>VXBP01010057.1:64041-231328 GCA_013400115.1 Rhinopomastus cyanomelas
CTGGCCCCCCCCCCCCCCCCCCCCCAATCGTTGCCGATGTTCTTCTCGGAGCCGTGTAAACAAAGCCAACTTGTTGATGAGAAATATGTCAATCAAAGCGGCTGCTGAATGTTCTGGAGACGGTTGTCACTAGATGTTTTGACTAAATGTCTGAGAGCTCATGCTCTTGGGAAGGTTCCCAATAGATCTGAAGATAAACACACAAGCTCTTGGCATCTCTCCTGACTGCGTGAGGCGCTGAGAACTGTTTACGTTTAACCCGCGCACTCCACTAAACTCGCGGCGCCCTTCAGAAGGCGGCGGCGGCGGAGCGTTCTGCAGCAGGGCCCGTTAAGGACCAGCTCCCAGTGAAGGTTTGGGTTCCGATGGCGGACTGCTCGTCGGCGTCGCGCCGCGTGTCGCTCTCATCTGTAGTCACAGCTGAGCTCCAGGGGTAGCAAGAACGAGATGAGCGAACCTGCTCTGGAAGCGTCTTCGCCGGGGGGCTGTAGCATCCCAGGGATCTGGTGAGGCAGCGAGGAGACGTTTGGTATTCAAAGCAACTTTCGTGTGAGTTTCCATCTAAGTCAAGTGTTTAATGATCCCGTGCTGTGAGAGGTCCCCTGCTGCTACAGCTCTGTGCTGCCGACGATCCTTCATTGAGCAGAACTCTGCTAAACCCTTGGTTTAGGGCTTCGGGGAGACAAGACAAATTGCTGGTAGGGTTGGCCTCAAACAGCAAGAAGTAAAGGCTCACAACTAGGCACCTGCAAAAGCGTCGGAGCTGCGAGTGGCATGTTGCTACCGGTGGTCCTGCTGCTGGCTGTTCGGTGCTAGGGTGTGAAAATGGGTGACGTCAGCTGGGACGCTGCATCTGGAGTTCTGTGTCCAGTGCTGGGGTCCTCAGTTCAAGAGAGAAGGGAACTGCTGGAGAGAGATCAGCAAATGGCAGTGAAGATGACTGGGGACCTGGAGCATCTCTCCAAGGAGGAAAGGTCTAGGTGATCCTGCTGTGGCAGGGGGATTGGACTAGATGATCTTTTGAGGTCCCTTCCAACTCCTAATGTTCTGTGATTCTGTGAAAGGCTGAGAGAGCTGGGACTCTTTAGCCTAGAGAAGACTGAGAGGAGACAAGGACACCAAAGGGTGAGTGTAGAGAGGATGGAGACAGACCCTTTCCAGTGGTGCCCAGGAGCAGTGGGCACAAGGACATTTCATTTAACTATGAGGAAAGACTTCTTTGCTGTGGGAGTGACAGAGCCTTGGCACAGGCTGCCCAGAGAGGCTGTGGAGTCTCCTGCTCTGGAGATGTTCAAACCCCATCTGAGTTTTGAACACGGTGCTCCAGGCAATCCTGCTTTGGTGGGGACCTGGACTAGATGAGCTCTAGAAGTCCCAACTCCAACAATCCTGTGATTCTGTGATCTGCAGCTTGAACCAGCCCCTGGTTTCCTACAAACACCCACCAACGTGGAGGACGTCTCATCACCCGCCAGAGAGTAGAAGAACTTCACAAACTCACAGAACATTAGGGATTGGAAGGGACCTCAAAAGATCATCCAGTCCAATCCTCCTGCCACAGCAGGATCCCCTAGACCAAGTACCACAAGAACCCTAACCCTAAACCCAAGAACAGGGGTTTTAAACATCTCCAGAGAAGCATTTTCATCTTCATTTGAGGGCTTCAGCAGCAACAGCTTCTTTCCTGCAGCCCAGTCAGTCTCTGCCTGGCAACCTTAAGAAGAGGGAGGGAGACCACTGCACAGGCTCAGCTAGCAGGTCGCACACAGTATTAATTACACCCTGTCTTTCTAGATGACTTTGCCCGAGGAGACTGGTTCTCACGTCTGCTCCGCTGTACCAGCTGCGGGGAGCAGGGCTGCTCCAGCTGGCCCCATTATATCGATAGCACTGGTTTTGGAGCTCATTCCTGCCTTTCATCTTGAGTTATTGATACAGGCCTCAGCTGAACAGAGACCAGCTGTACTCCTGTTCTGGTGATAGAAGCGATAGACTAAGTAGAAGCGACCAACTGGAGCTAGAGAAGGACAATAAGGGGACTGCTGCCTCCTCTTGCATCGCTTCAGCTCTGCAGCCCAGAGCAACGTGTGAGACCTTTCTAGAGCCGAAAGTAGTCCATATTTGCTGATCTTCATAATCACAGAATCATTCAGGTTGGAAAAGGCCTTTGGGATGATCGAGGCCAACCAGCAACCCTACTCTACAAGGTCACCCCTAAACCACATCCCCCAACACTACATCTAGGGGACTTCTCAACTCATCCAGGGATGAGGACTCAACCCCCACCACCCTGGGCAGCCCATTCCAGTCCCTAACCACTCTCTCCAAGAACACTTTCTTCCTGATGTCCAGTCTGACCCTCCCCTGTTGAAGCTGGAAGCCCTTCCCTCTGCTTCTGTCGCTGATGACCTGTGAGAAGAGCCCAGCACCAAGATCTCTACAGTGTCCTTTCAGACAGTTGTAGAGAGCGATGAGGTCTCCCCTCAGCCTCCTCTTCCTCAACCTAACGAGCCCCAACTCTCTCCATCTCTCCTCATCACATTGATTCTCCAGGCCCTTCCCCATCATCGCTGTCCTCTGCACTTGCTCCAGCCCCTGGATGTCTCCCTTGGACTGAGATGCCCCAAACTGAACCCGTCACCCAAGGTGCAGCCTGCTCCTCCTCCAGCTCATTAGCCCTACCTCTCTCAAGCTCTCCTGGCTGGCCATCTGTGTGTCTGGGCAGTTCCTGGGTCACGTTTCATTCACAGCAGTACTAGGGGAGCAGTCAATTACAATAATCTGTTGGCAGGAAGATTCTCCTCTGCGCCTGGATGTAAACATACGACGTTCATAACTCATCAAAAGTAAAGCAAACAGCTCAAGAACAA
The DNA here is from genome assembly GCA_013400115.1 of Rhinopomastus cyanomelas. Classification (NCBI taxonomy): domain Eukaryota; kingdom Metazoa; phylum Chordata; class Aves; order Bucerotiformes; family Rhinopomastidae; genus Rhinopomastus; species Rhinopomastus cyanomelas. Next base: position 66,912 of record VXBP01010057.1, read on the forward strand.
AGAAACACAGATGCTAATGGAGTTTCTGCTTCCTCTAGCATTTCCCCGGCCACTCAAGGGACGACTTGCCAGCCTTGTCAATATTTTAATGTGTTCAGCTGCTCTTGGAAGTAAACAACTGGCCCTGGGTGGGCAAGCGCTTCGCTGTTTGCTCTGTGGAGCTGGCTGCTCAGGTAGGTGGCAGGTCTGTGTCACCCTGAGCGTCTTTGCTTCAGGGATGTGGAAGCCAGGGTCAGGCATCCGGGTGATGGAAGGAGGAATTGCTTTGCTGAGGGGGTTGCCAGGCACTGGAGCAGCCAGCCCAGGGAGGAGGTTGAGTCCCTGGAGGTGTTTCAGAGAAGGGTAGATGTTGTGTTGAGGGTCAGGATTTAATGGTGCTGACAGGGCTAGGAAAAGGTTGGACTGGAACAACTTCACAGTGAGGGTGATGGAGCCCTGGAAGGGGCTGCCCAGGGGGGTTGTGGAGTCTCCTTCTCTGGAGACTTTCACACCCACCTGGATGTGTTCCTGTGTGACTGGATCTAGGGGATCCTGCTGTGGCAGGGGGATGGGACTGGATGACCTTTCCAGGTCCCTTCCAATCCCTGATGACTGGATGTAGGGGATCCTGCTGTGCCAAGGGGATTGGACTGGATGATCTTTCAAGGTCCCTTCCAATTCCTAATGTTCTGTGATCATAGAATCATAGGTTGGAAGGGACCTTAAAGCTCATCCAGTTCCAACCCCCCTGCACGGGCAGGGACATCTTCACTAGAACAGGTTTCTCAGGGCCCCAGCCTACCTGCTCTTCAACACTGCCAGGGATGGGGCAGCCACAGATGTTCTAGCATCTCCCCACCTTCACAGCAAAGAATTGATTCCTCATGTCCAACTTCAATCCCCCCTCTAAAAGTCTGGAACCCTTTCCCCTTGTCCTCTTGCTGCCACCCTTGTCAAAAGCCCTCCCCCAGCTTCAGAGACTGGGAAGCTCCTCGAAGGTCACCTTGGAGCCTTCTCTTCTCCAGGCTGACCAACCCGACTTGCTCAGCCTGTCCTCAGAGGGCAGGTGCTCCAGCACCCTCTGATCATTGTGGTTGCTGTTACCAGGAAGGTGTCTCCCAGCAGAAAGTGTTCTGTGAGTCTGTGCAACCTGGGTTGTGCTCACCTCAAGCCTGAGCTGCGGGTGGTGTGGAATGGTCTCGCTAATCAGCCAAGCACCAGCTCAGGGCAGATGAAGGAACCCAGACACATCAGTCTCCCAGCCCTTTGCTGACCTCCAACAAACCTTCCTCCCAGCATTTCCTTTGGCAAGTGACAGGACCAGCACAGGACACACGGATGGAGTCAGCCTGAGGTGGGATGGATTCAGCCTGACAGCAGCCTTTAAAAAATCACCGTGAAACAATATTCCAAATGGCTTTTGAGATTAAAACTCTACGTGATCAGGAGTGGCTGCTCGTTTTTCAGGAGCAGGGAAGTCAGGGAGGGACAAATCACCAGGGAGTGGTGGGAGACTGATTACTTACGCGGAGAAGAAAACTACATCACTGGGCCACAGCTCAATAGTGGGAGTTATCAGAAGCTGTGGAAGATGGTTTGATGTGGACGAGCAGTGATGGCTCTGACAGCTCAGTGCATCTTACGGTGTCAGGTGGAACAACCGTGAGGCTGATACGAGCTGCAGCCCCAGAGCAGCGATCCGGCTCATGCACCTTGGGATAGATTAGACCCTGTCTCCACTGATGGTAAAGCTCTGGAGGATGTGAAGTTACTTCAGACCCTTCCAAAGCAAGGAGGCTGGGGAAGGGACAGTGGGAAAGGTTGATTGGGAGAGGCTGAGGGAGCTGGGGGTGTTTAGCCTGGAGAAGAGGAGGCTCAGGGGGGACCTTCTCCCTCTCTCCAACTCCCTGAAGGGAGGTTGTAGTCACGTTGGAGTCGGACTCTTCTCCCAGGCAACCAGCACCAGGACGAGATGGCAGAGCCTGAAGCTGCCAGGGGACTGTTTTCAAGTGTCAAACAGCGACTGAACCAGAGGGAAGGACTTCAGGCTTCAACTGGGTAAGTTTAGAGTGGACATCAGGAGGAAGATCTTCATGAAGAGAGTGGTCAGGTGGTGGAATGGGCTGCCCAGGGTGGTGGTTGAGCCCCCATCCCTGGATGAGTTTAAAAGTCTCTTAGATGTAGTGTTGGGGGATCTGGTTTAGGGGTGACCTTGTAGAGTAGGGTTGATGGTTGGACTAGTTGATCCCAAGGGTCTTCTCCAACCTCAATAGTTCTATGTTGCCCAGGGAGGAAGCTGAGGCCCCGTCCCTGGAGGTATTCAGTCTGAGGCTGGACATCACTCTGGACAACCTGAGTTCAGGATGTGCCTGCTCACTGCAGCAGGGTTGGACTAGATGACCTTTGGAGGTCTCTTCCAACCCAAACCCCTCCCTCCATTATTACATGCAAGCAGTTGCCTCCTACAATTCTGTGGGTGGTTGGAAACAAAATACCGATGATCAATGCAGTTTGGAACCAGCAGATGACTTTGTGCGGCTCCGTTTCGCTTCGTGTGGCTGCAGTAAATGCGTTTCTTGAAGATCTGGTTAATATTGCATTAGATCGCCCCCGACTCCATCGTGCTGAGATACGTCTCCGCATTTCTGCCTCGATGTTAAGGCGACAGAGATCAATTACCGAACTATTAAATGTCAATTAACATCTTTGCGATCTGAATCCCAAATGAGCCTGTTAAAGACACCTTGTTGTGCGTTGCCAACGTGTAGAAGTGCTGGTTAAATGTTTAATGAAGGCATGAAAAAGTTAATTACACAGAGAATCATAGGGTGTTAGGGGTTGGAAGGGACCTGGAGAGTTCTTCCAGTCCAAACCCCCACCAGAGCAGGATCACTGAGATCCAGTCGCACAGGAACAGGGCCAGGCGGGTTTGAAACGTCTTCAGAGAAGGAGACTCCACAACCCCCCTGGGGAGTCCCTGCCAGGGCTCTGGCACCCTCGCTGGGAAGAAGGTCCAGGATGCCCAGGGGGTTGTGGAGTCTCCTTCTCTGGAGATGTGTAAAACCCACCTGGTTGTGTTCTTGTGTGACTTGGTCTACGTGATGCTGCTGTGGCAGGGGACTGGACTGGATGATCTTTCAAGGTCACTTCCAATCCCTAATGTTCTGTGATTCCATGGTCCTGTGGTTCATATTGATGTGGAACCTCCTCTGTTCCAGCTCACGCCCACTGCCCCTTGTCCTATCATTGGACACCCCTGAGCAGAGCCTGGCTCCATCCTCCTGACACCCACCCTTCACATATTGATCAACATTCATGGGGTCACCCCTCAGGCTTCTTTTTTCCCAGCTCAAGAGCCCCAGCTCCTTCAGCCTTTCCTCATCAAGGAGATGCTCCCCTCCCTTCACCATCTTTGTGGCTCTGCACTGGGCTCTCTCCAGCGACTCTGCGTCCTTCTGGACCTGAGGCGTCCAGAACTGGCCACAAGATCCCAGCTGTGGTCTCAGCAGGGCAGAGCATTTGTGTTACCTCTTCACTGTTCGTGTAGGGCTGAGCTAATCCCATCACCGTTCGTTATGTCCTCCAGAATATTAAGACTGACTTTCCAAGTCTGGGTGGCTGAAATGGCCTCTGAAATGCATAATAATTCCTTAATCAGGTTCATTTCTACATCCTGTCTAAATATAGACTTTGGAATCTAATTTTCAGCACTTCACGGGGAATGTTTTGTCCTATCAAGCTGTGAAGTTATTTTTGAGCCTGGCTCTCCTTACGATAGAGCTTAAGGGTTGTGCAGCATCCAATCACAGAATCAGTCAGGTTGGAAAAGTCCTTGAAGGTCACTGAGTCCAAAGATGAACCCAGCTGCACCGGTCCCACTGCTGAAGCCTCGACAGAGCCCAGAGCTTGCCCGGGAAATGTCGTCATCGCGTGAAAAATTCATGTATTTTAGTAATAATTTAGGTGCCGACGCAGCCAGTACAACAAGGTTAGCACCTCCACTCGTAGGAAAATGCAGTCATTACCCTTGGGAGAAGAACTTTCCCCCTGAAGAATATGAAAAATAGGATTTTTATTTATTACAAGTGGGTGAAGCTCTGCTTGGCCATCTCGGCTGAGAAACAGCCCCTTCGGGACCAGCGCGGACTAGATCGTGTTGCCTGTTCTCTTATCAATCTTGGTTGTCTTTGACAACACCCTGCTCTCGTTGATCCACTGAGGGTGTGGAAGTGCTCAGAGCTCTCTGGTGTCAAACAGCCTCTCTCTGTTGGCCACACAGAGCCTCCCGAGTCAGGCACATCTGGGCTAACAAGGGTAGAAGTGGGCTAGGGAATGGTGTCCGTGGCCTGTCCCAAGGAAAAGTACCTCTTGCTTCACTTGGGCTACCTGGATGCTTCCTTCACAAGTAGGTTGGGACCCAATGGGTTGAAGTTCATGCGTCTCTTGTTTCTTCTCCAGTGAGGTTCGTGTGTGGCAGAGAGGTGAAAGGGGCTCCCGGAAAGCCGAGCCAGACCTGTGAGCGCCTGAGCTCGTACGAGAACAAAGCAGGGAGCTGCGATCTGGGGGATGCTTCAGCTTCACCCTCCTGGCTGGCAAAGTGTGGCCTTCCCGAGGTTAAGCTGAGGAGCAAAGAGAGGTTCTAAACCCTACAGCTCACAGCCTGTAGACAGAGCATCGGAGAAAGGGATCTGCAGGTGCTGCTGGCCAGCAGGATGACCAGGAGCCAACGATGGGCCGTTGTGGCCAAGAAGTCCAATGGCATCCTGGAGCGGATAATAAGGAAAGTGGTTAGCAGATGGAGAGATTCTCCTCCCCCTCTGCTCTGCCCTGGGAAGACCACAGTTGGAATCTTGTTTTCAGTTCTGGGCCCCTCAGTTCCTGAAGGACACGGAGCTGCTGGAGAGAGGCCAGCACAGAGCCACAGAGATGATGGAGGGAGCAGAGCATCTCCTTGCTGAGGGAGCTGGGGCTCTTGAGCTTGGAGAAAAAGGAGACTGAGGGGTGACCTCATTAATGTTGATAAATATGGTCAGGAGGATGGAGCCAGGCTCTGCTCAGGGGCACCCAGTGACAGGACAAGGGGCAGTGGGTGTGAGCTGGAGCAGAGGAGGTTCCACATCAATGTGAGAAGGACCTTCCTCCCAGTGAGTGTGCCAGAGCCCTGACAGGGGCTGCCCAGGGAGTTGTGGAGTCTCCTTCTCTGGAGATGTTTCAGACCCACCTGGACATGTTCCTGTGTGACTGGATCCAGGGGATCCTGCTGTGGCAGGGGGATGGGACTGGATGATCTTTTGAGGCCCCTTCCTACCCCTCATGTTCCGTGATGCTCTGCTCATCCCACCTACAGGTGTAACAAAGCACCACCCCTGAGGAGCCCAGAGCTGTTCTTTCCTGTCAGCCTGGGGCAGCAGCAGGCACAGAGGGGGTTTTGCTCTGGGAACCTGTAGAGTGAGGAAACTCTGTGTTGGTGTGGACAGCATGTTTTCTGGCAGAAGAAACAGGATGGTGTCGCTAAGAAGTGGGATGTTCTGCTGAGAATATCCTGCACTGCCATAGCTGCTGTTTCCCCGGAGCCACTCTGGTGGGTGTAATGACAGCAGATGTTTCAATATAATCTACAAGGGAAAACAGGGGGTGTTTGGGTCTTCCCACTGTTCCCAGCACCCCCCATCCTCCCTTCCTTCCTCCAGTCACAGAGGGACTTTTTGGGTTCAGTTTGTTTTAGGAAAGCAATCTGGTAATTGGGTTGCTTGCCTGATAAACGTCCGACCCCTGATCCCAGCTGCAGGAGATGGAACAGAACATGACTGGGTTTGACAGACAGAATCCATCTGCTGTGTGTGAGGCAGAGCGAAGCAGCCTGGGGAGGAAAACACCACAGCACATTCTCCTTCCTTCCCTGCCAGCCTTAGCAGAGCCAGGTCAGCTTAGGGTGGGCAATGAACACGTCTTGGAAAGGTCATTTCCCACTGAGGTCAAACACTGGGGCTCTGCCCTGGGCGTGGGTGAAGCTGCTGTAAAGGCACAGCTCATCCACTTGCCCTCTCGGGTCCCCATCCTGTGCTGTTTGGGGGCCAAGGTTTTCATCCCTGCAGGGTTGGCAGCTGGGAGCTGGCTCTGAGCTGCAGTCCCCTGGGCTGCTGCAGTCCCCTGGGCTGCTGCAGCCCTGCTCTCCTCCCTGCCAGGGCAGTGACAGAGGGGTGGGCAGAGAGAGCCTCCTCCCTTGTCTTTGCAGTGCTGGTTGGTGTTTTGGGAGTGCTCTCACGCTGCAGAGACACCCTGCCTGGCTCTGCAGAAGCCCTGACTGCAGCCTAGGGGATCCCACTGTGGCAGGGATTGGACTGGATGATCTTTCCAGGTCCCTTCCAATCCCTCATGTTCAGTGATTCTGTGATATAAATGCCCATGAGAATCAGCTGCAGAACAGCCAGAGTTGGGAGGGGAGTAATTTTAATGCAAAATATAGAGGTTTTTTTGCTCTTAGTCTGTGAGTCAGTGAAGGTTTTGGAGGTGGTTCAAAGCATCACCAAATGCAAGCATTAGTTGGTGTCTTCACCTCAAACACACTCCATTTTCCTGTGAACTGACCCTTATTCTGGCAGTGGGAGCCATCAAGCAGGCTGCAAAGTCTGGCCCATCCCTGGCTGAGCCAGCTCCAGTCAGTGGGTCTGATCTTTATGCTTCCTCAGGAGCTGAGTGCTTTGAGGAAGGGCAACGTTGGGGTGCAGGGGCACGGCACCAGGGAGTGTGCACGTGGCAGAAACAATCATATCTCAGCCTCCTGCCCGGGGCTGACCCAGCTCAGCACCATCACAGAGCGTTAGGGATTGGAAGGGACCTCAAAAGATCGTCCAGTCCAATCCCAGCATCACAGAACATTAGGGACTGGAAGGGACCTCAAAAGATCATCCAGTCCAATCCCTCTGTCAGACCAGGATCCCCTAGATCCAGTTGCACAGGAACATATCCAGGTGGGTTTTAAGGACATAAGGCCACAGGACTTTCCTAGCAGCACGGCGACACTCTTGTATCTTCCAAGCGATGGGGAAAGGAGATGTAAGTTTGTTTTGGAGTTTCTTTTACTGCATTCACTCCCTGTACCATAAGTATCTATCCAGACCAGATGTTCTCTGTTCAACACCTGCCCGCTCCTTTCCAGAACCATCCATCACACCCCACAGGTCACCTCTTCCTTGATTTGTAGGGGACAACTGGTCTGCCTCCCATCTAATCAGAGACACGAAGAGCTGGGGGATCTCAGCAATCCATTTCCAAGTGTGAGAAAGCCCCACAAAGGAGGGGCGAGAGCAGAAGAGCGCGGGTCCGTCGGCAGAGCGCACAGCCCCGTGACACCAGGGGACGGGATGAGCGGCCCCGGCAGCCGATACGGATGGAGCCTTGGAGGGGCTGACTGACTGCACTGGATGAGCTATCGATTTTTGTCACTTTCACAGCCAGTGCCGTGCTCTCCACCTGCTGAGGCCATTAAGCTCTGAGGCCTTAAACTCCTAATCTCCCCTAATAACAACAGGACAATGGTTTGGTGAGGGAAGGATCTAACAGGATGTCCAATGGCTTCGGCGCTGCATCGAGCGTGCCGGCGTCTGGGCAGCCTGGAGGCACCGTGCGGAGACGGAGCGCTCAGAGGGATCTGGCTTGTGCTCAGAATTGTAGCATCATTAGGGATTGGAAGGGATCTCGAAAGATCATCCAGTCCAATCCCACTGCAAGAGCAGGATCCCCTAGATCCAGTCATTAGGGGTTGGAAGGGACCTCGAAAGACCATCCAGTCCAGTCCCCCTGCCACAGCAGGATCCCTAGATCCAGTCATTAGGGGTTGGAAGGGACCTCGAAAGACCATCCAGTCCAATCCCCCTGCCAGAGCAGGATCATCTAGATCCAGTCACACAGGAACACGTCCAGGCGAGTTTGAAACAAACATCTCCAGAGGAGACTCCACAACCCCCCTGTGCAGCCCCTTCCAGGGCTCTGGCACCCTCCCTGGGAGGAAGTCCTTGCTGATATTTATCTGTGAGTAAAAACAAACACAAGACAATGTTTCCCACCTCTGAGCATAACAAACAGTCGCCACTGTCTCTCTCTCTCCTTTGCAGAGCACACGGGAGTTTGGACTGGAAGCTCTGCAGCTCAGACACCACGCGCTTTGCACACGAAGGTGCTCACAGGATCTTGGGGACAGGCTGCAAGAGCTGGGGCTGTTCAGCCTAGAGAAGAGGAGGCTCTGGGGAGACCTTACAGCAGCTGCCAGTGCTTAGGAGATGATTGAGGGGCTGGGGCAGGGCCAAGAAGGGCAGTGAGGCTGGGGAGAGGGCTGTCAGACAGGTCCTGTGAAGAACAGAACTGAGGGAACTGGGGTTATTTAGTCTAGAGAAGAGGAGGTTGAGAGGAGACCTTTTTGCCCTCTACAGCCCCCTCAAAGGAGGTTGTAGTCAGGCTGGTGCCAGTCTCTTCTCCCAAATTCCTAATGATAGGACGAGGGGAAATCACAGAATCACAGAGCATTAGGGATTGGAAGGGACCTTGAAAGATCATCTAGTCCAACAGCCTCCAGTTGCATCGGGGGGAGGTTCAGACTGGATCTTAGGAAGAAATTCTGTGCTGAGAGAGTGGCTGGGCACTGGAAGAGGCTGCTCAGGAAGGTGGTGGAGCCCTCATCCCTGGAGGGGCTTAAAAACCAAGTAGCTGGAGCACTTGAGGCCAGGGTTTGGGAGTTAGGGAGCTGCTGGGATGAGGGCTGGACTTGGAGGTCCTTCCCAACCAGGATGTTTCTATAAGCAAAATGGGGAAGGGGTTTGTACAAGAGTTTGTAGTGATAGAACCAGGGGAAATAGCTTTAAGTCAGAAGAAGGGAGATTCAAATTAGGAAATGGGAGGAAATTTCTTACAAGTGGAGGTGCTGAGGCCCTGGACCAGACTACTCAGGGAGGCTGTGGCTGCTCCATCCCTGGAAGTGTTCAAGGCCATGTTGGATGTGGCTCTGGGCAACCTGGTCTGATGAGAGGTTTCACTGCCCATGGCACAGGGTGGGGACTGGATGATGGTTAAGGTCTCTTCCAGCCCAGACCATGCTACGATTCTAGTATCTAGTCCTTGTGCAGAGCTTTCCCACAGCACCACCAACATGTATCTAGGCTCCCTCACCACTGCTGCCATGGTCCTCACCAACCTTTAGGAAGCGGGTACTGGGTGTCTTTATCCCCGCAGCAGGGCTCGCTGACTACCTGGAATTCACGCGAGTAGCCACCCACAAGGTGAGAGGGAGGTGCAGGGAGCTACTGGTTTCCCAGAACACTTTTTGTTGTTGTTTTATCTCTTTCCAGACAGTTGGCTCAGTTTAATGGACTGTCTTTCAGCTCGTGCATAATTCTTCTCCAAATTAAATTCTCTTAGAAGCCCAACATAGCACAGACTGTGTTGTCAGCTCATTACTTTTACATCCTTTCTTGTTCTGTTTATGTGAGCAGAGGTTTAATTAACTATAATCTACTGGGTAGGCAAGAAGGGTGGAAAAAAACCCCCCACTGTCCTGGAAGGGAGGTAGTTGTGGGCTGCAATGTTTGTGAGCGTTTTTGGTGGTGGTGATGGGATCTAACTCTTCTGTCCATGAGCAAGGCTGGTTCATCTATGTTTCTAGGCAAATGTTCAGGGAAGCCTAAGATGTTCGTGCTCATCCATCACCCCCATCAGCTTTTTGCTCTGTTTGTGGACTGGAGTTAAATCTAGAAGAAAAAGGTGGAGCCTTCATAGAACATCACAGAACATTAGGGATTGGAAGGGACAGTGAAAGATCAGCCAGTCCAGTCCCCCTGACACAGCACGATCCCCTAGATCCAGTCACACAGGAACATGGCCAGACAGGTTGGAGACTTCTCCAGAGAAGGAGACTCCACAGCCCCCCTGGGCAGACCCTTCCACTGCTCTGTCAGCCTGTGTTGTCTGTAGCCTTCATCTCTGCAGGCTCTTGGTTTGATGACCATCTCTCTCTGTGCACATCAGTGTGTGCATGGCCCGTGCTGAGCCCCAGACTCTGGCCAGGGGCTAAGTGATCCTTCTTCCAGAGGGACATTAGCTCAGCAAGAGGCTGTAAGAACCAGCTCCCATCCCTCTATATATCCAGAAGTCAGTTACAATCACAGACTCATCGAGGCTGGAAGAAACGTTCAAGATCATTCGGTCCAACCATCAACCCAACCCTACCCTGCCCACTAAACTCTGTCCCCCAGGGCCAAAGCTACTCATTACTCAAACCCCTCCAGGGATGGCAGCTCCCCACTTCCCTGGGCAGCCTGTTCCAACCCCAGCCACTCTGTCAGGGAAGAAATCTTCCCTGATGTCCAGTCGAACCCTCCCCTGGTGCAACTCAAGACCATTGGACCAGTTATAGCATCCAGCTGCTTTGCTCTGCCTGCTCCACCTAGAACATCTTCTGCGTCTTTGAGGTCGTTTGTCCTTGTCTGACAGCAAAAAGCACAGGAATCCTCTCTAATAAAACGAGGTCTGTAGAGGCACAGCTCTGCTTCCTCAAACCACATGGTGAAAACTCTGTGCAGGCTTCCCTGGGGACAAGTTTCTGAAACAGATGCTCTCCAGGTGAACATTTATAAAGCCATCTCCCTCATCCATATACATTACTCCTGTACCTGGACAAGCTCAAGCGCCTGCACGAGCCCACGTGCTTGAGCAGAAGGGAAGACAGCAGAAGGTGTTGATTTGTGCCCAAATGCCAGGGCTAGCTGGGAGATTGGAGTGGGATTAAATAGGGGCTGACACTTGTTAGTGGCACTGAATTTAGATCTCAACAGCCAGAGTCACATTCCCTCAGAAATTCACAGGTTCCATTCAGGAGATAACAGGAAGCAGAATTAGCAGCTGTTATTATTAGTTTCAAAGATCAAATTAAGTAATTAAGCTAAATATAGACAAATTGTGCCTGCACAGCGCTCGCCATTGTGTGGAGCTGCTCCTGTTTCCTCCGCAGAGAAGGGCTGGGGTTTTGGAAGCTTGGATCCTGTTTGAATCACAGGATCACACACCATTGGGGACTGGAAGGGACCTTGAAAAACCATCCGGTCCAATCCCCCTGCCACAACAGCATCCCCTAGATCCAGTCATTAGGGATGGAAGGGACCTGGAAAGGTCATCCAGTCCAATCCCCCTGCCACAGCAGGATCCCCTAGATCCAGTCATTAGGGGTTGGAAGGGACCTCCAAAGATCATCCAGTCCAATCCCCCTGATCCAGCTGCACAGCTCTTGCACACAGAAGGCACCTCCCAGTGCTATGGCTGAATCGTTTTGCCCACAATCTTTTTCATTCAGGTTTTTCAGTCAGACAAAACCGATAGGATGTGATTCACCAGCTGGTGACTCTCTTTTGGGTGCTAAACAAGCAGCATGTTGGACGTAATACCCCAAGAAGTCTAAGAGATGTCTACTACTAGAGTCATGGCCAAGGAAGCATGTGCTGGAAAGACCTTTGGATGAGGTCTCCTCTCCAAAGTAGAGGATCTTAAAGGCTTTTGCTTGAAGTAAAACAGGCTACAGCCACAGCCACGGGGAGCTGCAGGTGTTGCTTTGCATCCCCAGCCAAGCAGTGATGGGGTTCAGCATTAAACAGGTCACGTACATGACACATCATGAGTAGGTCCCAACGAGCTCCTTCCCTCCTCTGGTGCACAGGGCATCTTTTTTTCCCCCTGATGGTCATCATCTTCAGCGTTGGCTGTGAGTCCTCACCATGGACTGGAGACCAGTCACATGAACTGAGCAGAGTTCCCTGTTCCCTTCCACGGGAAGGTGATCCCTGCAGTGGCTGCTGCCACTGCACATGGACTGACCCTTGGCTTTCCATTCGTGTCTTCCATCTTGAAATGTTGACCCTCCAAACGGCTGCGGGACCGAGTGCTTTGGTTCTCCTACTGCTGCACACACACACCGATGAGCAAAACTCTTCACCCCAGTGAGCTCACTATGGGAGCCCAGTCATGCAGCTGCTTGCTGACGTTCCTCTTGCTCTAATTACAGCTGCTTTCTTTTCCCCCTTTGCTTCATTAACGAACGAAGACGCCGAAGCCTCAATTCACAGAGGCATTTAGGCATCTGACTCCTGCCCAACTCCCCAGCGACTCCAAGCATTAGACACTCCTCAGCTCTTCCCTCGCTCATGAAGTATCACCGGGGACCGCCGCGGTTTTGCTGCTCCCGGTTTGTACTGAGCTTGGATGAGTGTGGAATCAGTCTCTGTGTTTGTCGGGGAGAGGAAGGATATTCCAGTGATTTATTCCTGACAGGGAGGTGGATGATAAAAGTGCTATTTCCCAGCGCTGCCGCTGACTTTGCCAATGACCTTGAATAAATCACATCCCTTGTTGTGTGCGCCTGGGCATCGCACACGTCTCTGCCTCACAGGTTTGTGAGGCTCCAGCCTTTCATCTTCATAGATGGGCTAGTCTGGGCTTTCCTAAGGGAGCTGGATGTTTATGTCCCTTTTGAGACTCTTGCTTCCTTAGTCTCTTTGAAAAAGCCACTTCTAGAGACGACTGCGAGGGGACAGCAAGAGGATGCAGAGCAGTGGTGGTAATTAGCTCTGACGTGCACACTCCTATTTCTTTCAGCTGCTTCACGTTTGCCTTCTTGCCCTTGTGTTGGAATCTGCTGGTTCTCCAGCCTCCACCAATATCACCCAAACAATTCACTCCATGATGAGCCCTTGTGGCCAAGAAGGTCAGCAGCATCCTGGGGTTGATCAGAAGCAGGGTGGTTAGCAGATCAAGAGAGGTTCTCCTCCATCTCTGCTCTTGTGAGCTGGAATCTTGTGTCCAATTGTGGCCCCTCAGTTCCAGAAGGACACAGAGCTGCTGGAGAGAGGCCAGCGCAGAACCACAGGGATGATGGAGAGGAGCATCTCCCTGATGAGGAGAGGTTGAGGGAGCAGGGGCTCTTGAGCTTGAAGAAACTGAGGGGTGACCCCATGGATGTTGATCAATATGTGAAGGGTGGGTGTCAGGAGGATGGAGCCAGGCTCTGCTCAGGGGCATCTAATGCTAGGACAAGGGGCAGCGGGTGTGAGATGGAACAGAGGAGATTCCACATAAATATAAGAAGTAACTTCTTCCCAATGATGGTGACAGCGCACTGGAAGGGGCTGTGGGGGTCTCCTTCTTTGGAGACATTTAAAACCTGTCCAGACATGTTCCTGTGCAACTTGGTCTGGGTGATCCTGCTGTGGCAGGGGGATTGGACTGGATGATCTTTCAAGGTCCCTTCCAATTCCTAATGTTCTGTGATTCCTCCTGACTTGGTTCAGCTAAGGAGGTCCTGGTGGTGCTCATCTGGCTGCAGCTCTTGGTTCGGGTCAGCAGGAGTGTGGGGCTGGCACCAACTTGCAGGAGGTGCTCATGGTCTTGCCAGACCAAGCCATCAATTTCAACCCAATGAGCAGCCGCACAAGCCAAGGGATGAATTACTGAAGCTGCTCATGCTTAGTGAGTTATGAAGTGTAAGGCCAAAGACTGTGAGTGCTCTCTACGCAGCAATGTCTGAGTTAATAAACCATCACTCAGGCTCTGCAGGATCTAACTGTGCTGCCCAATTCTTATTATGAAATGTATTTCTTTTTAATAGTCGTATTTGTTCATTAAGGGGAGATGTTCAGGAGGCCTGTGCAGTACCTCATCCTCTGTCTCATTCGTCTGTCCTGGTGCCTATCAGCCAGGTCTGCTCCCCCTCCTTTCCAGAGCTGTGGGTCTTGTGATTCAGAGGCATCACTTCAAGAAGACCCACAGATCCGTTAGGTGTAGGAGTAACCATCTCATTCAGGCTCTGAAAACAACTTATGAAGACTTAGAAGCAAATGAGCTGCTCTCTTTGAAACTATAGAATAGGTGGCCTGAGCTCTCTCAGTGTCTCTGCTCCCAGGGTTGAAGTGTTCTTGGACTGGCTGCGTGGACACACACACACAAAGTGTTTCTTCCTATAGGTAGTTGAAATCAACAGCAAAACTAATCCCATCCCATCTACACCCCCTCCAAGGTCACTGAGGACAGTTTTAGGTCATACCCAGTGTGAACTGCTGTTTCCATTTACACCTTTTCTGTCTCTTGTCCTCCTGCCCATTGCTGAAGAGTATGGCCTGTCTTCTTGATGACCTCCTCAAAGATATGGGTGGGACAGTTCCATAACCCCTCAAGCCATCTCTCTGAGCTGAACAAACCCTTGGGATCGGGGCCCCCATATGTGTATCATAGGATCAGAGAATCGTAGGGTTGGAAGGGACTTCCAAAGGACACCTTGTCCAATGCCCCCTACAGCAAGCAGGGACACAGAATCATAGGATCATAGGGTTGGAAGAGACCCCCAAAGGCCATCTAGTCCAACCTCCCTACAACAAGCAGGGACATCTCCAACTAGAACAGATTGCCCAGTGCCCCAGCCAGTCTGATCTTCACTGGCTCCAGAGAGGGGGCCTCCACCACCTCTCTGGGCAGCCTGGTCCAGGGTTCCCCCACTCTCAGTTTCAACAACTTTTTCCTCCTGTTCAGCCTCAATCTGCCCTTTTCCAGCTTCAAACCAGGACCCCTTGTCCTGTCATTCCCTGCCCTTGGGAACAGCCTTCTGAAACCCACTGTCAGGGATTAGAAGGTCCCCCCGTGAGACTTCTCCTCTTCCGGCTGAACAACCCCAACTCTCTTAGCCTGTCTTCATAACGGAGGTTTCACCAGCCCTCTGAGCATTTTTTGGGGTCACAGAAGATTAGGGATAGGAAGGGACCCGCTGTCAGGCATTGGAGTGTTGCCATAAGGTCACTGTATGGGATGCACCAAGGAAATGCACCTTGAAGCCCTCAAGACCTCATGAAAAGGGAAGAACAGTTACTCTGGTCTCAAGTAATAATTCAAACCAATCAGAAAATGAAATTAGCCCAAAACAACTGCAGACAAAGTTGGGTAATTAATGCCAGTTACCCCGGTTGCTACAGAAACATCACTGGAACAGGCACAACTCGCAGAGAAGTTCAAGGTGAACCACAAATGAACGCGGCTGCCATGGTCTTCCTTTCCTCCAGCTGATTAGGACTTGAGCTCTTCTGGCTGGCGACCAGTTATCGATAGAACTTAATCCATTTCATAATCCCATAATCACCGTAATCCAGTTGGCTCAAAGTGTTTTGCAGCTGGTTGCTCTAACTGAGGAAGAGCGACACGGAAGCTGTCTGTGCCCTGCACGTGCAGTAGCGTTCAGCGAAGGACGGGTTTCGGCACAGCGGGACGGAAAGTGCAGCAAAGTCTTTGTGAGTGAGAAATGCAGAACCCCAGGGCACAGAGGGCTTTTAAGAGTCTTTGATTTCATGAACAGGCACCGGTATCTCTGTAGCTTCTGTCAAAATGTAACGGGGAGCATGTGAAGGGAAACTTGTCAGAGGACACCCCTCCATCAAGCCTACCTTCAGATGCAACTAGAATCATAGAATCATTCGGGATGGAAAAGACTCCTGGGATCATGGAGTTCAACCATCAGCCCTGCTCTACAAGTTCATCTCTAAACCAGCTCCCCCAACACTACCTCTAAGAGTCTTCTAAACACCCCATCCAGGAATGGGGACTCAGCCACCACCCTGGGAGCCCATTCCAGTGCCTGACACCCTCTCCAGGAAGAATTTTTTCCTGATGTCCAGTCATAGAATCATAAGGGATTGAAAGATCATCTAGTCCAATCCCCCTGACACAAGCAAGATCTCCTAGACCAAGTCACACAGGAACACATCCAGGTGGGTTTGAAATATCTCCAGAGAAGGAGACTTCACAACTCCCCTGGGCAGCCTGTTCCAGGGCTCTGGCACCCTCACTGGGAAGAAGTTCTTTCTCACATTTATGTGGAACTTACTATGTCCCAGCTCACACCCATTGCCACTCGTCCTATCACTGGGTGACCCTGAGCAGAGCCTGACTCCCTCCTCCTGACACCCACCCGTCACATATTCATAAACATTAATGAGGTGACCCCTCAGTCTCCTCCAAGCTCAAGAGCCCCAGCTCCCTCAGCCTCTCCTCACCAGGGAGGTGCTCCACTTCATTCATCATCCTCATTGCCCTACACTGGACTCCGTCCAGCAGCTCCACAACCCTCTTGAACTCAGGGGCCCAGAACTGGACATAACACTCCAGCTGTGGTCTCACCAGTGCAGAGTACAGGGGGAGAATATCCTCCCTCGATCTAACCCTCTCCTGTTGAAGCTTGAAGCCCTTCCCTCTGCTTCTGTCACTAGTGAGCTGTGAGAAGAGCCCAGCACCAGCATCTCTGCAGTGTCCTCTCAGATAGTTGTAGAGAGCCATGAGGTCTCCCCTTAGCTTCTTCCTGATGTCTAGTCTAACCCTACTCCATTGAACTATGCAGTGACTGCAGCAGGCTGAGTGACCTGATGATCCCTCAGAGCTCCGGGACATGCAAGACATCGAGTTTGCTCCTGATCTGCCCCTATTTTGCCTAGAGACGCTGAACCAGTTGGCCAATGATTTTATGGGAATTGCTTTAGGAAACATTTTCTTCTCACTTCTTGACTAGGTCTGTTGGAAAGGAACTGCCTCATGGGTGCAACTTTCCAGGACTGCCTACGATGCTTGCTCAGCCCTCCAGCTGCCCAGAAACAGCTTCTGCACGGAGGAAGCACAAGGCAGCAACTCTTTGCCCGGGCAGTTACTGGGATCCTCTACACAAGTCAAGTGGGCTCGTGTGCAAACGGCCGGCGAGCAGCCAGTGGCGGGGAAGAGTCTCCAACACAACCCCCCTGCCCCTGCCCCGAGTGAAAACCTGCCGGAGTATTAACATCTGACAAATCACCAGCCTCCCTTCCAGAGAGTTTTTTGGCTGTTGGTGTCAGTTGGAAGCTCTGCAACCCCTCACGAGCCTCTGCCGAGAGCAACGATCCCCGCGAGCTCCCAGCCGCCCGGGTGCCTCCAGCGCCTTCCCGATAATTAGTAATTAGCAGTAACTACTTTACAGCGCAGAAAAGAGCTGATTGCATTTGTTTTATCATCTGCTGCGTTAACAGGAAAGAGGAGCAAAGCTGGTTGTGGAGAGGGGAGAGAAAGGGATGGTTTTGGACCGCTGGCTCTGGGTTGCCAGCCATCCGTCACCGAAACAGCGGCTTCAGGGATCAGGAGCTATCGATTTGAAGGGGATTAACTCTCAGCTACAGATAGTTCACACTCAGGGCATCATTTGTAAGCTGAGCTGTGGCCATAAAGCAGCTGGCACCGGGGGCTTTATCCAAAAACTCCCTCAAATAATTTGGACAGCAATTTCAGGGACACCTTTGGGTTAATAAGTGCCCAGCTTGAGAGGAGCCTCTGTTCTCAGAGCAGCTGGCACCGGGGAGAAGCCTATTTGCAGACAATTTCTTCAAGACAGAAGAAAAGTGGTTTCCAAAATGAGGAACAAGTCCTTGCCATGGAAGTGAGCACCTGGCCACACATCAGCCCCTGCAGAGCCTCCTGAGCCTTCCCAGCCACCCCAGCCAGTAGCAGCAGGTGAACAGAGCAGCTGCTGACACCAGCCTCTCCCTTCCTGAGTTCATTAACTCCTGCTCAGTTTGATGTGACATTCAGATCCCTGACATGTTTATCTTCCTAATGGGCACTTCTCCCCACTCGTGCCTCCTCTGAAAGGTTTAACTAACAGCAGGGACTTTTTGGGGTGGATAATGAGTCCTTAATTTTGTACTTATTTATTCATTAAGCCTCAGGAGGATCCAGAAAACAACAAATTGAGACCCTGACTGGGTGTTTAGTCTCTGTTCTTTGGGAAAAAGTCCTCTTGCAGCTCTAGGTCTGTGATGGCTTCTGCATGAGTTAGACTTCAGCTATCTCCTGGTCATGTTCCTGTGCCACTTGGTCTAGGTGACCCTGCTGTGGTGGGGGATTAGACTGGATGATCTTCCAAGGTCCCTTCCAACCCCTATTGACTGGATCTAGAGGATCCTGCTGTGGCAGGGGGATTGGACTGGATGATCTTCCAAGGTCCCTTCCAATCCCTAATGACTGGATCTAGGTGATCCTGCTGTGGTAGTGGGTTGGACTGGATGATCTTCTGAAGTCCCTTCCAATCCCTAATGTTCTGTGATTCTGTGAAGGAGATGATGTCAAAAGACAGAAGTTTAAGACAGTGAAAAGCACAAAGGAGGGGAAGAGCTGGCTAGGAAGGAGTAAGGAAATACAAGCCAGAGGCAGCCCCCTAACCATGAGACCACGGCCTCCAGAGCATCTTGCTCTGGTGCCTGCTGAGTCCGAACATCGCACAGGATGAACCGCTGCTGTGATCTAGCTGGACAATTCCAATGAGCTTGCAGGCAGGCAGGCAGCAGCACCCTCCCACAGCTATAATTTTAGATCTGGTGGTGTTAGCAGAAGTTGGCAGACAGCTGGCTACCAGGCAGAGCCATTCAGCAAGAAAGCTGACTGGGAAGTGATATTTTATCCCCACAGATAATTTTTTACAGACAATACCGAGCTCTTCCCTCTCCGTGGAAATACCGAGCTCTGTCCTACATCTGGAGAAGGCTCAAAGGACCTCTTGTTTATTTATTAAACTCTTTTACCCTAAAGCACTGAATCTGTTTCCACTGCCTGGGGTAATCTTGCTGCCAGTTTGGCTGGGTTTGTGTTGCAAAGGGCTTGGAGCAGGGGCACTGATAGGATCACAGAACATTAGACTGGAAGGGACCTCAAAGATCATCCAGTCCAGTCGCCCCGCCAACAATATTAGACCTCCAGAGCCTCTGATCTGAAGTCCTGAATCCCTTCCTGCTCCATGCCTGGAGAATCACAGCCCGTCTGCATTCCTGCGGTGTCCCACAGCCCTTGGGGTGCTCTCAGCTACTCAGCTGACACCCACTTCTGATCCTAACCCTAGAATCTTTCCCTCGTGGGAGGCTCAGGCACAGCTGACAGCAATGAGAAGGAAAAGACCGTTGGGATTGCTAATTGTCCTAAGGAATGGCACAGGTTACCTTTGGATATCGGTCTGTGGGTAGATTTTTCCCAGTTTCTGTGGTGTAGATCCATGACTGTGGTGCTTGTCCCTCCCTGTACAGTATTTCGAGAGCAGACTGGGCTTGTTGGTTACTTTTGCTGGTTTTATCTGCTGGATAACCTTTTTGTCTTTGCCTACCCCTGATCTCCACTGTGTGCTTGGAGACTGGAGAACAACGTCCAGCTCTGAAGTCCTCAGCACAGGGAAGATATGGACCTGTGGGAGCAGGTCTAGAGGAGACCACAGAAGGGCTCAGAGGGCTGAAGCACCTAGTCTGTAAAGAAAGGCTGAGAGAGATGGGGTTGTTGAGTCTGAAGGCTCCACAGAGACTGCGTTGTGGCCTTTCAAGGGGGACTATAAGAAGAATGGAGACTTAGGAAGGTTGGTTGCAATAGGCCAAGGGGTGATGGTTTTAAACTAAAAGAGGGGAGACTGAGACTAGATAGAAGGAAGAAACTCTTTACAGTGAGAGTGATAAAGGTTGCTCAGGTTGGTGGTAGAAGC
Source organism: Rhinopomastus cyanomelas (assembly GCA_013400115.1). Taxonomy (NCBI): domain Eukaryota; kingdom Metazoa; phylum Chordata; class Aves; order Bucerotiformes; family Rhinopomastidae; genus Rhinopomastus; species Rhinopomastus cyanomelas. The sequence goes on from VXBP01010057.1 coordinate 86,440, forward strand.
CCCATCCCTCGAACTATCCCAGGTCAGGTTGGACTAGGCTTTGAACAACCTGCTCTGGAGTTGATGATGTCCCTCCTCACTGCATGGGAGGGTAGGACTGGATGAGCTTTAAAGGTCCCTTCCAACCCAACCCATTATTGATTGGTTCTATGATTAACCAGGGGCTTGATTAACTGTGTGACGTGGTCTAGGTGATCCTGCTGTGTCAGGGGGACTGGGCTAGATGATCTTTCAAGGTCCCTTCCAATCCCTAACGATTCTATGATGCTGGAGACTCGGAAAGAGCTCTGAAAAATAACCTCTTGAGAGCAAGGGAAGCTGGTTTTCCTTCTGAAATTCCAGAAGCCAGCACTAAGCAGTGAGTGTGCATCCCTGGGCTTTTCCAGTACCTGCACCTGTGGCAGCCCCCAGGAACATCAGCCAAAGGCCCTGTCAAGCCCTAGGAAGTCATGGTGAGCTGTAGTCCTGTCTGTACCACCCTGGTGTCTTGTGTCTCACTGCCCTCTTGCTGCTTGAATCCGGCTGGAGATGGCACTGCCTGAGTTACCATTTGCCCATCCATAAAACACTCCTTTTTAGCTCCAAAGCCTGATTGTTTGCTGCAGCATCTCACAGTTTCCCTCATAATTAGGTTGCCTAGAAATTAGGCTGAGTCTGCACAGCAGGGAGCCAAAGGCATCTGCCCTGCTGTTAGCACAAGAGCCCACCCACACAGCAGCAGAGAGCCCCAGCTCTTTGCTCTGATGGCAAATACACCCACAAGATTCGTCAAGAGGAGGACATGGGGAGAGGACTAAAGGCAAAGCCAGCTGGGAAAAAGTAAGAGGAGAGCCTGTGGGTCCTTTTGGTCAAGAAGGCCTGGCAGAGGAACCACAGGTCTTCTGCCTGTTGTTCAGTCAGCGCAGGACTGTGTTCACCCATTGCAGCTTCCCTGGGGAGCCCTCACAGAGCAGCCTTGAGCTGGTTGAACAAGAGGTTGTTTGTGAGTCGGTCTCAGTGCAAGATCCACGAGACAGTGAGCCAGGACACGCTGCCTTTGACACCCTAAACAGGTCCTCTAAGCCCTTCACTGGTTAGTAAGCAGCTCCCAACCTCCAGTGATGCCTCATTATCAGCTGTCCTGGCCTCTCAGCTCCCAGCACCTCACTCACTCTGTCTTCACGTTGCTTTTGCAGCCTTTTGACGGAGTGCACAGGTTGTGCCATGGGTACAGGCAGCAAGAACCAGCCTCTAGGCTCCCTGTGAGCTCATGACAACAGCCACGCCAGGGCACTAAGGGCCACAGCCAGGCTGGCCTTCAACACCTCCAGGGATGGAGACTCCACCATTGCTGTGAGCAGTCCACCCCAGGCTCTGATCAGCCTTCCCATGAGGAAGGGCTTCCTGACATCCAACTTAACCCTCCCCTGGTAGCTTCAGCCCCTGCCCTGTCATCCTGCTGCTGGTTGCCTGGGGGAAGAGCACAACCCCATCTGACTACAACCTCCATTAAGAGAGCTGGAAAGAGGGAGGAGGTCCCCCCAAGTCTCTTCTTCTCCAGGCTAAACACCCCCAGCTCCTTCAGCATTTCCCTCCAGTCCCTTCCCCAGCCTCCTTGCTCCTCTGGACCTGCTCCATCTCTCTCTTGAACTGAGAAGCCCACAACATCCCCCAGTACTCAAGGGGAGTGCTCGGTCCAGGGAGAGAACGACGTCCCTAGTCCTGCTGGCCACACCACTGTGGATCCAAGCCAAGACACCACTGGCCTTTCCTGCCACCTGCAGCTCAGTTCCTCTGGGACCCCTCTTGTGCTCCATCCTCCACACCAGCCAAGACAGACCCTCCCAGCGCATCACCTACCTCCTGCCGCGAGCACCACGGTGCCCCAGGAGCTGCCTGAGGAAGCATCAGGAGAGCACATCTGCTCTCACCCAGCGTGGCACGAAACCATCAAGGGGAGGAGTTGGGGAAAAAAGCCACAGTCTGAACATTATGCCTGAATTTTCCATTATGACTACATCACTGTGTCAAAACTGAAAGCGGTGTGAGACGTCTCGCAAGGGGCCATCCATAACGCCTCGCCGAGCGGCGCGTGGGTGTTTCATGAAATGTGTTTTATTCAAGCCCCAGTATATACAACACTAACATTATTGAAAGAAATTGAAGGCCCAGTCCTCTCCCCTTAAAAAATTCATTATTCATGTTCTAGCCCTTTAACAAAAACTAAAGCCAAACACATATTCAATTTCTTCTCCTCTGCTCCCCCCGCCCCCATTCAGAGGTACCTGCTATTCATCTCGGGTGTCCAATGGAGACGAGATGTCCTCTTATTATTCCTGTATTAACTTCTGACAGTTCAATTTCTCTGAGTGCTGTGCTTGAGACAAGCCCTTAACAAATAGCCACAAAGGTAATTGCTCTGGTCCAAACTCCTTGCCAAATCTTTTAGATCCGCTGTAGATCGCAGGCGGTGGGTTGTTGACACGTCCTGACTCAGCCCAGGCAGCTGCCTCAGCGAGGCTTTTACTTCTGATAAATATTATTACAGTGGCTTTCAACAGAGGAGCAGTTTTATTCTCTCCTTGCAAATAGGACCTTGCAAAGGTATTGAGACCTCGTGTCTGCCTGCGCTTCGCAGCCACGGGAGTGCTGAGGCTCTCCAGGGGGTTTGAGCTGGTGTCTCGTTTCAGATGACTTCTGGGAAGACAAGTTAGCATCTCACCGGTTCATAAACATTACAGCACCTCAAACATCTAAGAGCTGCTGTTCAAACTGTGTAGGGTGTCAGGAGGATGGAGCCAGGCTCTGCTCAGGGGCACCTAGTGACAGGACAAGGGGCAGTGGGTGTGAGCTGGAGCAGAGGAGGTTCCACATCAATGTGAGAAGAAACTTCTTCCCAGGGAGGGTGGCAGAGCCCTGGCAGGGGCTGCCCAGGGGGGTTGTGGAGTCTCCTTCTCTGGAGACGTTCAAGTCCCACCTGGATGTGTTCCTTTGTGACTTGATCTAGGGAATCCTGCTGTGTCAGGGGGATTGGACTAGATGATCTTTTGAGGTCGCTTCCAATCCCTAATGTTCTCTGATCCAGGGTGGTTGAACTGATGCTTCATTTCAAATGACTTCTTGGAAGAGAAGTCATCATCTCACCAATTCTTAAAACTTACAGCACCTCAAACATCTAAGAGCTGCTGTTTACGAGGCATGAGAATCACACAAACATGCCTGGCAGAGAGGGACCTGGCAGTACTGGGTGACAACTGGCTGAACAGGAGCCAGCAGGGTGGCCAGGTGGCCAAGAAGGTCAATGGCATCCTGGCTTGGATCAGCAACAGTGTGGTCAGCAGGACTAGAGACATCATTCTCCCCCTGTCCTGGGCACTGGGGAGGCCTCCCCTTGTGTACAGACTTGAAGAGAGGAAATTGAGGTGGGGCATGAGGGTGGGGAGATGCTGGAGCAGGTTGCCCAAGGCAGCTGTGGCTGTCCCATCCCTGGCAGTGTTGAAGGGCAGGTTGGCTGGGGCCCTGAGTGACCTACTCTAGTGAAGGTGTCCCTGCCTGTGCAGGGGGGTTGGAACTGGATGAGCTTTGAGGTCCTTTCCAACCCCATTCCATGATTCTGTGCTATGCCAAAGGCTAAGTCATCTAATTCTTGTTGCTATAATGGTGTCTACGGCATCTTCAGGATCCAGGATTCCTATCACAGAATCACAGAACATCAAGGATTGGAAGGGACCTCAACGATCATGTTTCCCCAGAAGCTTGTAGGAGATGTGCAGAGTGACCCAGCTCACCCTCAGCTCTAATCACAGGCTCATTAGCCCTGCTGCACGCTGCCGTAATTCCCACTTTGTCCCCCACAGCTGGACTTTGTGTTGGGAAGATGTTGCCTGTGATGAGTTCCTATTGATTTGTCCAGGCTGCCATTAATCTTTCAAGCACTTTTTAAATAAATAAATGAGTAGAACTCCTCTGGATTATAAGCACATCTGTACCTGTGGGCCACCAAAGCCTGAGCTGAAAAGGTTCTGTCTCCTACCCAACCCCTCTCCCTCACTAGGGGCACTCAGAGCTGTCAGACAAACGCACCCAACTCTCCAGCAACAAGACCTCAGTGACAGGATCTCCAAATAGACAGAGAGAGACCAGGAGTGGCCCTGTCACGCTGCTGAATTGCCACGGCTCCTGCTAGCCCATCCCCGGGTTGCGATCTGCTGTGCCCAGCTGAAAATACCCTCTGTTCTAGTGGCAAATGATGGGGAGGCTGGAGAAGATACAGAAAAAAGCCCTTTTCTACTGGGAAGAGGACTTGGAGGGGTGCAGCTCTTACCCCTGGTCGCTGGAGAGAGCAGCTGATGCACACAGCGCCAGGGACGAGACCTCTCTTGGCTCTCAGGAAGGCAGCTCCTCTGCAGGTTCACGGCTGCAGCTCTGCACGAGCCCAAAGCCAGGAAGCACCTTTGCCTTTCCTCCCTCTTCCAGCCTAAACACGAGCAGCAGGACTGTTCTTCTCACACTGCCACGCAAATGGACATTAAACTCACACGTAAGGGTCGGCGCTGGCAGGCAAAGCTTTGACGGAAAGCAGGCAGCGGGCCATGGGCCAAGAGCCAAGTGGCCAATTCACACCTGGGGGTTTCCCTTCGTGCTCTTCTTTCCCCGGGAATGATTTAGGGACTTCTCTAGTCTCCTCTTCGTTGCTCCTGGCACTGTGAAGCAGCAAAGCAGCTCGAAGCTGACTGGAGTCATCATGACTTGGGCTCTGGGAGGGCCCGAGACCCTTTGGTTTGATAAATGGAGTCTGTGATAGAAGGAAAATCATTGGTCCAATGGGACCTCCTGCCCTCAGCAAGAGGAACCCGTGCTGTGCACATCAACAGTGAATGTATTCCCCAGGGTCCAACTTCCAGCTGCCCCCCATCTCATCTCTAACCCACATTGACACAGCTGGCTCCTCTTTTTGCTGCAAGAAGACAACTGAGGGTTTACAACTGCTCTCCACCTTCTCACACGCTTCCCCTATGTGTTCAACCCATAAACATTAGGACTTACCACCTCCTTAACAACTGACCTCCATCCTCCATGGGGTAACTGCTCATTATAGCAGGGTTCTGTCTCCCTGTGCTGTATTTTATATAACATCTGATGGATGCTCTATGATCTCCTGATTAAAAACATCAAGCCTGGGTCTTGTCACTAATTCTGAGGTGGTCACTCTGTTCAAGCCCCGTGCCCTGATTTTACCATTAAATGCACAAAGAGGATGCTCGTTCCGTCGCTGCGTGTGCTCAACCCACCAGAGAAGAGGCTTTCACAGAGCACTGCAGAATCCCAGAACATCAGGGACCAGAAGGGACCTCGAAAGGTCAGCCAGTCCAATCCCCCTGCCACAGCAGGATCACCTAGATCCAGTCACACAGGAACACATCCAGGAGGGTTTTAAATGTCTCCAGTGAAGAAGACTCCACAACCCCCATGGGCAGCTCCTTCCTGTGCTCCATCACCCTCACTGGGAAGAAGTTCCTTCTCATACTGATGTGGAATCTCCTCTGTTCCACCTCACACCCATTGCCCCTTGTCCTATCACTAGAAGACATTGAGCAGAGCCTGGCTTCATCCTCCTGACACCCACCCTTCACATATTTATAGACATAAATGGGGTCACCCCTCAGTCTCCTCTTTTCCAAGCTCAAGAGACCCAGCTCCCTCAGCCTCTCCTCATAAGGGACGTCCTCCACTTCCTTCACCATCCTCATTGCTCTGTGCTGGACTAAGGCCAACTAAATAAGTAAAACACAGGTTGACATGGAGACAGGTGTGTTAGCTCCTCATACATCTGCAAACAAACTTGTCTCTCCTGTTTCCTCAAGATTTGAAGCAAGTTGATGCAGAGAAGGGCACAGAGCCTTCAGCCATGTGGGGCTTGACCGTTGCACAGTCATCAAATAAACATCTAGCCGTTGCTTTTCCACGTTGAGGTCTCAGCTGTGGAGGAACACACAATCAGTTGTTTAATCAGCCTTAAATAACCCAAAACCCCCACCCCACAGACACTCAGACAACCGACCGGCGCGTGACTGATCTGCCTGATTTGTGAGGCTTAGGGCCACTAATCACAGTACCATCTCCACTAGGTTGTTCTCCTCCACACTTTTTATAACTCGGGTGATGCATCTTGGAGATGAATACACAGCACAGACAAATCCTTGAAGACGGGCTTCTGGAGCTCTTTGTGGTTCATTTGTCACATAACAAGTTCATCTCACCTCGTTTTCCAAGAGCTGGCGTTGTTATCGCAAGCACGGAGATGTAGAGGAGCGTCATGGCCATGGAGCGGATGAGGGAAGAGGAATCCAGGCTTAAGAAAAGGAGGGTGAGAAGCAGCAGCAGGTGTAGCTCCTGCCCGAGGAAAGACACCGTGAGAAAGGAAATAGAAAGGAAGAATCACACTGAAAGAGAGGGGTCGGGCACAGACATCACAGAACATCAGGGATTGGAAGGGACCGTTGGAAGGGATCTCAAAAGATCATCCAGTCCAAGCCCCCTGGCACTGCGGGATCCCCTAGGTCCAGTCACACAAGAACATGGCCAGTTGGGCTTGAGACATCTCCAGAGATTCACAGATACCTGCAAATCAGCCTGAGGAAGAGGAGGCTGAGGGGAGACCTCATCACACTCCACAGCTACTAAAGGGACACTGTAGAGAGGTGGGGGCTGGTCTCTTCTCACAGGTCATTAGTGACAGAGCAAGAGGAACCTCAACCTGCACAGGGGAGGGTTAGGCTGGACTATAGGCAAAACTTTTTAACTGAAAGAGAAGTCAGGGATTGGAACAGGCTGCCCAGGGAGGGGGTTGAACCACCATCCCTGGAGGTGTTTAAAGCTCATTTAAATGTGGTGCTGAGAGATCTGGTCTTGGTAGAGTTACTGGTTGGACTTGATGATCTCAAGAGTCTTTTCCCACCTGAACAATTCTCTGATTCTATGATCTGGTGCAGATGAGCAGACAAAGACCTCGCTCAGGAGGTCCAGCTGGTGAGGAGAACACAAAGCTGCCTCAGTTGTCAAGACCTGAGGGTCACATCACCTGTCAGGTCAGTTCCCCAGACGGACAACCCAACCAGTGCTCTTACTCAGGACCTTTAAAGCCGAAGCCAGTGCTGATCCTTTGCACCTCAGAGAGGAACTAAGATCGACAGCTGGAAACAAACAGTCTCAGCCCTTTCATTATCCTGTGTGTGGAAAAGTTCCTGGAGCATTATTAATTTCTGATGATCCTTGCAATCAGCAGAACTCATTCATTTTTTAAGTTTTGCTTATTTGCAGTGAATGGATCTGTTTCTCAGCTGGGTGGCTGCATTCATTTTGCAATAATGGTGTTTGCTTGACATCTGAGAAATTAACAATGCAAATGCAGCCCTGGCTTCCGAGCACATTTAGCACGAAGCATCTCCTCTGACGGGATTGATGGCTCCAGCAAAAAGGGCTCCAGAAGAGCTGAAACATTATTCAAAACCTGTTATCATGTTGGGCTCCTGGATGTGATGGGATCGTCTCTTGGGGTGCTACTCTATCACTCCCCCCAAAAAGAAGTGACTGTCCAAAGCACCTCTGAGCTGCAGTTGCATGCCTGCTCCCACCCCTCCCTGCTCTTCAGGCAGCCCTGGCTCTCCATCCCCATCCCTTCCATAGGGCACAGGGCAGTGATGGGTGCAAACCCATTCCTGCTTCCTCCTGGGGAGGAGTAGAAGTTTCATTGCTCTCCTACATCACCGCTCTCCTAAAGGTGGTGTCAGCAAGCAGATATCCCCAGAGGAGCCCCAAACGCCCTAAAACTGGGCACTTGAACTGAGAATCTTGCAGCGCTGCACTTTATAACCCAGATTCAGCAGGATGGAGCTCAGGGGCATCTGATGATAGGAGAAGGGGCACTGGGTTTGAGCTGGAACAGAGGAGGTTCCACATAAACATCTTCACTTGGGGGTGACAGAGTGCTGAAAGAGGCTGCCCAGGGGGGTTGTAGATTCCCCTCCTCTGGAGATGTTTGAAACCCACCTGGGCATGCTCCTGTGCAACTGGATCTAGGTGATCCTGCTGTGTCAGGGGGATTGGGCTGGATGGTCTTCCGAGGTCCCTTCCAATGTTCTATGATTCGTACGGTACCACTGGCCAACTGACAACACACGTGGTGGGGCTCACCCTCATGGTCCTGTATAAGACCCTGGAGAGTTTTAAGCAATGCTACAAGCTGAAAAGAGAAGAGAAGCAAGCAAAGAGCAAACCAGAGGCACTATCCTTTCATTCTTTTTAAGCAAATCTTAGCTTTGGAAGCAGGAGGCTGGCTGCAGTCTGTCTGCACTGAGAAATAACAGGTCATTACTCTCCCACCCTGGCTGACTGGAAGAGCCACAGTGATGCCAACCACAGAGCTCTCCATTGACCTCCTGTGTCTATAACCCATCAGTGCCTGCTCGTTTCTGAGCTTCCTTTGCTCCATAACCATGAGGAAAGCCCTTTGTTTACAAGCCCTTGATAAATCGTCGTTTACAGGAGGCAATAACTTCCTTAGAAATTTGCATAATGCCTTTGCTGGTCATTTAGGGCCGCTGCATATTGTGTTAAACCTCAAACGGCCGGGGTTTATTATGCATTAAGCCTCCCAACACTATCACAAACCCACCAGCCCCACTGGAATGGTTTGTGTTTCCCTGGAATTTAATTGTGTTGGGAACCAAGGCAGCTCATCAGCTCCAGTAAGTCTCATTGTTTGTTCCAACCCCTGATCACTGCCAGGGAAGAAAGTTTCCCTGATATCCAACCTAACCCTCCCGTGGCAGTTTCCTCTTGTTCTATCACGAGTGACTTGGTCAAGGCTTGGTCTTGTTCTATCACCAGTGACACCAGCCTGACCCCCACCTCCCTACACCCTCCTTTCAGAGCACTAACTGCAGATAACTGACTGTAGGGTGGTGCAAGAAGAGCTGTTGTCCACAGGAGTGGGAGGAAAGACGACTTTAGGAAATTGCTCACTCTTTTCTGGGAACGTGGGTCACTGGGGCCAGTAAATCAAGCAAGGCCACCACTGATTGCTGATGTCACCTCCGATGTGCTTCAGGAGCCGGGGGATTGGACTAGATGATCTTTCAAGGTCCCTTCCAATCCCTAATGATTCTATGAAGTTGATTGGAAGACTCTCATGGACATCAGGTGGCTTTGGGTTGGAGCCCGAGGTCAAGTGTAGCTTAAAGCTTACCTGGCAGCGTGATTTGTGCTCATGGGAGCAACCAGCCTCAGAAACAAGAGCCCCCAAGTGCCATGGGCCAGCACCCTGCTTGAGCGAACCCGCTCAGCCGGACTTGCACGTAAAGCTGTGTGAAGAACGCAGCGCAGCACGGGGAGCAATTTGTTGTTTTAAAGATTTAGCACCAACTGCCTGGCTTGATTTTGATTTTTTAAGAGAAGGCAGGAACTGGCAAAGAGGGTAATTTGAAACTTCACGTATTTCTCTTCCCCAAGACCCAAACACATTCAAATTAGGTGCAAAGTGCTTCTAATTTGTCAATCATTCCCTCCCATAATTTTTACTCCTCCGAGAAAATTGCCTGGAAGAGCGTTTCCTTCGTCTCCTTTCAGCTGCACCGCTCGCTCGGCTTGATCCCGGCTCAGGCAGGCGAACGACACCCCCGCACCCACCTTCACGTCGTCTTGATCGCGCCAGCTGCTGCCTCCAGATGACATCTTTCTCCTGCCATCTGCAGAAGAGCTGTGGAGACAGATAAAAGGACAAGTGAATGTGCCTTCCCCATCCAAAAGACCAACTGATCCGCGTCTACATTTAAAAGACCCTGAGCAGAGGAAGAGGCAGAAGTACCCCAGCACCTCGGAGAGAAAAAAGCTTCTGCTGATGTTTCACATGAAGTCAGTGCAGACCCACAAGTGGCACCAGGCAGCGTTTTCTGGTGAAGTTTCCACCTCGTGTCTGCAGCAGAGAGCGCTCGCGCTGGCTTCTGATTTGGAGCCGTCGAGCGCACACGCAGAGCATCACAAAACCAAAGCAGAGCCATCAGCTCTCGGGGTTTGTCAAAGCTGCTTACACCTCACAGCAGCCTCACAGAGCGGAGCTTGGAAGGGCTCGTGAAGGCAGAGCCCGGCTTCCAGGGCCGCGCTTCCCGCAAGCCGGGCGCCCAGATATCGCTGGCTTCAAACGAGCTCCTGTCAAACCCCACCGCAAGGCTGGAGGAGCTCAGAGCCTTGTCAAGCTGCTCTGGGAACACTTGTGCCGAGCAAATCTGCTTCCAGGCAAGAGGAGTAGCTGATCCACCGCGCGGACCTGCAGAGATCAGCCTCCAGGCACCGCGGGGTTGCGAGGGGACTCGTTGATCTACGGCTCTGTTACAAATTCTGCTGGGTGTGATCTACAGCCGGAGACCTCCGAGCCAAGCGTGAGCAGCTCCAGCACCTCCACAGCAGCTGTCTGCTCTCAACACAGGGCTCTGCCTTTGCTGCGGTGCGTTGACTTCTCCGAGAGCACCCAGCATCAGCGCAGGGTGAACATACCCCAGTCTGCTACTGTAGTGACGGTGTGTGCTGGGGGAAACAGAGAGATACTTCTTCATAGCCTGAGCCTTGGGTGCCCTGGAGACTTCCCACAGATATCTGGGCTCTTCAGTTCAAGGAGGACACAGAACTGCTGGACAGTCCAGCATAGAGTCATGAAGATGGAGAAGGGAGTAGAACATCTCCCTGAGGAGGAGAGGCTGAGGGAGCTGGGAGAAAAGGAGACTGAGGGGTGACCCCATGGATGTTGATCAATATGTGAAGGGTGGGTGTCAGGAGGATGGAGCCAGGCTCTGCTCAGGGGCACCCAATGACAGGACAAGGGGCAGTGGGTGTGAGCTGGAGCAGAGGACGTTCCACATCTATACAAGGAGGAACTTCTCAGTGACAGAGCACTGAAAGGGGCTGCCCAGGGAGGTTGTGGAGTCTCTTTCTCTGGAGAATTTTAAAACCCATGTGGACACGTTCCTGTGCCGCTGAATTTTCAGTGTGATTCTTGCACTGCATGTTCACAGAATCACAGGACATTAGGGATTGGAAGGGACCCCAAAAGACCATCCAGTCCAATCCCTCTGCCACAGCAGGATCACCTAGACCAAGTCACACAGGAGCACATCCAGGAAGAGCATCGCTCGGTTTTCAGACGTTGGATTTACCCTGCAACTCTGGCAGAGAAGGGCTGAGAGAGAGAGAGAGGAGGGAGAAACAAAGAAAGAAAAAGTTTTGATTTTTCAAATGAGCAAATTGATGTGGAAGTCACAGATGGTGAATAAATACGGGGCACAGAGCTGTCAGTTGGCAGCCAGCTCCCCATGCCAATTTAAGAGGGATGTTGCTGCTCTCCAGCTCAGTTCAGGGAAAATCCATCCTGGGCAGCAGTCAGCCGTTCGAGGGGCCTCATTGTTTTATCGAATAGATTTGGGTTTGATACAAACACAATTATCTCCCCTTTCCAACGCTGGGTTTGAGCCGAGCCCAAGCTACGTGTCGTGAGCGTTGATTCTCTTCACTCATTTACTGTTTCCAGGCTCTTTTCTGAAGGCTGGGATTTCGAAAAGGGATTTGCAACAAAGAAGGACCATTTTGGGGGGGTTCAGCTGGAGCAGCAAGTGCCGTTCGCAGGCACTGTGTGGAGAGGGGCCTCCAAAATAGCTGACAAATGCCACGGTCCAAATTAGGTCCCTCGTTAGCCAGGGCTTTACTCTTGCTAAGTGCTGCACAACATTCTTCATTATCATCCTGCTGCATTTGGGGGGCTTGGTAGGCTTTGCTTGTTGGGTCTAAGTGATCCTGTGTGACTGGATCTAGGGGATCTTGCTGTGTTGGGAGATTGGACCAGATGGTCTTTTGAGGTCCCTTCCAATCCCTAATGACTGGATCTAGGGTATCTTGCTGTATCAGGGGGTTGGACTGGATGGTCTTTCAAGATCTCTTCCAATCCCTAATGACTGGATCTAGGGGATCCTGCTGTGGCTGGGGGACTGGACTAGATGATCTTTCGAGGTCCCTTCCAATGAACCAGAGAGATTAGAACTTCCAGCAAAGCCTTCAATGAGGATCTTTGCCAAGTCTAAGATAGTGAAGAACTAGATATGTATCTCCAGTGATGAAAGTGGCTTCTGATGGTATCTCCTCCACTCCTCACATTATCATATCAATGATAAAGGGGACAGCAGAGCTTCCTGGCCTTGGAACTTCTAATGCAAATATTAATATCCGTCTGTTTTTCCTCTCTTATGAGGGTGTCTATGAAGTGGAGCTTGGGGTGGGCAGGCAGCTGAAATAGAGAGGAGTAGAACCACAGAAGTGAAGCAGTACCAACAGTACGAGCTGCACCACACTCTGCCCTAACTAGATGTCAGGAAGAAGTTCTTCAGCAGGAGGAGGGTTGAACACAAGTTGTTCAGGGAGGTAGTGGACACCTCATCCCTAGAGATATTCAAGGTGAGGCTGGACAAGGCTCTGGGCAACCCGGTCTAGTTGAGGATGTCCCTGCTCACTGTGGGGCAGTTGGACTGGATGACCTCTGGAGGCCACAGAATCACAGAACACTAGGGATTGGAAGGGACCTCAAAAAGATCACCCAGTCCAATCCCCCTGACACAGCAGGATAACCTAGATCCAGTCACACAGGAACATGGCCAGGCAAGTTTGATATGTCTCCAGAGAAGGAGACTCCACAAACCCCTGGGCAGCCCCTGCCAGGGCTTTGTCACCCTCACCATGAAGAAGGTCCTTCTCACATTTGATGTGGAACCTCCTCTGCTCCAGCTCACACCCACTGCCCCTTGTCCTGTTACTGGGTGCCCCTGAGCAGAGCCTGGCTCCATCCTCCTGACACCCACCCTTCACATATTGATCAACATTCATGGGGTCACCCCTCAGGCTCCTTTTTTCCAAGCTCAAGAGACCCAGCTCCTTCAACCTGCCCACATCAGGAAGATGCTCCCCTCCATCATCTCTGTGGCTCTGTGCTGGACTCTCTCCAGCAGCTCTGTCCCCTTCTGGAACTGAGGGGCCCAGAACTGGACACAAGATTCCAGCTGTGATCTCACTAGGGCAGAGCAGTGGGGGAAGAGAACCTCTCTCCATCTACTAACCAACTCTCTTCTAATCCACCCCAGTGAGAAAAGCAGGCTCCTACTTCCCAGATTGTAGGCAAGAGGGATGTGCTGTGCTCTGTGCCAGCCACGTCTTCCACAGGACGCTACTACCATGGCTGTAGGGACGGAGCCAGGAGCCAGACAACAGAGCACTCCCCATCGAGTGCTTGGCCGTGAAGCACACAGCATCCACCTCGCTCCGAGGTCCCACCAGCCTACACAGATGAGGCATGTTCCTACCTCTGTTGCTGAACAGGGTTTTCTGAAGCTGATGGCATTCACAAAACCCCTCAGGAAGCCAAGTCGGGGAACTGCCCTGGTGTCGGGGGTGTTAATCATCTCTGCGTGATCTGCAAAGGTGGAGGATGCTGCAGACAATGAAAAAGAGGCGGTGAGATGTTTGTCGTGCTGCTCCGACAACGCAAGGTGGGAAAAGTGCCTTCTGCCAGACAGAAATAACAGTGCTTAGGATTAACTGTAGGTTTAGGACTAGTTAATCCCACTGCGGTACACACGTGCAGTAAATGTCTTCTTCTCCACTTGGGGATGGAGGAAGTGAAACATGAAAGGGCAGGAGCTGCCTGCACCAGGAGGGGGAAATACAAATACAAATAAGAACCAGACAGCTGGGAAGCACAAGTCAGGTTTAAAAACTACAAACACTTCTTGGTTTTAAACAAAAACAGTCTGTAAAACACCAAGATTAAATGTTGACCACTTCACAGAACATCAGGGATTGGAAGGGACCTCCAAAGATCAGCCAGTCCAGTCCCCCTGCCACAGCAGGATCCCCTAGATCCAGTCATTAGGGATTGGAAGGGACCTCAAAAGATCAGTCCAACCCCCCAGCCACAGCAGGATCACCTAGATCCAGTCATTAGGGATTGGAAGGGACCTCAAAAGATCAGTCCAACCCCCCAGCCACAGCAGGATCCCCTAGATCCAGTCATTAGGGATTGGAAGGGACCTCAAAAGATCATCCAGTCCAATCCCCCCTCACAGCAGGATCCCCTAGATCCAGTCACACAGGAACATGGCCAACTGGATATTAAAGGGTTACCTTAACCCTGTGTGCCTGCTGTCTTGCACACCACAGAATCACTGAGGCTGGAAAAGACCCATTCCAGTGCCTGACCACTCTCTCTGGGAAGAATTTCTTCCTGATGTCTAGCCAGGGATAAGACAAGTGAGTTAGGTCCATGTTAGGACTGGAGTTCTCAATCCCTTTAGCAGCCAGTTGCGCCACCTCCCAGGTCCCGTGAGCACCACCTGCAAGAGATGTTAGACCTTAAAAACACCAGTGAAGACTCATATAAACATCCACTTTTCCTGCCACAATGATCAACAATCCACCAGCACTGGTTATTTAATGAAGCTTCAGGTGATCCTGCTCTGGCAGGGGGATCAGACTAGATGATCTTCCGAGGTCCCCTCCAGTCCCTAATGTTCTGTGAACAGGTGGAGACCTCTAAGATCGTCTGGTCATCTAAGAGCACCAGAGAAAGAATCCATTATTGGGATAACAAAGATTAAACAGTCTATCCATCCAGGGTTGATTTTTTTCACTGAAAACCTTCATACCCACATTGGAAATCCTCAGTTCCTTGGCTGCACGTGGCTCACGCTGCTCCTGTCCTGGCTGAGCACCCCGACCAACTCCTGACCGCGCTGCAGGCGCAGGAAGTGCATCTCAGACACACACCTCCTCCTTTGGCCATCCTGCCAAACCCCTGCCTGCATTTTCCAGCTCTTCAACACACTCTCCCTTTCAGTCCTCTGCTCAGCAGAAGCCAAGAGGTACTTAATGCCACCCCATTTGGCACCTTCGCTCCGGGCTGCCTAGTCCAGGCTGCCAACACAAGCTTAGCAGCCACAAAGTGCCCGGCCGTGCCAAGAGCTCTGTCCCTTGTGAGCATCTCGCCAGCCAGAGGCAAATACATGAACTTTAGAGATTATCTAGAGGGAATATTTCAGATTTCAGCCGCTGCAGCAGGACCATTCATCATGAAAGCTGCCTCTCCTGCCAATTTAAAAAGCAAACATTGATGATTGAAATCACAGCTCCCCGGTGGCTCGTTTAAATCACTTGGATGGAATTCAGTCTACCTTGTCAGTGTGGGGATGGCAGCAACGGGGGTTGTGGATTCATGGCTCCCAGGTCAATGCTCGGCGTGGCACACGGACTGGGTGACAATAAATCCTGGGAGGCACAGGGTGTAAGAAGCAGTTTTACGAGGTGTCGCATGGATGAACCCCGGTTCCTACAGTCGTGTGATGTGTCTGGAGTTTGTTGTCTGAAGTGGGACTAGGGAACAACATTTTTCCAGCAGTCATGATCAGAGAATCACAGAACTTAAGGGATTGGAAGGGACCTCGAAAGATCACCCAGTCCAATCCCCCAACACACCAGGATCCCCTAGACAATTGGAAGGGACCTCGAAAGATCACCCAGTCCAACCCCCCTGACACACCAGGATCTCCTAGATCCAGTTGCACAGGAACATGGCCAGGTGGGTTTGAAACATCTTCAGAGAAGGCCATTCCACAACCTCCCTTGGCAGCCCCTGCCAGGGCTCTGGCACCCTCACAGGGAAGAAAGTCCTTCATATATTGATGTGAAACCTCCTGTGTTCCAGCTCACACCCACTGTCCTTTGCTCCATCATTAGATGAAGCCAGGCTCCATCCTTCTGACACCCACCTTCACATATTCATGGGCATTAACATAGGCAACAGAGTGCTCTTCAGGGTCTTATGAGGGTTAAGCTCCCAAAACAACTTCTTCCTGTGAGCACTTCCACAGCACCTCTCTGCTTCAGCAGGGGTTGGACTAGATGATGTCTAGGAGTCACTTCCAACTCTGGCAGCTGAGTGATTCTGTCAACCCTGAGGCAGGCTGGCAAAGGCAAGAAATACAAGAAACACTCCTGTCTCTCTGCAGGTGAGCAACCAGTGCAGACAGAAAAACCCCAGTGCTCTCCACACACTCAGGCCAGGTCCACACTTCCCTCCAGCGAGCAGAGCTCTGACACCTCACTGGGACACAGAGGTCTAAAATAGGTTGGATTCTTACAGCTGTACAATGACCAACAAGCAGCAGAACCTTCCACCTAGCAGAGCTCCACGTTCTTCTATCTATTTCATGGAATCATTCAGGTTGGAAAAGACCCCAGGATCATCAAGTCCAACCATCAACCCTACTCCACAAGTTCACCCCTAAATCAGATCCCCCAACTACGTTTAAGTGATGGGGATGGGGAGTCAACCACCACCCTGGGCAGCCCAGTCCTGCAGAGAAAGTGGGTGCCAGAAGCCAGCCCCAGCCGAGTGCTCACCCCCCACTTTGACAGCCTCGTGTGGCACTTGCAGCACTGCAGAGACACCGCAGAGGTGCCAGCTGATCGGGGTCCCCGTGGCATCGCATCCTGATCACCGACACGGGAGCTGTTGAAACTTCCCAGGTTATGAACAAATGCATAAAAAAGCAGACGGGATAAAACCAGAAGGACAGAGGCACTATCACACCCACATGTTCACCATCATTTTCTCTCCAGCACCGGTTTATGGAGAAGAGGACACAGACTTAAAACCCTCTGGATCCCTCTGGTTGCCAAGTGGCCTTGTCCTCTGTTTGGTGATGCTGCTGTGGCTGGCTCTTTGTGGGCTAGGACGGCGTTCAGGTGTCTCCCACCCTACACAAAAAGCTGATGTGGTCTGTGCACCATAAAGAGGAGAAAGCCTCCCCTCCAAGCAGCAGCCCACACTGACAGAAGAGATTCACTCCACTACCCCCAGAGAAGGCTCAGAGGCAGCTACCCGAGATAGCACAGACAAGCAAGTCCTACGAGAGTGCTCCATCTGAAGATGCCCTGAAGTGGCTCAGCTCCTCATGAAATCATCGTGACCTCGACTTTTTGAAGCAATGGCAGTTCATTAACGAGGGTTTTACCTCCTTTTAGCAGCACAGTTGGCTCTCTAGAGAGTTTTCAACACGCGCTTGGTCTCTTCGTACCACTTGATGACCACTCAGTGCTTCTTTCAATCTCAAAACTCTTCCAGAGGAGAAAGGCAAGAAAAAACCAGTCTTATTTCTGCTACAGCAGGGGCAGTGATATTATACTTCCTCCAAAAGACCTTGTTACTGGGGTCCATCTGCTTCCCTAACAGTTTAATACAGAGAAAGAAGCCTGGCAGCTGGCAAAAGCCCAAGACCTGCCAGGTCACAGCATGGGAAAGGGTTCGACCAAGTAGCTGGTGCCCTGTGTGGTGGGGTCTGCACTTGAGTTTCTTCTGTTCTGCTCAAGTGGTGGAAAAGCCCAGCAGCACTCCCCATGCTCTCTCCTGAGCTTCAGAGCTGACACCTTGGCACCTCTCCCTAGGATGCTGAGCCCTGATTAGGTAAGATATGGAAGGGTAAGTCTGTTATTGACCTGGTCTTGTTCAACTCATGCAGCTTCTGGACCCTGGATAACAAGTCAACATCAGTCAGTGCTCTTGATGTGAAGACGATGAAGGCAGTGGAACATCTCCCTGATGAGGAAAGGCTGATGGAGCTGGGTGTCTTCAGATTGGAGAAAAGGAGTCTGAGGGGTGGCCCCATGAATGTTGATCAATATGTCAAGGGTGGGTGTCAGGAGGATGGAGCCAGGCTCTGCTCAAAGGCACCCAATGATAGGACAAGGGACAGCGGGTGTGAGGTGGAACAAAGGAGGTTCCACATCTATATGAGGAGGAACTTCTGGGTGAGGGTGTCAGAGCCCTGGAAGGGGCTGGTTGTGGACTCTCCTTCTCCGGAGACATTTAAAACCCACATGAATACATTCCTGTGTGACTGGATCCTGCTGTGGCAGGGGATTGGACTGGGTGATCTTTCAAGGTCCCTTCCAACCCCTGATGTTCTGTGATATCCCCAAGATGCAGGCAAAGGTCCAAGTGCGCATCAGCCACCTCCCATCCTCCTGATAACACAGTTCCCTCCCTTCCACAACCAGCAGTGTCAGAAGCAATCAGTAAAGAAACAAGAAATCAGAGAACATTAGGATGGGGGAAGAAAAGGTGGGCAGCGAGCAGATTGCGTGTGAGCAAGAGCAACGCCGATCAATTTGTGCTGAGCCCTCTGAAGATGGGGATAAGAGGGTGAAACAGAGGAGTCTGCAGAAGGATGTGGACATAATTGGGCTGCGGCTGGGGCGGTGAGGTCTGTTAAATTGAATTCTGTTTGGTCCAACATCCCTCGTACGCGTTAATCGCTGCGCGCGCCAGCTGCCTGATTTAGTGCTGTTATCAAGAAAGGGCTCCTCGGCTGCCTTTGACAAAGGGAAGATTACAAATTATTCCAGATAAGTAATGGGACTAAAGACCTTTAAAACTAATTGGCCACCCCGGTAAGATCCTTTCTTGTCTAACAAAAACTGAGAAGGCAATTAAGGGCAAGGAGCAAAAAACCTGTGTCTGGGTGCTGACGTAGAAGTCTTCCCTGGCTTTTCTGACCGAGAGAAAAAGGTGGCAAATGACCCTCCATCAACAGCCAACATGACCAAGAGAACTTCAGCAACATGTGAAAGCCTGATCTGGGGATGGGTGAATCACAGAGCATTAGGGATGAGAAGGGACCTCAAAAGATCATCCAGTCCCATCCCCCTGACACAGCAGGATCCCCTAGATCCAGCCATTAGGGATGAGAAGGGACCTCAAAAGATCATCCAGTCCCATCCCCCTGACACAGCAGGATCCCCTAGATCCAGCCATTAGGGATGAGAAGGGACCTCAAAAGATCATCCAGTCCCATCCTCCTGACACAGCAGTATCCCCTAGATCCGGTCACACAAACATATTCATGTGGGTTCCAAACATCTCCTGAGAAGGAGACTCCACAACCCCCCTGAGCAGTCCCTTCCAGTGCTCTGGTACCCTCACCATGAAGAAGGTCCTTCTCACATTTATGTGGAACCTTCTCTGTTCCAGCTCACACCTCCACCCTCTTGAGTCCCACCCTTCACATATTGACCAACATTCATGGGGCCACCCCTTAGCCTCCTTTTCTCCAAGCTCAAGAGGCCCACCTCCCTCAGCCTGTCCTCAGCAGGGAGATGCTTGCCTCCATCATCTCTGTGGCTCTGTGCTGGACCCTCTCCACCAGCTCTGTGTTGTCCTGGCACTGAGGGGCCCACAACAGGACACAAGATTCCAACTGTGGTCTCAGCAGGGCAGAGTAGAAGGGGAGGAGAACCTCTCTTGTTCTGCTAACCCCTCCCCTTTTCATCCATCCCCAGGACACCATTGGATTTGTTTGCCACAAGGGCACATTGCTGGCTCACTGCCAAACTGCTGGCCACCAGGACCCCCAGATCCCTTTCCCCTACACTTGCTCTCAAACAGGTCCATGCTCTCCAGGCTTGCTGCAGAACACAGGGGTTTCCAGCAGATGCCCACGTTCAGTGAGGGGTTCTGGTGCTTGCTGAGCCTTGGCACGCCCGAGCCGTAGCATCCGTCGAGACACAGCTGCTACTGAGGGCTCTGCAGAGCCTTGGCCAGACATGAAATGGGTTAGTGGGACCTGGCTGTGCAAACCTGACACATCCCAGAGACAGCTGCTCAGGCTCCACCAGGACAAGCAAAAACAGACCTTGGAAAGTGCCCTGAGGCCCCTTGGACCTCCCAGTCATCTTTAATCAATCAGAGCCCAGCTGCTGCCTGATGTTGCTATTAGCAATGGCCAGAGTCATCAGTTGGCCTTGTCTGCATGATGCTGTCTGCACAGACAGCCTCTCCCCACTGCCCTTAGTGCTGCTTTAAAACAAAGGAAAACACGTGAACATGAGAGCAACCAGCAGATGGGATCTGAGGAGAGCAGCCCACCAGAGCTGCCCGATGGGCAAAAGCTGCTTCAGATGATGGGAGCATGGGCAGGAGATGCTGGGGGAATTCCTCTGGAGGTGGGGAAACAGCCCTTCACAGGACACCAAAGGACTCTGTTCAGCCTCATGCTCAGCTCTACTGTGCCAGTAACTCCTAACATCATCTTCTGAGGCAGCTCCTTGATCTTGACACACTTTATCCCCTCAGTGTGGTACCTGCTTTGCTCGTTTGTCCAACTGCCTTCATCTCTCCCAGATGACTAAACATGACTCGTGAAATCTTTGCCTTACTTAACCCTGCATTCATCTCCTCTTGCTCAGCTGGAAGTGGGATAGAATCAGCCTAACAACTGGGAGTTCAGGAGATGCCTCCTGGACCTCATTGCTGAGCTCCAGCCATAAACCCCTTCCCTCACCGTTAGCATGAGGGTTCGTGTTTGTGAACCCTCATGGGCACCAGCATCCTCATGGACCACAGGGATGCAGCAGCTGTTCACATGTCTACACACAGAGAGAAGAGGAGGTGTGAAGCTCTGGGGTTCCCATCCAGCACCAAAGGCTGTTCCCTGCATCGTGAGGGCTGCCAGAAAGGAATGTGGTGGCTCGTGGACATCACTCCATGAGGCACAGAGGGTCCTGATGGACCACCTGGATCTCACTGGGATAAATCAGATTAAAGTGAAGGGATTTCTCTTTCTATAAGCAAAAAGCAAAGCTTTTGGGACAGACTTCTAGTAGGAAGTACAGCCAGCTGAACTTTGCCTGCACCCAGAGGAGCTCTGGTCCCTGCAGCACCTGAGAGGATGGAGGCACTGGACGGGTGGGTTTGAAATGTCTCCAATGAAGGAGACTCCACAATCCCCCTGGGGAGCCCCTTCCAGGGCTTTGGCACCCTCATCATGGAGAAGTTCCTTCTCACATTGATGTGGAACCTCCTCTGCTCCAGCTCACACCCGCTGCCCCTTGTCCTATCATTGGGTGACGCTGACACCGCTGCTGCTCAGAGCCCAGGAGGGCAGCTCTGGCTGAAGAGACCCCCTTGTCTTTAACCAGGTGCTGTTTCACCAGGCTGCATTTTTCCACTGGAGGCAGAATCTTCATCCTGCCGGAGTAGAAGGGATCTCAGGAAACCTCATTTAAATTTCAAGGACCTCTTAGGGATAGTTGCTAATGGTTATGCTAATTGGCAGAGGGTCTAAGTGACAGTTATGTCCTGGAATGATTCGCAAATCACATTTTCTTGGAGCTTATTAGCAGACTCATTAACTGTACAACAGTACATTACTTTCAGAAATTCAGATCTAAGCAGAAAATTAAAATTATTTGCTAAATGACCTAATAAAATTGAATAAAATGTGCTGACAAAGTGAAACCTGGGCTGCAGGAGGCCTCCAGAACCGGGCTAAAAATAATCTCCACTTACCATTGATGTTCATCCCTCCTCCGAGAGCAGTTGGAACCCAGGTGAGACTCAGAAACCTGCTTAGATATGAAAACAAATGAGCTCAAATCAACACTAACAAAGCAGCCCATCCCTCAGAGCTGGCAGCAAACTCTCCTGCAGACCTGGCCAGTGCTTGATCCTGAGATGCATCTTGTTGTGCCCCCACCACCTCTCCGTTTCTCCTGCTCTCCACAACTCCCCAAGCAACCAGTCAAA
Source organism: Rhinopomastus cyanomelas (assembly GCA_013400115.1). NCBI lineage: Eukaryota > Metazoa > Chordata > Aves > Bucerotiformes > Rhinopomastidae > Rhinopomastus > Rhinopomastus cyanomelas. Next base: position 108,089 of record VXBP01010057.1, read on the forward strand.
GACCCAAACAGCCACATTTTCCTGCTTCCCTGCTGAAATGCATTTGCAGGAATCTCTATAACAATAAAAACTCTTCTCTGAGGGCACAAGGATTAAGGGAAGGGATGGGACTCCAGGTGTTTGGTTTCATTTGTGTGCGAGAGAGGAGACAACTGAAGTCTCCAACAGAGAGTCTTCATGTTCTAGGCTGGAAGGGACCTTGAGAGGTCATCCAGTCCAACCTCCCTACACAGGGACGACTCTACCTAAGTCAGGTTGCTCAGAGCCTCATCAAACCTGACCTTTAATGACTCCAGGGATGGGGCCCCCAAGGACCTCCCCAGGCAGCCCATTCCAATGATCAGACAACATGAACAAGACAGGTTCTCCAATCTTCCTCTGTGTCAGCCACAGCCCATGAGGGGTTGGGAGGGACCTCCAGAGGTCATCATGTCCAACACCCCTGCTCAAGCAAGATCCTAGGAGTCTAGGTCACATAAGAACACATCCAGATGGGTCTTAATCTCCAGAGACAGAGTCCTTTTAGGCAGCTGTATAGAGCAAGGTCTCCTCTCAGCCTCCTCTTCTCTAGATGGAATAACCCCAGTTCCCTCAGCCACTCTCCACAGGGTCTGTTCTCCAGCCTTGTTGCCCTTCTCTGACCCTGCTCCAGCCCCTCAACGTCCTCCTGATCCTATGACGCCCAAAACTGGCCCCAGGACTCAAGGTGTGATCTTGGCAGTGCAGAGTCCAGGGTCACCATCACCTCCCTACTCCTGCTGGTTACCCTGTTCCTAATCCAGGCCAGGATGCTGCTGGCCTTCCTGGCCACCCTGCTGGCTCCTGTTCAGCCAGCTGTCACCCAGCACCCCCCAGGTCCTTTTCTGCCAGGCAGCTCTCCAGCCCCTCTTGACCCCCACACAGCACCACCCTAAACTCACACCCTTCACATCCAACTCTTGATGGTTGGGTATTAAATTTCTAGCAGCACCTCTACCCCAACTTTTCCACTCAGATCTGAAAGCTGCAGCTGCTGCTTCAGGGCTTTCAGCCTACCCACCGGCAGAGCGATTCTGAGAGGTCTACAAGACGAGGACATCTTGAGCACTGACCCTTTCCACACGACACCCCAAGTGTTTGCAGCTCCCTCGTGAGCTGCAGGAGTTTCTCCCTGCGGCTACACCTCCCCACTCCACCTCCCTGCCCACAGCAATGGAAACGAGGCAGTAGCTTAGCTCCCATGACCGCTGTACCCAAGCTGCTTGTTTGTCCCAGGCTCTTATCTCCCCACTCAGAGCCAACACATCTTATTACTTTGCAGGCAAACACGGTCAGAGATGAGAGATTCTGTCATATACTTCCCTCCACATCAAACCACCAGGCTTTAGCCTTCCCTTTCTCTTTTCAGTTTCAGACTCTATTGTTTCTGACTCTCTCTGCCACGTGTGATTTGGGCTGGCGCGGGGACGTGAACATGTGCATTTGTCTACTGACTCCCCTTTATCACTAGCCAACGAGGCTGGGAGCACTCTGAAACAACCGGCCGCTGAGTGGCTGCTTCATCAGTCATCCATTGCAATAACCTCACCGGGGCAGGCTCGGGGTTATGCAGATACCAGAAGACAACGAGCTGGAAGACTTACAACTCTCTCTTTACCTGTTTCATATATAACTCTGCCACAGCAGAGAAGGAAAAAACCACAAGCCATCTAGAACCCACAGGACAAGTCCCCAGCAAGGGGAATGGACCCAGAGGACAGGACTCAGGGTGCTGCAGGATGCAGTGGGACTGGCTACACCCAGTCGCCTTCTCCTCCCCATATCAGCAAAGCACAGCCCAGCTGCAGGTGAGGATTAAAATTCTCCATCACCCAGCAGCACAGATAATTATTTCTACCCCCCTGCCTCTATCTTCTCCCTTCAGATCTCAGATTTGTCTTTTGTGGTGAAGGGATGGGTTTGCTCTGGACTAACACCAGCTCCTTCCTACTGAGGGAGAAATAGGGGTCAGAGAAATCATCACAGTCTGGGAAACTCTTTGAGTAACAACAGTTCCCCTCTTCCATTTGTACTCTGAGGATGCAATGGAAGAGAAACCAGAAATACCAAGGTGCCTGGAGGATCAGTGTCTGATGGGAGCTGAAAGGAGCAATCCCATCGCCTAGTTCAGTCCTCTAGTGCCAGAAGCTCTATTTCTCCAGACGGGGAAGCGAGGTGGTGGTTCTAGAGGGAGACTCAGGCTGTGCTTACACCACACTACATGTAAGCACTGCCCATCCTTTTCTTCCTCCTGTTTTTGTTCTTCTCCCTCTGTGGTTTTCTTCCCTTCTGCTTTGGGGCATGTTTCAGCCAGGTGCTGCTCAGGGCAGCCAACACTGAGCGCATCCATCCTGCCACGTGGCCCCTTGTGGCTCGCTTCAGGTGGCTGGTGGCTAGAGCCCTGAGTAACAGTCAGAAAACAACCCCCTTGGTCTACAGAGAGATTAAGAGTGTGTGACTTGGTGTAGGTGGTCCTGCCCTGGCAGGGGGATTGGACTGGGTGATCCTTCAAGGTCCCTTCCAATCCCTAATGACTGGATCTAGGGGATCCTGCTGTACCAGGGGGATTGGACTGGATGATCTTCCAAGGTCCCTACCAATCCCTAATGATTCTATGAAGTCTACCTCATGCTCCCGAAGGCTTGGATTCTTCACACAGAGACTCACTCAGAGTGGAAAAGATGTCTAGGATCACCAACTCCAATCATCAGCCTAACATTAACCAGCCTCTTGTCCTATCACAGGGTGCAAGTGAAAAAGAGATTCTCTCTTTCTTCTTGACACCCAGCCCTCATGGATTTATAGACAGTCCCTTCGTAATCCTCTCCAAGCTCAAAAGTCTCAAGTCTCTCAATCTCTGCTCATGAAGCTGATGCTCCAGTCCCCTAGTTGTCCTCATGGCCCTCTGTTGGACTCTCTCAGTCAGATCTCTGTCCCTCTTGAACCACAGAGCCCAGAACTGGACACAATAGTCCCAATATGGCCTCACTAGGGCAGAGTGGAGAGGGAGAAGAACCTCCCTTGATCTGCTGGACACACTCTTCTTGATCCATCCCAATCAAGATCATCAAGTCCAACCTATGAAATTCAGCTGTGGATTGGATCCCAGTGGCCAGAAACACCTTTGTGAGCCGGTGTGCTTCTCAGACTGAAGTGGGGCCATGTCACATAAACTTACTGCAAAGGCCAGAAGAACAGCTGGTCCTGACCCAATGAGATTTGGGAGGGCTCGATGCCCACTGTGGAGCTACTTGTAAGCTCCACCTTGGAGGAAGCTTTAGGTGAGCAACTACCAGCAGCACAGCACTAGCTGCATTTCCACACCATGTTTTTCCAATTCCTTGCCATCTCCCCTACTGCTGCTGTGAAACACTCTTTTAATATTAAAATATTTAAATCACAACTGCCTTCTGAATGTGTTCAGGGGGTTTGTCCTCCCTGGCACCCAGAACAATTGTACTTACTCTCAAAGCTATTGTAGCTGTCCTTCACGTGAAACTAATGTGACTACACCCTCGATGGCTCCACTGACACTAATTAGAGGTGTGAACAGGAATTCACACCCAGAGATGCTCCCTGTTGGGTCTCCTCTCCAGTCCAATCTACTNGCTCACACCCACTGCCCCTTGTCCTATCGGGTAACTCTGAGCAGAGCCTGGCTCCATCCTCCTGACACCCACGTTTTCCAGATTTATCTATTCATGGGGCCACCCCTCAGTCTCCTTTTCTCCCAGCTCAAGAGCCCCAGCTTCCTCAGCCCTTCCTCATCAGGGAGATGCTCCCCTCCCTTCATCACCTCTGTGGCTCTGCACTCGACTCTCTCCAGCAGCTCTGGAACTGAGGGTCCCAGAACTGGACACTAGACTCTAGCTGTGGTCTCCCCAGGGCAGAGTAGAGGGGCAGGAGAACCTTTCTCTATCCGCTAACCACCTCCCTTCTGATTCACCCCAGGAGGCCGTTGGCCTTCTTGGCTACCAGGCACATTGTTGGCTCACAGCTTCAGCAAACTCTGTCCACGCTTTTATCACAAACAGCAGCTCTTTGACACCGTTAAATATTTCTAAACGGAGAGCAGAGGAAGCTGCTAGAACTGGAACTGCAGTATATACAGCTGCAGTGATTCACTCTTGGAATTATTTATTTACAGTTGTAAATTGAGTGCTTTCACAAAGCTGACTGCCCCCAGAAAAATCAATGGAGGTGCCTGGGTGCATTTGAACACCCTCCCGTCACCTCGGTAATGCTCCTGTTTTTAAAATGTGCCTTAAAATCAGGCGTCGCTTCCATGTTAGTCAAGGTACAAGTACAAATAGCTGGAGAGAGAGACAAATCCATGTGATCAAGGGGAGGAACAAAGGGAAGGTGCTCCTGGGCTTTGGAAAGGACGAGCGTGCTGCATGGGTTTGGACGAGGCTGGTGGGGAGCAGGGTTACGGAGCCGGCGATGCCCTCGCGGCTCCTCAGAGCTCACCGCCGAGCTCTCCAAGGGAGGTGAGATCTGCCCAGGACAGAGCAACAACCTGGCAGACCTGACACATCCCCCCCCATCCCAGCCTCAGACTGCCTCCAGCTCAGAATCCTCAACCACAGACAAACTCTGGATGCTCTGAAACCCTCAGACTCATTTCTATGAATTCGTGGAACAGGGAGAAAGAGAAACCAGCCAGCCTCAGTCCTAGAACACAGGAGGGTCAACTTAAACATAACCCCCCCAGCCCAGCCCCTTTCTCATGGTGATGGTTACAGAGCACCAGAAGAGCTGCCCAGAGAGGCTGTGAAGTCTCCTGACAGTTCCTCTGAGGTCTGCTGTAGCAGATCCTGCTCCAGAGGCGTAGGATTAGATGATCTCCAGAGGTCCCTTCCAACCACTACCATTCTACAAACCACCTTCCCTCACCCTCTGTCCTGTAGTTTTATAAATCTATAAACCCTCCTTAGCCACTCCTCTTCCAGGAGGTCATCAAGGAGTGACAGACAGACATTCACTCACCAACAAGCTATTGTGTTTTTAAACCTAGAACAACTACAACAACACCCTATGGAATGACATCCCAGAGAGTCCCAGAACATGAGGGACTGGAAGGAGCCTCGAAAGATCATCTGTGTGTGACCATGGAACAACATTCTTCCAGCAGTCATGATCACAGAGCGTTAGGGATGGGAAGGGACCTCAAAAGATCATCCAGTCCAGTCCCCCTGCCAGAGCAGGATCCCCTAGATCCAGTCACACAGGGACATGGCCAGGAGGGTTTCAAACATCTCCAGAGGAGACTCCACAACACCCCTGGGCAGTCCCTACCAGGGCTCTGTCACCCTCCCTGGGAACAAGGTCCTTCTCACACTGATGTGGAACCTCCTCTGCTCCAGCTCACACCCGCTGCCCCTTGTCCTGTCACTGGGTGCCCCTGAGCAGAGCCTGGCTCCATCCTCCTGACACCCACGTTTTCCAGATTTATCAACATTCATGGGGTCACCCCTCAGTCCCCAGTTCTCCAAGCTGCTATGCAGAGTGCTGGAGGAGGAATTCCAGTGCCTTTCCAGATAACCAGATGGAAGCTGTAACTACAGTGTAATTACTGTCAGCAAGCGGTCCTGCCTGTCCCGACTGCAAAACTCTGCAGGATCTCCTGCTATTTCTAGCCCCAGTTTGTCCTCACTGCAGATATAAAATAGAACCGTGACACAAGAACAAATGAGAAACGATGCCTTGGGGGAACGTAAGTTTAGGCTGGAAATTAGAAGGATCCCAGCAGTAAAGAGAATGAAGTATTTAAACAGCCTTCTGCTAGGAAGGCTAAAGAAACCAGCATGGATTTGTCTTGTCTGCCACTGCTCTCTGCAGCTACCTGAGGGGAGGTTGGAGGGCCTTGGCCTCTTCTCCCTAGGGACTAGCGATAGGACCAGAGGAAGTGGGAGCAAGTGGTTCCAGGGGAGGGTCACTGGATCTTAGGAAAATCTTCTTCCCAGAAAGAGTGGGGAGGCCTTGGAACAGGCTGCCCAGGGAGGGGGTGGAGGCACCATCCCTGGAGGGGTTCAACAAACAGGCAGCCAGGGTGTTTCAGGAGATGGATTAGTGGTTGGGAGTTATAAGGTGAAGAGTTGGACTTGATCTTGAAGGGCTTGTCCAACCTGGATGACACTGTGATCCTCCTCTGTGACTTGGTCCAGGTGATCCTGCTGTGGCAGGGGGATTGGACTGGATGATCTTTCGAGGTCCCTTCCAATCCCTATTGATTCTATGGTTCAACACAAGAGATTTGCAGCTGGCTGTGGAGATCTGAGGTTTTGAACCAAAAACCAGGAGTCAGTATCACAATCAGAACATTGGGGTTTGGAAGGGACCTCGAAAGATCATCTAGTCTGAGCTGATGGTGAATCCAAATCAACACTGGACTCAAAATCAGTGGAGAGATCTCTCCAAGGAGCCCTTCACGGGCAGACGCCTGCGTAACTCACACTGCGGCAACAACCCGCAGCCAGAGCTGGGCGTGTTGCTGAGGGACATGTCCCAAGGGGGCTCTTTCTCCCAGGGGAAGCTCATCAGGGCTCTCCTGCAGCCTCTGCACACTTGAGAAAGACAAAACTCGCTTTACCTGAGACCCCACAAGCTGAGCTTTCACTTCCAAGGCTTCCAAACCATTTTTCCTGAGGCTTTTGCTACTCTGACCCTTGGAGGGGAGGGAAAGGACTTCAGCACTTTGATGTCCACAGCAGGAGGCAGACTGCTGCCTCTAACAAAGAGATGAGAGACACCTTTACACCTGGCTTGTTGCTGTTTGGAGTGTCTTGGTGGGGTTTATCTATAGTTCCTGTTGAGCTCTGGACTGGTTCCAGTCACCTGAGAGCCTCTTCCAGCTGATGCTTGCAGGGACCCAAGATCTCACTGCAAGGAAGCAGAGAGCAAATCTCTCCTGTGCGGATCTGCAGTAGAGAACAGACTGGTGAAGAGGAGTTGCTGTCCCAGTCCATCCAGTTTGCAGCTAGTCAGCAGGATGCTGGGGCTTCACGCTGCAGCAGAGCCACGTGGACCGAGTCAGAAGGGTCAGTACTTGCCGAGGCAGAGGGCTCAGTGGTGCAGGAGGGTGAGCGCAGCATGGGAACTTCTGCACTGAGCAATTAACATCATTGCTGATCAAGTCCTCTGGTGGCAGGAGAAAAGAGATTGAGAAGATGTCAGCGAAAGGCAGGAGGAATCCAAAGGGAAAACGAGGATGAAGAAGGTGCTGCCACGGGCGCGTGAACCGGCGCCTTTGTGCTTCAGGAACAAGCCAGGGGCTGCTCCGAGACACAGTGATTCTGGAGAAGACCCAGCCTCTTGCCAAAGAGGGTAAAAGGTTTCATCAGCTATAGGGAAGAGTTTTAATTTAACAACTTCATCAAAGACAGGCTTTTAAGGGAGATCAATTGAAAACATTGACTGTAACCACAGAAGACCTCAGCAAGTCGCCGACTGCACTAACTGTGCCTGGCTGGATCGTGCTCGCTGGCTGCAGGTGTTTGGATGCAGTTTTTCACTGCTGGAAAAGCAGATTGTGCACACTGACTATCAAAAACCCACGAGAGGTCTTTAGTGTTGCTACTCAACATTCTAATGCAGGAATCATTTGACTGGATGCCCTGCAGACCCTCCCTTTTGCTGCCCACTTCACCAGATCACCAGCTTTTGCAGCTTCACTTTCCGTCAGCATCGAGTTTCGGTCATTTCCCTCTGTCTCCAGGGGGTCTGGAGACCTCCACAGCAGAAAAAGAGCCCCACAAGCCAACAATAAAACTACCCCTATATCCCCAAGCCCCTCAAAGATCCTGCCCCATCAACAACACTTCATTCTCAGGATAAAACTCATTCACAGAGAGCTGCTTCTCCATTTGGGAAGCATCACTGGTTTTCCCTTGACCTTTTGTTTCACCCAGTCACACATTTATGACAGGAATAAAAACAGAGCATCAGGGATTGGAAGGAACCTGGAAAGATCATCCAGTCCAATCCCTCTGCCACAGCAGGATCCCCTAGATCCAGTCATTAGGGATTGGAAGTGACCTCGAAAGATCATCCAGTCCAACCCCCCTGCCACAGCAGGATCCCCTAGATCCAGTCATTAGGGATCAGAAGGGACCTGGAAAGATCATCCAGTTCCATTCTCCAGTCAAAACCACTGCTCCTTTCTCTGCTGCAGCCTCCCCTTTGCCTCTCTCACTCCTCCCATCTTGTTTTACCTCATTTTCTAGTGACTCACTTAGGAAAAAGTTATCTGAGCAGACCTTTAACCCCCCTAGTCCGGGCATCACTGCACAAGGCACCGCTGACAAAGTTCTCCTGTTTGGATTTGACTTCTCTAAGCAAGTTTGCAGTCCAGGGCTGTGGAAACTACTCCATCTATCTCCTGCTAGAAATACAGAGGGAAAATTCACATCCTGAACATCTGCACAGATGTAATCAATCACTTAAGGATCTGTAAGCGATTGTCAGCAATGAATCACCCCAGAATCTGGTGCCATATGAACACAAACACGGATGTGTAGCTCCAGGTGGGTGGAGAAGGGTGGTGCATCCCTTCAACAGGCCTGAGAGCACCAAGAGAACATTAGGAATTGGAAGGGACCTCAAAAGATCATCTAGTGCAGCCCCTGTGGCACAGCAGGATCCCCTAGAGAAGTTGCACAGGAACATGGCTCTGAGCTGACACCTTGCACATCCAGGTGCAGTCCTTGCAGGAACACACCAAACCCTGAGCACCAGCACTGCACCACATGCTGCACCTTGCAGACACCCAGGGACCTGCAGATTAGGGCTGATGGCTGGATTTGGTGATCCCAAGGGTCTTTCCCATCCTGAGTGATTCTATGAGCTGTTGCAGAGGTGAGCTGCTCCCCTCAATACCATTGTGCAGGCACCTTCTGGCAGCAGAAGCCAACCCAGAGGTCCCAAATCACAGAACACTAGGGACTGGAAGGGACCTTGAAAGACCATCAGCCCAATCCCCCTGCCTCAGCAGGATCATCAGATCAAGTCACACAGGAACATGTCCAGGTGGGTTTGAACCATCTCCAGAGAAGGACACTCCACAACCCCCCTGGGCAGCCCAAATCCCTTGCAAGTACAAAGAATTGCAGCTCCAGGACTTGAACAGGAGCTAAAAGAAACCAGGTACCAGCTACTCTTTAGACTGTCACTACACCTTGAAGGTCCTTACAAAGCACAGAGTAAGTCAGTAGTACCACCCCTGGTATCACTAAGCAGACACATGGGCAGCAAGGTCTCACTTTCCTACCTCCACAAACCTTTAAGCTCCTCCTGGAGCCACAATAACCATCAGCTTGGGAGCTGCTCAGCAGAGGGAAAACAAAGCTGAGCCTTAAAGAAGAGTTTCACATGAGTAAAGGAACAGCACCTCTCTTCCCACCTCAGTGCAACTACTGCTGGGCTCAACAGGGACCCCCTAGGATGGGTTCAATCCCACCCACAATGAATAAAGCTGTGGTGAGAAGAGGAGGGCTGCAAACCAGTCACAGTAATTGCCCATGAAACTGGAGTCACAGGAACAAAGCTTCACCCACTGTGTGATTCAAACCTCTCCAGACTGGTAAATAATGGGGACTCTTGCTGATTCTCTTTTACCTTTGTTGTACAAGAGCTCCCATTATAGGAGCCAGGACTGAGGATGCAAAGTGAAACAGATGGTTGTCAGTGCCCTGGGACTGAACCTCCCTGCAGCTTCAAGACAAAAAGGCAGGATTTTGTGTTTAAGAAGTTGTCTGTAGAGTGGGATTTGCACTAAAACAGGAACCTGTTAAAAGCCTCCACCAGGAGCAAGATGCTGCAGAGTCATCCTGTGCTCAGGGTGCCTCAGACCAGAGGTTGGGAAGCAGCTGTAGCTCATTCCTGCTTTGCATCAGGGCTTTGGGGAGATCACAGAACACTAGGGATTGGAAGGGACCTTGAAAGATCATCCAGTCCAATCCCCTGGCAGAGCAGGGTCACCCCTAGACCAAGTCACACAGGAACATGGCCAGATGGGTTCCTCACCAAGGAGCTCTCACCCAGTGGATGGATCAGCAGTCAGGGTGTTTTCCTACCTGGTGGTTGAGCCTCCACCAACCTGCTTCTCTGCCCCTGTGATCAGAGATAGAGTGGGAAGGAACCTCCACAGATCATCCAGTCCACACCCCCTACAACAAGCAGGGCCATCTCTAACCAGGACAGATTGCCTAGAGCCCCATCCAGCCTGACCATGGATACTCCCTCACATTTCCCATCCTGGAAGGCAGCACAAAAAGAGGACCATGAACCACCACCAGATACCTGCTGGGTGCAGCAAGAGCCAGCTGCTCTGCAGGAGAGGCTGAGATGGAGTCGCTGGCACATTGGAGCAGGGAGAGGCCAGCAGGTCCAGCAGACAGCCCAGGAGAGCCCACGGGAGGTGACGCAGGAGCAAGGGTGGGTTTAGCACACACACAGCCCTGCCTAAAGGAGGAGGTGGGTCACAGGACCGAGCTTAAAAACAGCCTCTGGCAAAGGTCTGGAGGTCCAGGTGAGGCTCAGCAGGACAATTACAGCCTGATAGTGCATCCAGGGTCCTCATGATCACACCTCTGACCTACCTGCAGCTGGCCCAGCTGTGCCTCATCCCAACTTGAACCTGGTGTGAAAGTCCCTAACAGACTGGAAACACATCACTCTTCTCAGATGGACATCTCATGCCACCGGTGCTGATCAGGCAGTACAAAGTAGAAGGGATTCACTTCAGGGTCTTCACAGTATCTGGTGACTGTCAACATCCTTTGGAGAACAGAGGGAAAACTCCAACTGATGTTGGAGGCCACGTGACGAAGAGAACATCATCCTTATGATCAGTTTAGGGTAGGGTGAGCAGGAGCTGCAGGCTCAGTGCCACCTGGGTTTGGGGTCACTTGACTCACTGGGACTCGTTGCACCCTAAAGTGTGAATTAGGCTTCACCAAGTGACTAAAACCCACCTGGAAAGTACTGACTCAGTTGCTGTGGCCCTTGTGGAGATAAACATCACAGAACTGTTGAGGCTGGAGGAAGCCCTCTGAGCTCAGCCAGCCCAGACCAGGACCTGACATCACCACCAGTGGCCACACCAGGGCACTCAGGGCCACAGCCAGGGGGGCCTTCAGCACCTACAGGGATGGGGACTCCCCCACTGCCCTGGGCAGTCCAGTCCAGGCTCTGATCACCCTTCCCATGAAGAAGAGCTTCCTGACATCCAGCCTAACCCTCCCCTGGCAGCTTCAGGCTCTGACCTCTTGTCCTGGTGCTAGATGCCTGGGAGAAGAGCCCTGACCCCAACCTGACTACAACCTCCCTTCAGGGAGTTAGAGAGAGGGAGAAGGTCCCCCTGAGCCTCCTCTTCTCCAGGCTAAACACCCCCAGCTCCCTCAGCATCTATGCATCAGACTTCCCTTCCAGTACCTTCCCCAACCTCGTTGCTCCCCGAGGGGTTGGAAGGGACCTCAAAAGATCATCCAGTCCAATCCCCCTGACACAGCAGGATAACCTAGATCCAGTTACACAGGAACACGGCCAGGTGAGCTTGAAACATCTCCAGAGGAGGAGACTCCACAACCCTCCTGGGCAGCCCCTTCCATCACCCTCACCAGGAAGAAGTTCCTTCTCACACTGATGTGGAACCTCCTCTGTTCCAGCTCACACCCACTGCCCCTTGTCCTGTCACTGGGTGCCCCTGAGCAGAGCCTGGCTCCATCCTGCAGACACCCACCCTTCCCATATTGACCTACATTAACGAGGCCACCCCTCAAGATGCCCTCCTTTGCAGCAGTTGGACCAAGCTCTTCCAGAAGCTCTTTAGGCAACAGGCACCCTCCAACCGCAGCGATGCCTTTGCACCAGCCTAATTGCTCCTGCAGCAGGGAAGCTGCCAGGGAGCTGGTCCCAACTGTCAGGTGTCTGGAGANAGCCTCCACCAGGAGCAAGATGCTGCAGAGTCATCCTGTGCTCGGAGTGCCTCAGACCAGAGGTTGGGAAGCAGCTGTAGCTCATTCCTGCTTTGCATCAGGGCTTTGGGGGGATCACAGAACACTAGGGATTGGAAGGGACCTTGAAAGATCATCCAGTCCAATCCCCTGGCAGAGCAGGGTCACCCCTAGACCAAGTCACACAGGAACACGGCCAGATGGGTTCCTCACCAAGGAGCTCTCACCCAGTGGATGGATCAGCAGTCAGGGTGTTTTCCTACCTGGTGGTTGAGCCTCCACCAACCTGCTTCTCTGCCCCTGTGATCAGAGATAGAGTGGGGAGGAACCTCCACAGATCATCCAGTCCACACCCCCTTCAACAAGCAGGGCCATCTCTAACCAGGAGATCCAGCCTGACCATGGATACTCCCTCACATTTCCCATCCTGGAAGGCAGCACAAAAAGAGGACCATGAACCACCACCAGATACCTGCTGGGTGCAGCAAGAGCCAGCTGCTCTGCAGGAGAGGCTGAGATGGAGTCGCTGGCACATTGGAGCAGGGAGAGGCCAGCAGGTCCAGCAGACAGCCCAGGAGAGCCCACGGGAGGTGAGGCAGGAGCAAGGGTGGGTTTAGCACACACACAGCCCTGCCTAAAGGAGGAGGTGGGTCACAGGACTGAGCTTAAAAACAGCCTCTGGCAAAGGTCTGGAGGTCCAGGTGAGGCTCAGCAGGACAATTACAGCCTGATAGTGCATCCAGGGTCCTCATGATCACACCTCTGACCTACCTGCAGCTGGCCCAGCTGTGCCTCATCCCAGCTTGAACCTGGTGTGAAAGTCCCTAACAGACTGGAAACACATCACTCTTCTCAGATGGACATCTCATGCCACCGGTGCTGATCAGGCAGTACAAAGTAGAAGGGATTCACTTCAGGGTCTTCACAGTATCTGGTGACTGTCAACATCCTTTGGAGAACAGAGTGAAAACTCCAACTGATGTTGGAGGCCACGTGAAGAAGAGAACATCATCCTTATGATCAGTTTAGGGTAGGGTGAGCAGGAGCTGCAGGCTCAGTGCCACCTGGGTTTGGGGTCACTTGACTCACTGGGACTCGTTGCACCCTAAAGTGTGAATTAGGCTTCACCAAGTGACTAAAACCCACCTGCAAAGTACTGACTCAGTTGCTGTGGCCCTTGTGGAGATAAACATCACAGAACTGTTGAGGCTGGAGGAAGCCCTCTGAGCTCAGCCAGCCCAGACCAGGACCTGACATCACCACCAGTGGCCACACCAGGGCACTCAGGGCCACAGCCAGGGTGGCCTTCAGCACCTACAGGGATGGGGACTCCCCCACTGCCCTGGGCAGTCCAGTCCAGGCTCTGATCACCCTTCCCATGAAGAAGAGCTTCCTGACATCCAGCCTAACCCTCCCTTGGCAGCTTCAGGCTCTGACCTCTTGTCCTGGTGCTAGATGCCTGGGAGAAGAGCCCTGACCCCAACCTGACTACAACCTCCCTTCAGGGAGTTAGAGAGAGGGAGAAGGTCCCCCTGAGCCTCCTCTTCTCCAGGCTAAACACCCCCAGCTCCCTCAGCATCTATGCATCAGACTTCCCTTCCAGTACCTTCCCCAACCTCGTTGCTCCCCGAGGGGTTGGAAGGGACCTCAAAAGATCATCCAGTCCAATCCCCCTGACACAGCAGGATAACCTAGATCCAGTTGCACAGGAACACGGCCAGGTGAGCTTGAAACATCTCCAGAGGAGGAGACTCCACAACCCTCCTGGGCAGCCCCTTCCATCACCCTCACCAGGAAGAAGTTCCTTCTCACACTGATGTGGAACCTCCTCTGTTCCAGCTCACACCCACTGCCCCTTGTCCTGTCACTGGGTGCCCCTGAGCAGAGCCTGGCTCCATCCTGCAGACACCCACCCTTCCCATATTGACCTACATTAACGAGGCCACCCCTCAAGATGCCCTCCTTTGCAGCAGTTGGACCAAGCTCTTCCAGAAGCTCTTTAGGCAACAGGCACCCTCCAACCGCAGCGATGCCTTTGCACCAGCCTAATTGCTCCTGCAGCAGGGAAGCTGCCAGGGAGCTGGTCCCAACTGTCAGGTGTCTGGAGATCTGAATCTATTGCCTTGGTTAAGAACCGACACGATTATGCAAAGCGAAGCCCCGTGCGCGTCTGGCAGCGCAAGCGGGTGTCTAGATGAGCTGAAGGCAGGAGCTGAAGGCTGAACGTGACTGCTTTTGCTAAGATACTGAAGAATTCCTGCTGTCAAAGAAATGCTCCCAGAGAGCTAATGGAGAGTGGAATCTGGGCAGAAATTAAGGTCCTGCTAGACTGCCCAGGCTGGGTTCTTAGTTGGTATAAATCGGTGCCTCTCTGCTCGTACATCCCACTTGTGTGCTTTCCACATGCCCTCCGACACAGAGGGGTGGATGGATGTCTGCACAATCAGGTTCCATCCCATCACTGAGCTGCCTGGAGACATGGATCCAAAAATAAAACACCCTCTATGTGTCGGAGCAGCCTGGAGTCGACACAAGCGAAGGCTCCTTTACAGGTCGCGCTCACTCTCATGGTTGGGGGAGGTCCTCAATAATAGGTTGTCATAGAATCACGGAGTCATCAAGACCTTTGAGATCATCAACAGCTTGTCTCCTTCCCAGATTTCTTCCTCCTCCAGTCTCTCTGCCCCTACAAAAAAGCCTTGGTGGGACTAAGACATTGCGATGTGGAGCTGGAAAGTCAAGGCTGCTTTAAGAAGAGATGATGAGAGACAGAGCAAGGTGTGAGGAAGAGGTGAGTCTGAGGAGACCACAGACCCAACAGACTCAGCAGCAGTGCCGTGGTAAAAGTGATTTTCCTTTGCTGAGCAGAGTAGATGTGACAGTCCATGAGAATGAGAGGGAAGTGGAACAAACCAGGAGCTGAGACATCAGGAGCAGCAGCAGCCCAGCAGGTCCCAAATGAGTGAAAGATGCCAGCAGGAGCAGAGGAGATGTGCCAGGGTGCTTTGGATTTCATGGAGAGCTTGTTCCACCAGACAACCACCCATCAGCAGTGCTGCTTGTGTCCTCACTGCTCCCAGCAACTGCACATGGGAGGGGGGCAAAGCAGGAGGTGGAGCAGGAATGGAGGATGGAAGTGAAGTGGGGCAGCTTTAGAGGTCCATGTCAGCCCTCTTGGTGGGACACCCATGGGAGGACATGGGTGTCATTTCACACCAGTATTCTTACAGTGGATCCCCAGTATAAGGAGGACATGGAGCTGTTGGAGCGAGTCCAGAGGGGGCTGTGAGAGTGACCAGAGGGCTGGAGCCCCTCTGCTGTGGGGACAAGCTGAGGGAATTGGGGCTGCTCAGCCTGGAGATGGCTTTTGGGGGAGCTTAGAGCAGCCTTCCTGTACCTGAAGAGCTGAGGGGCCCCGGACAGCCACTCCTCCCAGCTTTGTGCCACCAGCAAACTTGGTGACAGTGCACTCTAGTCCCTCATCCAAGTCATCAGTGAATAGCACTGGTCCCAGTACCGACAGTACTGGACCAGTAGACACAGGTCTCCAGGTACCCAACATTAACCCACCCACCTCACAGCGATCCTCTGCGACACAGGGCGATGACCTGGCAGACTCAAACACAGAAGGAGCTGGTAGCTGATGCAAAGCAGCCCAGAAAGCTCAGCACCAGACTCCAGGATGTATTTAATGGGGTGTGAATTAATGCAAAATTAATGGGCATCCATCACCCTGCAGCAGCAGTTGCTAACGGTGCTGTAGGAGCTTGTAAATAAAACACAACACTACAACCTACATTATTTTAATGACCAAATGCTTTTCTAGTGACAATAGCTCCTGCCAGGGGAGAATTTGGCTCTCTAATTCCAAATAAGCACAGCTAAAGGAGGTCTGTGAGGAAGTGGCAGCTCAGCCTCTGAGACTGGACCACTCTCATTCAGATACAGATTGAATCAGAGAGCATTAGGGGTTGGAAGGGACCTCAGAAGATCATCCAGTCCAATCCCCCTGCCACAGCAGGATCCCCCAGATCCAGTCACACAGGAAAATGACCAGGTGGGTTTGAAATATCTCCAATGAAGGAGACTCCACAACCCCCTGGGCAGCCCCTGCCAGGGCTCTGGCACCCTCACCATGAACAAGTTCCTTCTCACACTGATGTGGAACCTCCTCTGCTCCAGCTCACACCCGCTGCCCCTTGTCCTGTCACTGGGTGCCCCTGAGCAGAGCCTGGCTCCATCCTCCTGACACCCACCTTTCCATATTGATCAATATTCATGGGGTCACCCCTCAGGCTCCTTTTGTCCAAGCTCCAGAGCCCCAGCTCCCTCAGCCTCTCCTCAGCAGGGAGATGCTCCCCTCCCTCCATCATCTCTGTGGCTCTGCGCTGGACTCTCTCCAGCAGCTCTGTGTCCTTCTGGAACTGAGGGGCCCAGAACTGGACACAAGACTCCAAATGCAGTCTCACCGAGACAGAGGGGAAGGAGAACCTCTCTCTCGCCCTTCCGTATCCTTCTGACACAATCAATTCAGTTATTAGGGATCCCTGATCTTGGGGTACTTTCAGGATGAAAAGGAAGGCAAAGGGAAGGAGTTAGGAGAAGATGCCAAGGGGTAACAATGAAAATGAAGATATTGATGGAGGGGAGGTTCTGCTCGTTTTGTTCTTCCCTGACACCAAGCCCTAATGCTGGTCACATTCCCCACAGTTCATACCCCAGCCCAGGCTCTCTGTGCTCTTCCCACAGGTCTTATCCTTATCTCCTTCAAAAGAGAAACTGATCACCCTCACGTCACCCTCCCTGAGCATCAGCAACGGGATCGGCATTCTAGGGGCCAACTCTCTGCTCCAACACACACCTCTGGGCACTGAGGGTTCGCAGCACCTCACACACCCCCCAGCACAGCAGCAATCCCCCTCCTCCCTCCTGTGAGCACCTGCAGCCTGAATGAAACGGGGACACAGCGTTTGCAGCCACAAAGTCCTTGCAAATCCTCCCTTGGAATGCGCTGCCCTTTCTGCAAATGCATGAAGGGACCGATTTGATGGAGTCTGAAGACAGAGGCAAATCCCCAACAGAGAGCTGAAATCCCAGCTGTAAATGAAGAAGCATCTGACAGGAGAGATGGCTAGATGTGGGGTTTTTTTGTTAGGTTGGGTAGAACTGCAGCTTTCTCTTGGTCCTGAGTCTTGGAAACTCAAGGTTTCTTTGTCCTGACCTCTTCCCTAACCAAGACAGCTGAGGGGAGATGCTCGCTGCAATGAATGTGAGTCCAAGCCTGGAGAAGCAGATGCACAGTGGGGACCTCCTGCCCTTCTCTAAAACTCCTGAAGGGAGATTGTAGTCAGGTGGGGATCAGGGCTCTTCTCCCAGGCAACTGGTTCCAGGACAAGAGGGCAGGGGCTGAAGCTGCCAGAGGAGAGTTAGGCTGGATGTCAGGAAGCCCTTCCCCATGGAAAGGGTGATCAGAGCCTGGACTGGGCTGCCCAGGGCAGTGGGGGAGTCCCCATCCCTGTAGGTGTTGAAGGCCACCCTGGCTGTGGCCCTGAGTGCGCTGGTGTGGCCACTGGTGGTGATGTTAGGTCCTGGTCTGGGCTGGCTGAGCTCAGAGGGCTTCTCCAGCCTCAGTCATTCTGTGATTCTGTAATTCTGCAGTGAATTTTACCGGGGCTAAGTGACAGGCAACAGCCCTGCACAAAGAAAGTCTCAAGTGGATCTAGATGATCCTGCTATGTTGGGGGGATTGGACTAGATGGTCTTTCGAGGTCCCTTCCAGTCCCTAATGACTGGATCTAGGGGATCCTGCTGTGGCAGAGGGTTGGACTGGATGATCTTTTGAGGTCACTTCCAATCCCTAGTGTTCTGTGATGATGTGAAGAATGGATGGAGATGGAAAGACAGAAGTCAAAGCAAAAGGTTGATTTCACCAGTAGTTTTAAAGGACCAGGAAAGATTCACCTAAAAAGAAGGATGCAACTGAGGCCCCTGTGATAAAAGAATTAATTCAATCTCTAGATGCCACATTCGAAAGAACCAACTGGACAAAGAAGCAAAACACAGATGAGGTAACCTCCAGTGGAGGCAGCTCCCCAGCTTGCCAATAAATAACAGCATCTATCAGAAAAGCTTGTTCTCACATTTCTACTTCAGGTACCAATTTCAGCCAAAGGATCGACTCCTGACACTTAATTAGGTGAACTGAGGACAGAGATGTTTCTGCTGATTGAAAAGTCGCAGGAAGGAAACACTCACACCGTTACTCTTCTGTGCAGATGGAGGAAGCCTCGTAAGGCACAGCGGGGCTGGCATGCAGGCTGGCACGGCGCGGAAGGAGCTCCAGCCCCGCTCAGCAGGGATGCTGTAGGATCGCACAGCTGGCAGCTGCTGCAACCCCCCCAGGCTGCTGGGATTCACCTGCTGCGCTGAAGGAGAAGGGTCGCAATGTTTTCCAGCAAACAGCTGCGAATGCAAGTGATAAGATAATGATTGTTCAACTGGGAATATCAGCTCCCGAGGCTGGGTTTGGCTTCTCCTTGGTGGTGGTGCAAGATGTGGGTGAAAGGCATCAGCTAGCTTGTAGCTGAGTGCTCCCCACTCAAGCAGGGCTCTATCGAATGCGGCAATTAGGGCTGAGGCTGCAGATGGATCTGCACGAATGGGCCCCGAGGGGCAGCTTTTCACAGACATTTAAACTGCTCGTTCCCTTTTCAATCGCTAGGACTTGGGCATCACTTTGCTTTGGTGTTTCTTCTGCAAGATCTGGGCGCTGGCTGGTAACAGCGAAATCAGAGTGACTCCGACTCTACGGAGCCAGGTGGAGTAAGAGCCATGTTGTACTGATACTGCTAGCAGCTGTTGGGTCCTCAGAGAATCACCCTGGCTGGAAAGGACCTCCAGATCATCAAGTCCAACCCTCATCCCAACAGCTCCCTAACCCCTAGACCATGGCCTCAGGTGCTCCAGCTACTCAGTTTTTAAACCCCTCCAGGGATGGGGACTCGACCACCTCCCTGAGCAGCCTGTTCCAGTGCCCAACCACTCTCTCAGCAAAGAACTTCTTCCTCACATCCAGTCTAAACCTCCCCTGATGCAACTTGAGGCCTTTCCCCTCATCCAATCATTAGGAATTTGGGAGGAGAGGCCAGCATCAGCCTCACTATGACCCCCTTTGAGGGAGCTGTAGAGAGCAAGAGGGTCTCCTCTCAGCTTCCTCTTCTGTAGACTAAACCACGCCAGTTCCCTCAGCTGCTCTCCACAGGCCCTGTCTGCTAGCCCTCTCCCCAGCCTCACTGCCCTGCTCTGTCCCTGCTGCAGGGATGGTGACTCCCATGAGCTCGATGGGACCTGAAAACAAGCAGTGAAGCAGAGGCAGCCCAGGCACTTTGTTCTGAGGTGCAGTCAGCTCACGTCCTTCGAGCCCAGCGAACGCTGCCAGCGATACAGCAATTACCTCAGTCCTCACACAGCCCCGCACGCCACCATGGGATCCAGGGAGAGAGAGATGGAGCTCTCTGTGAGTGCTGAAGTACCATTATCCCCAGGGTGCAGATGGAGAAACTGAAAGATTGTCAGGGGCACAAGATTGCATCGCAGCAAACAGCGGCCGCGGGAGCAGGAAGCGGCTCCGCCAATGCCCAGCACAGCGGCTGTTTGCTCAGGCTGAGAAGCCAAACACCCTGATGCTTGGGGATGTTGTGCCATCTTCTTCTTTGCACTGACTAAAGTTTCCTTTCTCATCTTGATGAAGGGTTCCAGGGGTGATCATCAGGCTTTTGTATTATTTATAGGGGAAAGGAGTGACTATGGATGAAACAACGCGGTTACCGCAGTCCAGATTCCAGTTTCCTACACATTTGGAAGCTCTAATTATCCTGGGTCTGCTTCAGGACTCATGAAGATGATCAGATCTCAGTTAAAACTTCCTCAGCTTGAGTCTGTGTCATTACACCCAGTTTTGTGTCTGTAGAACTGATGGAGAGGGTCCAGAGTAGAGCCACAAAGACAATGAATGGGGTGGAACATCTCCCTGCTGAGGAAAGGCTGAGGGAGCTGGGGCTCTTGAGCTTGGAGAAAAGGAGCCTGAGGGGTGACCCCATGGATGTTGATCTATATGTGAAGGGTGGGTGTCAAGAGGATGGATTCAGGCTCTGCTCAGGGGCATCTAATGATAGGACAAGGGGTAATGAGTGTGAGCTGGAACAGAGGAGGTTCCACATCAATGTGAGAAGGACTTTCCTCATGGTGAGGGTGACCATAGTGAGGCACTTCTTGGCCAGAGCATCACTAGTGCCTCGTGGGGCAAGGGAATGGAAAGTGACAGAGCCCTGGCAGGGGCTACCCAGGGGGTTTGTGGAGTCTCCTTCTCTGGAGACGTTTCAAACCCACCTGGCCAGGTGGAGGTTAGAATAAGAGGCTTCGGTTTGGGATTTGGGCTTCTGTCTGTCTTTCCCTCTGAGTGGATCTAGGGGATCCTGCTGTGTCGGGGGGATGGGACTGGATGATCTTTGGAGGTCCCTTCCAACCCCTAATGACTGGATCTAGGGGATCCTGCTGTGGCAGGGGGATGGGACTGTGCCTCAAAACCCCAAACTGACTTGAACAGGGAGGATCACATCAGAACCCACTGTAACGAGTGTTTGTCGTCTCGCTGCAGACGGCCAGATCATCGTGAGCTCACCCTCTGCATTTCCAGGAGAAACTCCTTCCTTGGCCAGTGGAACGTTAGGAAATTATTCACAATTACGCTGCAGAGAGCAGCGGGCTAATTGCACCTGCTAATTAGCGTCACTTACGTAAGTAGAGGGAGACAGCTCTAACTAATAACGGCGGTGCGTGCCACGCTGGCACCAGCTCGCTGCGTCCTCTGGCAGCTGCCCCCTCTGGTGGCTTTGTAGTGGGATTTTAGTTGAACCACGAGAAAGTCCCCTGAAAATTGTCCTTTGCCTGGGGTGGACAGAGATGGAGCGACTTGAGCTGCTGGGGCCAGTCCAGAGAAGGGCAATGGAGCTGGGGAGGGGTCTAGAGCACAGCTCCGACGAGGAGAGGTTGAGGAAGATGGGGGTGTTTAGCCTGGTGAAGAGGAGGCTGAGGGGAGACCTTCTTGCTCTCTACAACTACCTGACAGGACATTGCAGCCAGGTGGGGGTCGGACACTTGTTTCAAAAAGCAAGCAGCAGGACAAGAGGAAACAACCTCAAGTTACACCAGAGGGGGTTAGGTTGGACATGAGGAACAATAACTCCCCTGAAAGTGTTGTAAAGCCCTGTCCCAGGCTGCCCAGGACAGTGATGAAGTCTCCATCTCTGGAGGGATTTAAAAGCTGTGGAGATGTGGTGCTGAATGACCTGGGTTAGCGGTGACCTGGCAGTGCTGGGGGAATGGCTGCACTTGATGATCTCAAACATCTCTTCCAACCAAAAGGATTCAGTGACTTGCAAATCAGGAATTCCTAGGTATTTCTAACGTAGTTGCTGGAGTGGGCATCTTTTCTTAACCACCAGGTGATGCTTCCAGCCTGTTCCGACAGGGAAGGATTTACTTCTTTACCTAGGAAAGTGTTCCAGGCTGTGGACCTTCCATGGAGAAAAGCACATCTGGAATATGCTCTTTCTGATCCCCGGTAGACCTTCCTTTGGTGCCATGTAGACCCTGGAATCATCTCCTAGCATGCTGATACCCACTTGAAGGTCTCAATACCTTGAAGAATGCAAGGCGCTGTGTAGACCCTCCTTTGCTGCTGTGCAGACCATCCTTCGGTGCCGTGCAAGACCCAGGAACCATCCCTTAGCATGCTGGGTCCCACTTGAAGGTCTCAATCCCTTGAAGAACACAAGGGCCACCTCCTTCCTTGGATCAAGGCTGATAAATTGAGCACCTGTTTGGGCAAAACAAAAGGAGGAAGAGCTCAGTGCCCACTTGAAATGTAATTTTTTTTGGCGCAAGACAGCGTTTATTTCATGAGTGGTTTCTGTTCTCAGCGACTTCAGGGATGTTGGGAAGCTGTAGAGGGAAGACGGATGATGGTGTAAGACCAAGTCACACACGAAAATCACAAAGCCTGGAGAGCATTTCTCCTCCTCAAGGCTCTGGAATACGCAGAGCTCAACAGCTGCCATCCTAAACTGCATTAAATACTGGTGACAAATAAAGCTCTTGTTCCCGTTGTTTCTCGTGGCTAGCTGTTTGCACCCGTGGCCCCAGCCAGGATTTCCTCCCCAGGAGCGTGGAGTCAGCCAACAGATTCAGCCAAACAGCCTCAGATGTTCGAGCCCTTATTGCAGCGCTCCCAGCCCCAACTGCCTGGAACCGTTTAATAAGATGGGATTGCAGCTCGAATGACACACATAATCAAAATTCTCATTTGTTTTCAGGAAGAAAAAATCCATCTGATCTCCAGCAGAAGAGAATGGAAGGGGCTTTGAGACGGGCAGAGCATGTTCCAGTATCAATTTAGATGCAATTCGAAATACAGGATTTGCCTTAATGGATCATCAGGTCTTAATATAAAGGGAAAATGAAGACAGGGGAAGGGTTATTGAATGAGGAGGCGACGATATATTAAAAGACAACAAAAAAATAGGAGAGGCAAAATAAAATAGATGTTGCTGAGGCTGGTGACAACCACATGCAGTAGGATTTTTCAGAGCCCTGTGGTCACTCGCTGCATCCAGGCCCTTTTCCTGTGGCAGCAGGAACGTTCCCTACAGCCCCGATCCAATTTGCCCGGCGCTTTTTCAATAACCCATGCAAGACATCAAACTATTCCCTACATGGTTATTCCATTACTCCAATCTCCAAGATGAGATCATATAATTTTCATTACAGGGAAAAGCCTCCATCCATGGCGCCATGCTTGAGGAAGCAGCCAAAAGGAAGAGCTCATTGCTTTGCCTTCTGTTTTAAACCGCCTAACATCGGTTGCTTCCAGCTTGGCACTTTCTCTTCTCTTCCTCAATATCATTCTCCAAGCAAAGTTGGTTTCTTTTTCCAGCAGCCAAATCCCAATGTTTTAGTTATTTGCTGTCTCCTCACTCTCTCATCATCTCAGCTTTTAATCAAGGGGGATTGGACTGGATGACCTTTCGAGGTCCCTTCCAATCCCTAATGTTCTGTGATATTCTTTAGGAAAAATACAGCCAGACAGTTTATGCCTCTCCCTCCTCACACGTTCCCTGTGGCACTAGGGAAGATGGTTTACTGGGAATGGTATCATTGGGCTGATGGTTGGAGTTGATGATCTTCTAGGTCTCTTTCAACCTTAATGGGTTTATCATTTATCTAGTTAAACTGGTTGTCCATGATGACCATGGATGTCTCCACCAAAGCTACTAAAGTCACATGGAGAATCACAGAACATTAGGGATTGGAAGGGACCTCAGAAGATCATCTAGTCCAATCCCCCTGCCACAGCAGGATCACCTAGGACCAAGTCACACAGGAACACATCTAGGGAGAATCACAGAACATTAGGGATTGGAAGGGACCTCAAGAGATCAGCCAGTCCAATCTCCTTAATACAGCAGGATCCTCTAGAGCCAGTTGCACAGGAACGTGACCAGGTGGGGTTTAAACATCTCCAGAAAAAGAGACTCCACAACCCCCCTGGGCAGACCCTGCCAGGGCTCTGGCACCCTCACTGGCAAGAAGGTCCTTCTCACACTGATGTGGAACCTCCTCTGCTCCAGCTCACATCCACTGCCCCTTGTCCTGTCACTGGGTGCCCCTGAGCAGAGCCTGGCTCCATCCTCCTCACACCCACCCTTCACACATTGATCAACATCCATGGGGTCAGCCCTCAGACTCCTACCACAGACCCCTGGTTCCTTACTGCAAAGCCTCAAGGCTTGGTCCATCAGCCTTGATCATAGAACCATAGAATCACAGAATGGTCAAGGCTGAAAGGGACCTCCAGAGGTCATCTAGTCCAACATCCCTACACAGGGACAACTCTGTCTAGGTCAGGTTGCTCCAAGCCTCATCAAGCCTGACATTAATTGACTCCAGGGATGGAGCTCCCACCACCAACCTGGGCAGCCCATTCCAGCCATGAACCACCCTCACACTGAAGAGCTTTTTTCTAATATCCACCCCAAATCTCTCCTTTCCCAGCCTGAACCCATCACTCCCTGTCCCATCCATACAAACCCTCTTGAAAAGACCTTCCCATGCCTTCACATAGGCCCCCCTCGTCTGATCACCCAGAAGCTGACGTTGGGAGCTATTAGCAGCCTGGCTAAAAATCTCCAGCCCCCCCAGAGCTGTGCCCTTGCGCTTGTTTGGGGTTGCTAACTCACTTTCCCTTTCTTGTGTTGGCATCCAGCTCCTGGCCAGCCTCCCTTTTCCAGATGCTCTTGTTGGAAGAGTGCCCAGGATCCCCAAATCCTTCCTCATTATCTTCCTCCCTGTGGGGCACTTTCCTGATCTGGTATGCATTTAATATCCTAATTAATAAGACCACAGGTTCAATACCCTGATTAATAAGAACACATTTCCTGATAGCTTGGACTTCTTCACTCTTCCTCAGCACATATGTTCCACAGCCCATAAGTTTGCAAAGCCATTGGACCCCGTAATGTCTGGTTTGGGAATCACATTGTTGAAGGTGGCGATAAGGGAGCAGTGGCTGCATCTGCACGGTGGAAATTATATTCACAGTCAATTGATGGAAGGAGAAATTAATGGACATAAGGAAAAACTTTTTAGTGGTGATGGTGACAGAGACTGGAACAGGCTGCCCAGGGGGGTTCTGGAGGTTTCAAAGCCAGGCTGTGAGACCTGATCTAGGTGATCCTGCTCTGGCAGTGGGGTTGGGCTGGATGATCTTTTGAGGTCACTTTGAACCTCTAACGTTCTGGGTCTGTGGACTGAGGGGTGACCTCATTGATGTCTATAAATAGTTGAAGGTGGGTGTCAGGAGGATGGAGCCAGGCTCTGCTCAGTGTCATCTAGTGATACGATGAGGGGCAATGGGTGTCAGCTGGAACAGAGGAGGTTCCACATCAATCTGAGAAGGACCTTCTTCCCAATGAGGGTGATGGAGCACGGGAAGGTCTCCCAGGGGGAATTGTGGAGTCTCCTTCACTGGAGATGTTTCAAACCCTCCTGGCCATGTTCCTGTGCGACTGGATCTAGGGGAACCTGTTGTGTCAGGGGGTTGGACTGGATGATCTTTGGAGGTCCCTTCCAATCCCTAATGATTCTATGATTCCCTTGAATGCACCACTCAGGTCAGAACTGGACTCCCCCCATCACTCAATCCGGGTCCCAGCACAAGCTGCACCAGAGGTTACTGACAGCAACAGCAAAGCTTTAGCTGGGAGCCTCAAGGAAAATCCTGTGGCCAGCAGGAACCAGCGCTGCAGGCAGTCACAGACTCACAGAACATTAGGGATTGGAAGGGATCTCAAAAGATCATGCAGTCCGATCCCCCTGCCACAGCAGGATCCCCTAGATCCAGTCACACAGAACATGTCCAGGTGGGTTTGAAACATCTCCAGAGAAGAAGACTCCACAGCCCCCCTGGGCAGCCCCTGCCAGGGCTCTGGCACCCTCACTGGCAAGAAGGTCCTTCTCAGATTGATGTGGAAGCTCCTCTGTTACAGCCCCTTGTCCTATCACAGGGTGGCCTTGAGCAGAGCCTGGCTCCATCCTCCTGACACCCACCCTTCACATATTTATCAACATTCATGGAGTCACATCCTGTGCTCCAGCTCCCACCCATTGATGAATTCTACTTAGTCTTTGTCCCGACAAGTCAAAGGCAGAAGTGACTCTGACTTGATCCTACTCACAGCACTTCCTCTGGGCGATGAATATCACAGTTTGCTTGGCTGAGCATCAAGGAAGACAGCCTGGACCTTTGTAGAGCTGTGTGAAACCAGAAACACCCCGATGCAGGCACCCCCCCCCCCCCGAGTTGTCCCCCCTTGCACACTTCCAAGTCATCGCGGCGCTTCTTCCACGTAAAATACAAAGGGCAGTAAGTTTGCTGTTGGTTTACGGTTCCTCTCCCTCGCTTGAGTTCGTGTGAGCAGCGCGTCACAGATCACAGCCTTACACCAGGACGTAAGCCGTAAAAGCCTCACTGCACACACAAATGTTTGGGATTGAAATTATAGGCTAGTGGAGCAGAGAAGAGGCAGATTATAATTAGCAGCTGGAGCCTCGGGTGATGAATCACAGCGGAGCGTTGCAGAGCATCAGCCGTGCGCGGTGCTGCAGGTCAGGAGTTAATGGTCCAAGTCATCCGGCACGAGCCGGACAAGCTGCCTGCGCTCCCGGCCCCGAGCTCCCGGCTGTCAGCGCTGCTTGTGCTCTCCCTGACACCAAAGGTAGGACTTGTGATGGGAGCTAGACAGGCTGCTCCAGAGCACGGACACCTAGAAGGTTTCTCTCTGGATGCTGCATGTCAAGAGAAATGAAGAGAGGTTGTGGACTCTCCTTCTCTGGAGACATTTCAAACCCACCTGGACATGTTCCTGTGCAAATGGATCTGGGTGATCCTACTGCGTCAGGGGGATTGGACTGGATGATCTTTCAAGGTCCCTTCCAATCCCTCATGTTCTGTGAACGTTTCAATAGGGAAATACAAACCTTGAATGAACTTCATTCTGGCACAGGGCAAGAGATAAGAGGATGAGGAGGGAGAGTTTCCAGATTGGACTGGATGATCTTTCGAGGTCCCTTCCAATCCCTAATGTTCTGCTGTTCTGTGATTCCCTCGAGCATCTCCATGGGCTGGAGTGGACTGCTGACCATCTCCACAAAGCTGAGCAAGTTCTCCAAGGCTCCAGCCCATGTTGATTTTAAAGGTTAAACTGAACAGCCTGCATGACTTGATGACTATGTGATTGAGCAACAGGAAAGACCTCCAAGTACATGGGCTGTAATGAACTCACAGCATCACAGAACATTAGGGGTTGGGAGGGATCTCCAAAGATCAGCCAGTCCAATCCCCCTGACACAGCAGGATCCCATAAATCCAGTTGCACAGGAGCATGCTCAGGTGGGTCTGAAATGTCTCCAGAGAAGGAGACTCCACAACACCCCTGGGCAGCCCCTGCCAGGGCTCCATCACCCTCACCATGAAGAAGTTCCTTCTCACATTGATGTGGAACCTGCTCTGTTCCAGCTGACACCCACTGCCCCTTGTCCTGTCACTGGGTGCCCCTGAGCAGAGCCTGGCTCCATCCTCCTGACACCCACCCTTCACATATTGATCAACATTCATGGGGTCACCCCTCAGGCTCCTTTTTCCAAGCTCAAGAGCCCCAGCTCCCTCAGCCTCTCCTCAGCAGGGTACTCACCCCCACGCAAGCCCTCTCCATTTAAATAAGGACCAGGGTCAGCACCAGCCTTGACACCTCACTTCTGGTCTGAAGCAGATTTCTCAGCTGACTGAGCATTCAAGAAGCTGCCACTTCTGTGTGAATGCAGAGTCCCCTGTCTGCATGCGAGATGCTCCCAGCACTCACCCCACGTTTAAAGGCCCCGCATACATATTCATGTGCACACATGTGTGTGCTCCCCAGACACACACACAGCCACCCCTGAGCATTTCCCTTGCACAAACACCCTGCATCTCTCTCCTCTGTCAGCAGTTCTGCCCTCCAGGGAGACATGTGCTGATGGGGAGGACGATTATGAAGGTGATTGAGCTTTGAAGAGCATTGTTGCTCTCTTCAATAGTGCTGATTGGCAGTGGTGATTACATGACTCAAGCAAGGGGAAGTGGGTATTCAGAGGGTGACCAGGCAGATCATGGATGCAATCAGCTTAAATATTGGAGAATAAGTGATGGTTTTCTTCTTGAACAGTGATGCCATCTACGGTGAGGAGAGCTGGCGGTTCCACGCTGCTATGGAGCCATCCTGGGTGGTTGGGATGGGAGCAGGAGTTCCTATAGAGCCATCCAGTGTGGTTGGGATGGGAGTAGGAGGCCCTATGAAGTCATGCTGTGTGGTTGGATGAGAGTGGGAGTTCCTATGAAGCCATCTAGTGTGGTTGGGACAGGAGCAGGAGGTCCTATGGAATCATCCTGTGTGGTTGGATAACAGTATGAATTCCTATGGAGCCATCCTGTGTGGTTGGGATGGAGCAGAAGGTCCTGTGGAGCCATCCTGTGTGGTTGGGATGGGAGCAGAAGGTCCTATGGAGCCATCCTGCATGGTTGGGATGGGAGCAGAAGGTCCTGTGGAGCCATCCCACGTGGTTGAGATGGGAGCAGGAGGAGCTATGGATCCATCCTGTGTGGTTGTATCCATCACTCCTTGTCTTTTCTATGGGATTCCTTGGCAACCACCCTTTTTGTCCCAGTACATGGGGATAAGGTCTCCTCTCAGTCTTCTCAAGGCTGAACAAACGCAGCTCTTCCAGGGTCTCACAGGTCTTCTAGCCCTTTGATCATCCTTGTAGCCCTTCTCTGGACCTTCTCCAGCCCATCCACAGCCGTGTTGTACAGCAGGGACCGGAGCTGAACGCACTGTTCTGATCCTGAAGGCAACTCTGATCTCCAGAGGCAAACGAAACCAACACCACGAGGAGGAAAAGAGAGAGTATTTACACACACAGTGATGCTCCAAGGAGCAGGTATCAAACTAGTCTTCAAAAGGAGAGCAGACGGTCAAGTGCCCCGTAGGTTTGCTGTGCCGCGCATCGGTTTTCCTTGTTACAGCTTTCAGTTCTTCACCTCCCTCAGAAGGCAGAAAGGAGTCACTATTCTAAGAGTTGCTGGTCGTCACGGCCTTGGCTCTTCCCTCTGATGTGATACGGCCACCAGGGCGAAGGTGGCCCACGCCTGGTCCCCAGAGGAGGGTCCTACTCGTATCATTTTCCAGCAGAGTCACGCGCTAGCCCTCCTCCTGCTAACGTCTGGTCACGGACTGTCGTTTGGAGTGATGGCAGAGGGATGTCATCTTCTCCTGAGTCATGGATCCAGATCTGTCCTGTGGCAGAGGAGCCCGTAGGCTAAAGCCCTGCTCTACCTGTTCTTTAAGGACATTTAGCCACAGAAGGCAAAGGACAGACAACCCGTGTGAGGCTCAGGAATCACTGGTGTGGCACTAGCGCTGGTCTAGGATGGCACCACAAGCTCTCCAGCTCCTGCAGCGCCCACACACCTCCCAGCCTTCATCGCCACCAAGTTCCTCCTCATGTCTCTTCCTAATGTTCATTTCACGGGTTGCAGAAGCAGCATCTTTCGGTACTAAAGCGTAATTAATGATTTCACCATAATGAAATTAATAATTAACCAGAAGGATGTTTTGGAGCCTCTGTTGAAGGAAACTCACTAATCCTGTGATGCATTAGGGCTGTCTGGGCTGCTCTGTCGCTGCAGCAGCTGCCCCACCGCTGGCAGCAAGACAAGGGCTGAAGGAAACAGGTCCCTTCTCCCTGTCACAGCATTTCTGACAGACCCCTGCAGCTCTGCTCATGGACACCATTAGCTCCTGGTGTCTGGATTCTGTCCAAGTGGTTTGGGTTTGGTCCTTCAGAGGAGGACATCTCTACAGCAGCCTAATGCAATGGAAGTCACTAGCAGCAGGGTAGGAGTGAAGGGTGTGGGAAGGAGCACCCCAAGCCTGCCCTCTGCCCTTCAGTTGGGTCCCCATAGCCCCAGAACACATCTCCTCCTCCTTTGCCCCAAGCTCATGTCATTGCTGTGGTGACAGCAAGTACCGACTGCGCTAGGGACTCTTGGGGATGACCCCCTGGCACTGCCCATGCAGCACTAGCAGATCCTTCTCAGCTTGGATGCTTTGTGTGCTGCAAGAACACGAGTTCCTGAGGCTTCAGCCTGGAAACCCTGCATGGAAAAAGCCTTCAAGACCTTAGACCCAAATCAACTGGTAAGTGGCACTTCCTGGCAACCCACACCAGAACTTGAGGCACCAGCCCTTTGCTCTGTGACCACAGCCAGCCTCAAACTGGGCCAGCACTGACCTTTACTGGAGATTTCAGCTTTGCTTTGGAGCACTGCTGAATCAATCAATCCTTCCTTGGCACTGAAGCAAAGCTGCTTTCTGCTTGGTGGGTCAAAACCACACAAGCTCACAGGATCACAGCATCATTATGGCTGAAAAGGACATTCAGCATCATCATGATGCAGGAGAGAACAGGATTTCAAGCATGGACACATAAGAACTGCCACCTGTACATGTCATAGGCTCATCCTGGCTGGAAAGGACCTCCAGGAACAGCAAGCCCAGCCCTGAGCCCAAGAGCTCCCCAAGCCCTACATCATGGCCTCAAGCGCTTGAGCTACTTGGTTTTTAAACATCTCCGGGGATGGGGACTCCACCACCTCCCCGGGCAGCCTTGTCCAGTGCCCAGCCACCCTCTCAACAAAGAGCTTCTTCCCAACATCCAATCTAACCCTCCACTGACACAACCTGAGGCCACTTTCCCTCGTGCTAGCATTAGGAATTTGGGAGAAGAGACCAGCACCAGCCTCACCACAACCTCCTTTGATGCAGCTGTAGACAATGAGGTTTCCCCTCAGCCTCCTCTTCTCCAGACTAAATAACCCCAGTTCCCTCAGCTGCTCTTCATAGGGGCTGTTCTCCAGCCCTCTCCCCGGACTCGTCGCCCTTCTCTGGCCCCACTCCAGCCCCTCCATGTTCTTCTGATCCTGTGGCACCTGAAACTGGACTCAGTACTCAAGGTGGGTCTCACAAGTGCAGAGTCCAAGGGCACCATCACCTCCCTACTCCTGCTGGTTACCCAGTTCCTCACCTAGACCAGGATGCCATTGGCCTTCTTGGCCACCAGAGCACCCTGCTGGCTCCTGCTCAGCTGGCTGTCACCCAGCACCCCCAGGTCCTTTCCTGCTGGGCAGCTCTCCAGCCCCTCTTCCCCCAGCCTGTAGCTAGAATCCTGTTCCATCACATTGCCTGGGAGTGCAGAGCCAGCAGCATCTCCTGCTTTATGAGAGGGGGGAAATAAACCCCCACACCCAATTTATTTTTCATTGCTTCGTGATGAATGAGAATTCAATTACATGCAGGGGAGAACCGCGCTAGTCAGTCAGAATTATCCTCAGCCAGCAGTGGGTAGAATGGCTTTTAACAAGGAGGGCTTATCACCAGGGTTCAGACAAGCCCGAGTCCGTGTTGCACCTGATGGACCTGCACTAGGAAACAATGGTGATCACAGATGAGGATTAATCTCTCATCTCCACGGCTGGAGGAGGGAGGGGGAAGCAGGGTGGTAGTGCAGCACGCTGGTCATTGCCAGTCCTCCAAGCAGACGTCAGGACAGCAGCCACAGGCTGGAGGACTATCAGTCACAACACGAGCACAGGCAACAAAAGCCACACAGGAACGTGCTTGTCTCCCTTCTTGTTCCTGTCAACTTCCCCACCAGACAAAATGCACCTCTCCCTGTCCTTGGATAGCGATGCCAAAAGCCTGGTCCAGCTCTGCTGACAGATCTCCCAAGCTTGGGGGCCATGTGTGCAGGAAACAAGCCACCTTCTGCCTTGATTCAGCCAGGCAACAGGGAGGGGTCTGTAAATGGCATCACTGTACCCAGCAACCCAATGCTCAAGTGCATCTGTCAGTCCATCTACCTACCCATCCACCTACCCATCACAGAACATTAGAGGTTGGAAGGGACCTTGAAAGGTCATCCAGGCCAATCCCCCCAACACAGCAGGATCCCCTAGATCCAGTTGCACAGGAACATGTTCAGGTGAATTTTAAATGTCTCCAATGAAGGAGACTCCACAACCATCCTGGGCAGCCCCTGCCAGGGCTCTGGCACCCTCACTGGGAACAAGGTCCTTCTCACATTGATGTGGAACCTACTCTGTTCCAGCTCACACCTGCTGCCCCTTGTCCTGTCACTCGGTGCCCCTGAGCAGAGCCTGGCTCCATCCTCATGACACCCACCCTTTCTATATTTATCAACATTAATGGGGTCACCCCTCAGGCTCCTTTTTCCCAGCTCCCTCAGCCTTTCCTCAACAGGGAGATGCTCTTCTCCATCATCTCTGCGGCTCTGCTCTGGACTCTGTCCAGCATCTCTGTCTCCTGAAACTGCAGGGTCCAGAGCCGGACACAAGATTCCAGCTGTGGTCTCCCCAGGGCAGAGTAGAGGCAGAGGAGAACCTCTCTCCATCTGCTAACCACCCCCTGCCTGGTGATGCCCCCAGCCCTGAGCCTCCCCTTCCCCAGCCCACAGCAGCAGCAGCACACGCGGAGCCGGCTCCGCCACAAACGCAGAGGCAGTGCTGTCAGCCGGCTCTGGGTCTGCATCATTAGACAAAATCTACTGGCTTGAGTTGTGCCATCTGCTCACCAGGCTTGATTGCAAGTGCAGGAATTACATTAAATTACCTGATTATGTGAGGGCTGACAAATGACAGCAGATATTACACAGCCAAGGCTGAGCGAGAGCTTGGCCGTTCCTGTCGCTGCTGGAGGAGTGGGAGACTTGCCCTGGTGATAACAAGCCTTGCGAGCTCCTTCCACCCTTTAGAGCTGCTGTAGCATCAGTGGGTTGGGTTTTTTTCATCTGAGGACAGAGGAGAAAACATACAAATTGCACATAATAAGTGGAACACAGAGAAAAAGAGCCAGCTGCACTCACAGATGTTCCAAGACAACGAAAGGTGCTCCTCTATTTTCTCTCCTCCTAGAGTAAGCCGTACACGGCTAATGAATAATGCAGGAGCCTTCCTCCCTAGAATTAATCACAGGCAGTCCTCCTTGACTTGCCTTTAATCACACTCAGCACCCAGTGGGCCTGGGAGGGAAAGTCAGCATCACTCATTGACTCAGGCAAACGCGGTGGTTGCCAGCCCTCCCGAGCCCTCGTGGCTCTAACACCACCGTTCCAGGAGCAAAAGCAGAAGCTGTGGCAGCCCTGTGAGTTTTGCTCCTCACCAGGGGCAAGGTGTGACTTAAAGTCAACTGGAACATGACTACTGCTTCCTAGTGAGTAGCCTTCCCTTCATCAGATGGACCCATTCCCCTTAGTTCATCCACAGTGAAGCCTCACACTGGTATCTCTGCAAATTCATGGAATCATAGAACTGTTCAGGCTGGAAAAGACCCCTGGGATCATCAAGTCCAACCAGCAACCCTACTCTACACGTTCATCCCTAAACCAGATCACCCAACACCACATCTAGGTGACTTTTAAACACATCCAGGGATGGGAACTCAACCACCAACTACGGCAGCCCAGTCCAGTGCCTGACCACTCTCTCCATGACCAATTTCTTCCTGATGTCCAGTCTAACCCTCTCCTGTTGAAACCTGAAGCCCTTCCTTCTGCTTCTGTCACTAATGACCTGTGAGAAGAGCCCAGCACCAGCATCTCTGCAGGGTCCTTGCAGACAGTTGTAGAGAGCAATGAGGTCTCCCCTCAGCCTCCACTTCCTCAAACTAAACAGTCCAAGTCTCTCAATCAGATCTATTCTCCAGGCCCTTCCCCAGCTTCATTTCCCTCTTCTGCCCTCACTCCAGCCCCTCGATGTCTCCCTTGGACTGAGGTACCTGTGGAGATCCAGAGGATTTTGCTCCCTCAAAGCAGGTGGCTTAGTGGTAGATCTGACCTATCAGTCTGTAAGATGCACTGAGACCATTTCATCCGAGTCCATCAGAACCCTACCGTTAGCGGTGCGGAAGGTGTGGTTTCAAGCATCAGCTCTGCACGGACCTGTGAAGCCTTGCAAATCAGGAGATGAGGAGAGAAAAGGAGTTCAGAGCAAACCAGGCTTTTAAAGGAGCCTGTCCTGGTCTGGCCAGGGCTGGTTCAGCCCAGAAGACATCTAGGTGCAGCACAGCAGGAGCTTTGCCTAAAGACAGAGTAAATCAAGCGTGAGTCACGGGCGGGTGTTGCTCGAGAACACTGCAGCTGGAGCTCCCATCCATCACCAGATCTGATCACGGTGCCGCGTTTAGTTTAGAAACATTTCTACACACATCAATCCCCAAGTTTCACTCTGTTTTATCGAACAGTCAGGGCAGCCAAGCAGCCCACCTGCACCCAGCCTGGGGCTTTCAACCCAACCACCCAGCTCTCCTGCAGGGGTGGCTGGATGTCCCTCTGTCCTGCCCAGGGAGCCTCCGCGCAAATTGGGCAGCAGGAGATGGCGCAGAGCATCTGTCCTGCAGCTCCTGCGGGCACCGAACCAGCCCTGGCAAACGATGAGATGTGGAATTAACAACAAATGACAGGTTTTGATTTGGTTTAATTTGCCAAGATAGTTAAGTGTGGACCCACTAGACTGGAATGTGCTTCATTTATGTCTACTTGAGGAAAGGGAAAGGTTTCTGGCCATGTTCCTGTACGACTGGATCTAGGGGATCCTGCTGTGGTGGGGGGGTTGGTCTGGATGGTCTTTCGAGGTCCCTTCCAATCCCTTATGACTGGATCTAGGGGCTTCTGCTGTGGCAGGGGGTTGGACTGGAAGATCTGTCGAGTTCCCTTCCAATCATAGAATCATTAGGGATTGGAAGGGACCTCAAAAGACCATCTAGTCCAATCCCCCTGCCACAGCCCTAATGTTCTGTCCTCCTGTGATTCCCACTCCCACGATGACTCATGTATTAGTCAACTGGTCTTTACTGGAGAGCAGTAAAGAAGATTTCTGAGGCCTCCTAGTGACAGAGAGCCCCCGTGAGGAGCAGAGTTTGAGCCAGCTTCTGAGCTCTAGAATTACTGAGAGGAGGGCTTGTCACGACCCACAACGACTGTGTGTGAAAGGGAATTGATCTCCAGGCTGCTCATAACTCATTTCAAACCTTCATAAGCGCGGTCCAGGCAGCGCGCACTCCAGAGCAGTAAATAGCGCCGAGGACCGCTCGCCCCACAGCCACCCTTGGATTTCCTTCGCTCCACAGCCTAAGGCAGCTCTGGGGTCTGGGTGAATTTTATATCGTGCCTGTTTAAGATGAATGAGGCACCACGAAGCTGCTGTTGCCTCCCTGTCAGGGCCAGGTGCCCTACAAGCTCTGTGTCCTTCTGGAACTGAGGGGCCCACAAGATTCCAAATGTGGTCTCACCAAGATAGAGTAGTAGTTGACAGGAATAAATGTGAGTCTTGTTATAACTTCCCCCACTAGATGTTTAAGGCCAGGCTGGATGAGGCTCTGGCCAGCCTGGTCTAGGGTGGGGTGTCCCTGCCCATGGCAGGGGAGTTGGAACTGGATGATCCTGTGGTCCCTTCTAACCCTGACTGACTGTATGACTTGGTCTGGGTGATCCTGCTGTGGCAGGGGGTTGGACTAGATGATCTTTCGAGGTCCCTTCCAATCCCTAATGATTCTAGTCAAAGTACAATGTTCCTTTATGTCTTGATCTAGGTGATCCTGCTGTGCCTGGATGATTTCTTGAAGTCCCTTCCAATCCCTAATCCTCTGTGATTCTGTGGTAGACAAGTCATTGGGAACGTGCCTGTCCCCCCTGCTTAGTGAGGGTCACCTGATGAGCGATGCTGAGGAGATAACACGGCCCAAGGTTCTTAAAAGCATCTTAAAAGGGTCTTTTAGGACCTTCCCACCACACCAGATGGGTTTTGCAGAGCAGCTTGCCCATAAAAGCAGCAGGGATGTGCAGATTTGAGTGTCAGAATGGAGCAGGCTGCTGCTCCCAGGACAGCCAAGCCAAGGTAAGTGTTAGCACAGCTCCTGCACTCCAATTTACGTCTGCAAAGCGAATGCTGTTCTCCTGGGCTGCTCTAAGGTTGTAACAGGCTTAAATACTTCATTAACGAGGGCTCTGTAAGCACTGCCGAGACAAACAGGGTTTGGGGGGACAGAAGCCTTTGTGCTCTCCCCTTCCCCACCAGGGAGAATTTCAACTCGCTGCCCAATTTGCAGCCGCTAACAGAACACTCTGCACACGGAGACGGATTTGCTAGCACAGTCTGTGCCTCCCTCTAATTGTTTTTAAACTTTGCATCTTGGGAAGAATTAGCTCTCACGCTGTTCTTACAGTCTCCAGATTCTGTCAGAATTTCCTTCCCATAATATCCCATATGCTCCTGTCGCTGTCAGGGGAGAGGAGCCGACTCATCCTCTGACTAAGTCCTGCGAACTCACTGAGCTCCCATCAATCTACTGGGCAAAGCGTCCGCAGTCTGTTCTGGAGGCTGAGACTAACCTCCCTCGTGGGGGGAGTTGTAACGAGACTCACACTTAGCCCCGCTAACACCACTGCCTGTGCTCTTTGTTGGCCGTGGAAGCACTGAGAGAGTCATTTTCTCAGGGCTTTTTGGAGGAGAGAAGGAATGAGAAGGTGACTCATAGAATCAGAGCGGCCAGGGGGGAAGTGACCTTCAAGATCACCCAGTTCCAACACCCCTGCTGGAGATGTTTCAAACCCACCTGGACTGTTCCTGTGTGACTGGATCTAGGGGATCCTGCTGTGGCAGGGGGATTGGATGGATGATATTTTGGGGTCCCTTCCAATCCCTAATGACTGGATCTAGGGGATCCTGCTGTGGCAGAGGGATTGGACTGGATGATATTTTGGGGTCCCTTCCAATCCCTAATGACTGGATGTAGGGATCCTGCTGTGGCAGGGGGATTGGACTGGATGATCTTCTGAGGTCCCTTCCAGTCCCTAATGACTGGATCTAGGGGATCCTGCTGTGGCAGGGGGATGGGAATGAATGATCTTTCGAGGTCCCTTCCCATCCCTAACGTTCTGTGATTCTGGGAGGCATCTGTGTCCAGTGGAACTGCTGCTTGTACCAGAGCCCAGCTCAGGGCAGCACTATAACAACGACCCCTTTAGTTTTGCCTTCCAGAAGACCCTCTAAACCCAAGTCCTTTGAGCCCTTTCCCCTGCCCTGTTGTAGTCCTGTAATCTCAAGCAGGCTCCTAAAAATAGAAGCACTGCCCGAACATCTGTGCCCTTCTAATGTCAGTAAAAGCAGGGCAGGAAGTGCTTTAAATCAGACTCTCATTCTCTGGAATAAGAAGGATCACTGCTCTGTGGTCAGAAGTCACAGGTGGCAGATGTTTGGTTTTATCCCCTTTGGCCATCAGCAACGGCACGTTCAGAGCTACAAAGCACTAAGAGAGCTGCACCAGCTCTTACCTCTGGGAGATCTCAGCTTTCTGCTCTCAGCCCTTCTCTTGAAACAGCCTTTAATCTTCCCACCGTTTCCTTCAGGCTCTCTGTTCCAAGGCCACAGCTAGAAGAACGTCTTCACACAGCCTCAAAGTCCAATCAAACCTCAAGGCACAGAGCGGGCGTGAGAGTTTGGAGTGGGTTTTACACAAACAACAAAAACCACCCCACAAGCTCCCTGCCATGAAATTAAAGCCACTTCCAACTTCCTCAGTCATGAAAAGACTTGGTCCACTCATCCCTTTGAATATCAAAGCCAAGAAGTCCATTGCTTCCTTCTCACCTCACCTTTTCTTATTCTCCTCAACAAGCTTCCTCATTACAACCACAGACCCACTGAACCCCTGGGTTTGCAATGGATCACACAGAATCATTAAGGTTGGAAGAGACCTCCAAGGTCATCTGTTGAACCATCAACCCAACCTCACCCTGCCCAGTAGACCTTGTTCCCCAGGGTCACATCTACTTGCTTTTTGAATCCCTCCTGGGATGGTGACTGTCCCCCTCCCTGGGCAGCCTGTTCCAACCCCTGACAACTCTGTCAGGGAAGACATCTTTCATGATGGCCAACCTAACCCTTCCCTGGCCCAAGCTGAGGCAGTTTCCTCTTGGTCTATCACTGGTGACTGGGGAGAAGAGATGGACCCCCACCTCCCTACACCCTCCTTTCAGGCAGCTGGAAAGAGCAGTACCCCTCAACCTCCTTTCTTCCAGGTTATAATCTGTATGGAGGTTGGACTTTGCATCCCCTTTGCCTACCTTGAGCCTGCTGGTGGGACGAGTAACTCACGCGGTGGCTCATCCATGATGGAGTCTGCAACCAGTTTTCAAAGGAGATCCAGGGGCCTCTCTCTGAGTCCTGGCTGCTCCTATGGGTCTCACCCTTAGATCTTCACCTGCGATGAAAAAGAGACATCCCATGAGGTCCAAGGGTTTGGGTATCAGAAGGTACTTCAGCAAAAGCTGCACACCCTTCCCTGGAGAAGATCCTTCATGACCGCTGCTACGGTCCTTATGTTTAAGAGCTGGAGTAGAATCATAGAGTCACAGACTGTTCTAGGCTGGAAGGGACCTCCTGAGGCCATCAAGTCCAACCTCCCTACACAGGGATAACTATCTACATCATGTTACTCAGAGCCTCATCAAGCCTGACCTTAAATGACTCCAGGGATGGGGCTCTCACCACCTCCCCAGGCAGCCCATTCCAGCCATGAACCACCCTCCCACTGAAGTGTTTGTTTCTAATATCCAGCCTCAATCTCTCCTTTCCCAGCTTGAACCCACTGCTCCTTGTCCTGTCTGTACAAAACCTTTTGAAAAGACCTCCCCCTGCCTTCATGTGGTCCCGCTCAGGTCCTGGAAGGTCAAAAGAAGGTCCCTCCAGAGCCTTCTTTTCTCCAGCTGAGGCTGAAGAGCCCCAGCTCTCCCAGCCTGTCCTCATATGAGAGACGCTCCTCCGTTCCCCTGATCATTGTAGTGACCCTCCTCTGGACACGCTCCAGTCTGTCCACATCCTCCTTGTGCTGGGGGCTCCAAGAAGTACTTCCATTCCCTATCTGACAGGGCCAGCCTCAGCACACCCGAGGTGTTCATGTACTATGGAAAAACCACCAGGTCTTTTAGGATGAAGGAAGGCACCAGAGACACAGCGGAGAGCTGAGTGAAAGCAGGAGACAAGAACATGGAGGAATTTTCGAGCTGTCTGAGCTGCGGGTGAAGGACGAGCGTGAGACGGAACACAAGCTGCCAACCCAGACCTCGGGAGCCGCTGAGGTGAGGCAGAACCAGCAGAGATGTCATTACTCACAAACCCCTCCAGATGCCCTTAAATAATTCATAGCCCACCCTGGGACACAGAGACCAGCAGCCCCATGAGGGGGCCCGTGGTGCTCTGGTGTTGTTTATGCTCGTTAGGATGAGTCACACAAAACACGTTATTAAATAAAGAGGGTTGTCTCACTAATTACATCAGTCTGGGAGGGACTGCTGCAAGGGACCGGTGCCTGGAAGAGCTCGGGGAGGCTCAGCCCTTGGCCTTACTGTGCCGGGAAGTCCCCCAGCGTCACCCATCACCCCCACTCCAGCTGCCACTCGGGGCTCTGGTTGCGGGTGCCAGGGAGTGTTTCTCCAGCAGTGTCACCTCTTCCGTGAACTACCCCGAGGCCACGAGTCCCCTCGTGCTCCCGCTGTGGGTGTAAACTCCAGCTGAGCACCCAGCCCTGACACCGGTGGTGGAAAGCCCACCCCTGAGCTGAGCTCAGCTCCTGCCACTATCTTCAGGTTCAAAAATAGAATCACAGAACATTAGGGGTTGGAAGGGACCTCGAAAGATCATCCAGTCCCATCCCCCAGCCACAGCAGGATCCCCTAGATCCAGTCATTAGGGGTTGGAAGGGACCTCGAAAGATCATCCAGTCCAATCCCCCCAACACAGCAGGATCCCCTAGATCCAGTCACACAGGAACACGGCCAGGAGTGCAGAAGGGAGGCTGAAGAAGAGTTCCCACTGCTGTGTTTGGAATGACGAGGCAGCGCTGCACCGAGCCGCTCGGAACGACAGCAACTGGAGCATTCCAACGGCAGCTGCCAGTGTTTGCCCACACAGGCAGGTGGTAGCTGTTGCCTGCCAGCTGGAGGGGAGACCCTGGGACCCCACATTCCTGCCTGCAGAGCGTCCACAGCAGCAGCCCTGCTCACATGGAAGCTGACACCAAGGGGTGCCGTCTACTTCAGCTCTACCACCTGCAGGTCAAACACAGAGGGAACCCTGAATTTCATGAAGTAAAGGAGAGGGCTGGCTTTCCTTCACTACACAGAGATGTGGAAGCCCACCACAACCTC
The DNA here is from genome assembly GCA_013400115.1 of Rhinopomastus cyanomelas. Taxonomy (NCBI): domain Eukaryota; kingdom Metazoa; phylum Chordata; class Aves; order Bucerotiformes; family Rhinopomastidae; genus Rhinopomastus; species Rhinopomastus cyanomelas. Next base: position 147,991 of record VXBP01010057.1, read on the forward strand.
AGGGTCATTGCAATGGACTAAGCAAACTCCTCAGATATCCTGCTTCCTCCTTTCTACAGCTTTCCAATCAAGAGTGTGTCCAGTGATGGACGCAAGGAGGGCACCCCACAAGTTTAATACCTTGACCTCAGGAGAGCAGAGTTTGGCTTCTTCAGGGACCTCTTAAGATTAGAATAGAAAAGCAGATCCAAATGAAACAGGAAGACAGGTGGTGAAAATGCTGTGACAAAAGCCAGTGGAATGAAGAAGCAGCAAGAGGAGAAGTGGAGGAATAGAGTTCAAGATGCACCCAGGAAACCAACTGCTCCTCTGTCAATCGAGCCAGGGCACCAGCTGCCACCATGGGACACCCAGAGTGATGCAGCACCACAGCCCACAGTGCAGGAAGGTGCTTTCTCACTCTCCTCTGAGCCTCCAGCTCTACAAGGCACCACCCGCTGGTGCTTGCCTCACCCAAGATGAGCGGTCCATCCAAACAGCGGATCCCTGTCCTGTCATCTCATGAAAAAACTCATTCACTGCTCCCAGTTGGCTTCTGGAAGGGGTTTCTCTCCCTCATCTCGAGCTCAGTCTCATCACAGCTAGAAAAACAGGCAGAAAGGCTCCTCTCTAGAGCAGCAGGAAGAAAGGACAGGGAGGAGCACGCACCAAGGGAGACTTTCTTCTCCCCAAACCCTCAACACTCACGTTGTGCCTGATCATGATATTGTCTAAAGACAGTGGGAAAATCCCCTTTAAGGTCTGTAATCACAGAACATTAGGGATTGGAAGGGACCTTGGAAGATCAGCCAGTCCAACCCCCCTGCCACAGCAGGATACCTGGATCCAGTTGCACAGGGACACATCTAGGCAGCTTTCAAACCTCTCCAGACAGGGCGACTCCACAACCCCCTTGAGCAGCCCCTTCCAGGGCTCTGTCACCCTCACTGGGAAGAAGCTCCCTAATCCTGAGAGATTTGTCGTGGAGTAACTGAGCAACACGTGTAGAACCCGGCCCTAATGCCAGCAGAAGAAGCCCAGGAGCCGTGGGCTTCCTCCCGTTGAGTCAGGCTGAAATCGAATGACATGGTGTTTAGCCTGCCTTGCCGTGCAGGGCTATTAGCCATGGATTTCTCCAAAGCCAGCACATCACAAGCTACCCAAACAACCCTGTCATTGCAATTTCACTATCTCCCTCTTTTGTGCATCTCTGAGCTGCGACAGCAGTAAAATTTCATCTCCTCAGCCCACTGCCATCTGGAGCAGGGTTCAGAGTCAGTCACAAGCATCGTCGGGAAGGATATTTCTGGAGAATGGTGGGAAGATTAATGATGAGTGTGCTCAGAGCTGCTGGTCTCTTTCTGTGGCTCACTGCGGACGATGGTCTCCACCTTACGGTTTGGAACCTCTAAGAGGAAGCTACTGGGAAGATGCAAGAGCTCTGCTACCTGTCGAGAACTTCAAACTACAGCCTCAATCAGCAACACTGGGAGAACTTCTCCAAAGGATTTTCAATCTGAAATTATCCTGATCCAGCCGGGAGACTGCAGCAGACCATCTGCAGGGTATCAGAAGGAGATGCTCAGCAGCTGCAGGGACTTTGCAACTCCCAAGCCTTGGGCCAGGTCAGCTCTCAAGGGACAGAGACAGATGGTGCTCAGATGGGTTAATTGCAGATAAGGTTAAGCTTCACAGGGAACATCAAAACCTTGACCATCAGGGTACAAAATGGACATCAGAAGATGCCTGGTGACCTCCTGCCATCAAACAGGTGACACCCACTGCTCTGCACAGCTCAAGTAACACCAGCTTTTTCCAAGCTGCTTCTGGCTATGGGCTGGATGGCCCTTCCAGTGACCTTTGTCCTAACACTGGGTGCCCCTGAGCAAAGCCTGGCTCCATCCTCCTGACACCCACCTTTAACACATTGATCAACACTCATGAGTTCACCCCTCAGTCTCCTTTACTCCAAGCTCAAGAGCCCCAGCTCCCTCAGCCTTTCCTCAGCAGGGAGATGCTCCCCTCCCTTCATCATCCTTGTAGCTCTGCTCTGGACTGTCTCCAGCAGCTCTATGTCCTTCTAGAACTGGGGGACTCAGAACCAGACACAAATCCTGATACCCTCCCTATGAGGTGTTGTGGGCCCACATCAGACATTTATGGTTTTTTATCACAGAACCACAGAACATGAGGGACTGGAAGGGACCTTGAAAGATCAGCCAGTCCCATCCCCCTGACACAGCAGGATCCCCTAGATCCAGTCACACAGGAACACATCCAGGCAGGTTTTAAATGTCTCCAGAGAAGGAGACTCCACAACCCCCCTGGGCCAGGCTCTATCATCCTCACTGTGAAGAAGGTCCTTCTGATATTTATATGGCACCTCCTACGTTCCAGCTCACTGAGCTGGCTGTGTCTGGATGCTTTTACAGGACCTGACACTGACCCCTCCAGTAGCTGACCCTGCATCCCCAAAAAGGCCAGGGACAGACATTTCTGTCTCTGATGCTGTTTCTATCGTTGCCCAGCTCACACCATAGGAAGCAGAACAGCTGCAGCTCAGGCAGCTCTACAAGCTGTTAGTGGCCCGGCCAATGCCTGTCAGGTCCGAGCGAGCCGGGCTGGGGTAATGGGGCAGAGCTGCCCTTGTGAGCCCCCCTTGACTTTCCATCTTGATTAAAGACTACGCCGAGCAGCAGAATTAGCAAGGCAGGACTCCTAATCCTAATCCAGTCACCAGCACACGTGCTCATCCTTGGGGCTACCAATTAGTGGCACCAGCTGCCAGCCTGGATGCCAGGGCCAGGAGCTATTGGTGCACAGACCGTTAGCTCCAAGAGGCAGCTGGATCTTCCGAACGTGTCAGGGTTTGTGTGACCGGTGGGCGCTACAGCCCTATGGGGCTTGTTGTCCTTTCTGTCACAGCGCCGTGTTGGCCCGTCGGAGGGACCGAGGTGGAGCCTCTCCCAAACGCATCTTACTAAGACAATGCAGTGGCTACTCCATAAAATAGCTGCTACCTCCTTAACTAACTTCCTTGGAATCTCTCCTCAGTGCTGGATTGTAGGGGTGGTTGACACTCTGGACTCTATTTTTAGCCCTGTCCTTTGCCCAGCTGATGGTTCCAGGGAAATCATTTGATTTCTTTACGCTTGGGCGAACCCATCTGTAAGATGGTGGTGATGAGGCTGTACCAGAGGGGTTGGGATCTAGGCTGCTGAAAAAAAGAATGACAATAAAACTTGGAATTACCACGACTGCCTCCAGCAAGAGTGGAGAGGAAGCTCATGGGCACATCACAGAGTCACAGAACGTTAGGGATCAGAAGGGACCTCGAAAGAACATCTAGTCCAACCCCCTGCCACAGCAGGACCACCTCTTGCAGTGGCTCCTTCATGGAGGTTTTACAAATCCTGTATCTGCCCTGCTGACCTGGGAACCACTGACAATCACAGAACATTAGGGATTGGAAGGGACCTCCAAAGATCAGTCAGTCCAGACCTCCCGCCACAGCAGGATCCCCTAGTCGCACAGGAACGTGTCCAGGAGGGTTTTAAACAGCTCATGAGGAGACCACCTGGCTACCCAGCCTTTAACCCTGACCTACAGGCATGAGCCAGGTGGCAAATCATAGAACATATGTTATTGGGTTGGAAGAGACCTCCAAAGGGCATCCAGTCCAATTCCACTACAACCAAGCAGGGACATTTTTAACTAGAACAGTTTGCCCAGAGCCCCATCCAGCCTGACCTTGAGTGGCTCCAGGGATGAGGCTTCCACCACCTCTCTGGGCAACCTGATCCAGGGATCCTCCACCCTCAGATTCAACAACTTTTACCTCCTGTCCAGCCTCACTCTGCCCTTTTCCAGCTTCAAACCAGGACCCCTCATCCTACTGTTCCCTGCCCTTGGGAACAGCCTTCTCCAGCTTCCTGACAGCCCCTTTCATGGATCTGAAGGTCGCTAGAAGGTCCCTCCCTGAGCCTTCTGCTCTTCAGGCTGAACAACCCCAACTCTCCCAGGCTGTCATCATAAGAGGGGATCCAAAACCAAGGTGGTCTCACCAGCCTGAGTCCACTGCAACCTACTTCCTTCCCAGCTCTCTGTTTAAAGCAGAGCTGCCTGCCCTAGAATTTGGAGTTCAAATATAAAACCTTCTAAAAAACCTCTAACAGGGACTTCACAATGTGAAGCCAGGATGTGATTTCCAGGCCTTTCTCTTCCATTCTGCTGGCAAACAGCAGCAAAAGTCTTCTGTCACTTACAAAAACTATTTCAACATGATGCTCCATCGCTGGACTCTTGACTTGTGAACACGGAATGGGTGTCGTTCTAAGCTGGTCTTCTAGTCTCAGGTCTGGCAGATTCTCTAGGCTCAGGACAGTCCCTCTGTCGTTCGAAATGACTCCTCTGTACGTAACGAGCACATCCCTGTGCTCTACCCAGATGGTCTCCTCCTCCAAGCTAGAATAATGTATTTAAATTAACCCAATCAGCTTCATGACTCAAGTTTCCCATCACTGGTTGGTTTCTAACCGTCCTCTGCTCCACCTGTTCAGACATCACAGCAACCCTCGCGCTGGCTCACAACCTGCAGCGCTGCAGATCAGCTGGGGAACGGGATTGCTGTTGGGTCAGGGAGAGGTTTGGACTGGTTTGGTCTATCATCAAGGATCATTAAACCCAACCGCCTACCTTATGACCCCCAACCACTAACCCCTCTCCTCAAACACCCTGGCTGCCCAGTTGTTGAACCCCTCCAGGGATGATGCCTCCACCCTCTCCCTGGGCAGCCTGTTCCGAGGTCTCCCCACTCTTTCTGGGGAGAAGTTTTCCCTAAGATCCAATCTGACTCTCCCTTGGCAGCACCTGACCTCATTCCCTCTGATCCTATCGCTAGTCATAGAATCATTAGGGATTGGAAGGGACCTTGAAAGATCATCTAGTCCAATCCCCCCACCACAGCAGGATCACCTAGACCCTAGGGAGAAGAGTCCAGCAGCTGCCTCAGTCCAAGCTCCCTTCAGGTAGCTGTAGAGAGCAGCGAGGTCTCCCCTCAGCCTTCTCATCTGCAGGTGGAACAGCCCCAGCTCCTTCAGCCTCTCCCCATCAGACCTGTTCTCCAGACCTCTAACCAGCCTAGTCGCCCTTCTCTGCCCTTTCTCCAGCACCTTCATGTCCTTCCTATACTGCCCAAAATTGCCCCCAATACTTGGGGTGCAGTGCGACAGGTCACACTCACACAACCCACAGCCTCCACCTTGGCCCACAACAGTCCTGGAGAGGAGCGGTAGCTTTTAGAAACTGCTGCTTCTGCTGAGGAAGGGAATGTTCTGAGAGGAGACAATTCCACCTCCTGAGCAGGCAGATGGGAAGCTACACTCACGCTCCACCCCAGATCTCGATGCCCTGAACACTTCTCATCAGACTCCACATCCAGCCCAGCAGAGCTCGTTCAGCCATCGCAAAGGCAGCAGCTCCACTGTCTACACAAACAGCCAGTTCTCTGGTTGGGCTCCAGGAGGGAAATGCAAGTCCTTGCAGAGAGATGTTTCATCACCTGCCCTGGATCTCTTCGAGACAGCAGGCAGTGATTTTAGACAGCATCGAGGTGGTAATGGCACCTCTCATTGCTGCTGCTCACTGAGATCCAAGCTCCCTCACCACGGAGGGTCCTTCCAGTGCCACCAGTGCCATCCAGTTCACGGGAGTCCTCCTGGAGCAAAGGTGTTCTTGGAGATGAACATCCTAAGCGATGCTGACACTCAAGAAACCCTTTGAAACTGCTGCCTGGTAGGAGTGGGGACCCATTACAACCTGAAGCAGCTGAAAGGCAGGGAGAGCAGATGAGGGAGGATGAAGTGAGATGAACAAGCTCAGAGAGGGAAAGGGGTGGATGGAACAGGGGCAAGAGGCTGGGATTGAGTAGTTTGAGGCAAGCTGATGTATTGGTTTTAAAATCACAGAACATTAGGGATTGGAAGGGACCTCGAAGACCATCCAGTCCAATCCCCCCACCACAGCAGGATGTAGGCTGGAGCTGGAGAAGGCAGAAGTGACCTAAACTACAGGATGCTGTCCTACCACCATCTTCCACAGGCTGTTTCCAGCTACCACAGAAATCACAGACCACTTAAAATCCCTTCTCTGTTCCAGCCCAGACCCCTCAGGACACTTCAGGCTCCAGAGACCACACGATGACCAACAAAGCCTTGTTTAGCAGCCCAACAACACTGAGGGACGGCGCTGATCACAGCAGCCAGGTGGGTTCTATCAGCTCCCTTCCTAAACACAGACAAGCCATGAAGTACCCAACCCCTGGCCATGAAAGACAGAACGAGAAGGGCAAACAGAGAAGCAGTTAGCATTTCCTCCAGGGACATGTTCTGGTGACAAGCATTCCAAGCACAAGGCGTGGGTTTCAGCAGCAGAACCTTGATGGAATTCCCAAAGCATCATCCCCAAGCTCGAGGAAGAAAGGTCTGCTTGAGTGTTCTCCAATGGAGCTGTTGGGGAGAACCATCACCACCAAAGCCCCCCCCATCAGGGCTGTGGTGGGAAAAGGACCTCTGTCCTCAAGAGCCCAGGCTCATCTGCCACAAAATTAGGAGACAAAAGGGGTAGAAAACCTCAGAGGGCTGCCCACTCACCACAGAAACTGCTCCCACTGGTCGAGACACGTGGGAAGAGGTTTGTAGGCTTGGGAAGGCAGTTTTCCAGCTGGAGGAAGAAAAACCAGTGGACTCTGCTCACAGCTCTTCTGGGCTCCACTGCAAAGCAGGACACTGTGCAGCAGCTCTGGGGCAGGGGGTTTGGACTGGATGATCTTTCGAGGTCCCTTCCAATCCCTAATGATTCTATGATATCATTTATAGAATGGAAAGGGACAGGACAGGACAGCATCAAATAAAATAGAGTCAAAACAATAAAGTGGGACCCTCAGGGCAAAGTGGGACCCAAGAGTAGAACCCAATAGAACAGAACCTGATAGATTACCCAGTCATGACCAAGCACTGCAGAGGAGTCCAGCTGGGAGGTGGTGAACCTGAATCCCACACAGTCTGTGAAGAAGGACCCAAGAAAGACAGGCAAAGCCCTGCAGAGGTGCCCAAACACCGAGCAAAGCAGGACTTCAGCAGAAACCCCGGTGGTGCCACACGCAGATGTGCCCACAGTATTGAGCGCAGCACTTCCAAGTATCTCCAGTCATCTTTCCCTCTCAGTATCACTTGGGCAGGGTTCCTAGAAATTATGGGCTATGCCTGGCTTTTACCACTTCTCAAGAGTAAAGCAGGAGGAGCAGGATGCTTTCTCCCCCTGAAACTGCATGCTGAGGCTCTGCAGTGAGCTCTGGTGTCTGCCTTTTACAGCTGAACAATGGAACCTGGCTGGTTCCTACAGTGTCCTGCTGTGGCTTTATCTGAACTGGCAGATAAACTCGGAATTAAGTGCTGGGAATAAAAGCAACCTTGAAAGAGGTTGCTGGAGAGTGCCTGAGTCTTGTTGGGTGCAGCAAGCTGGTGCTGACTTCGGGTCACCCTCATTCTTTGCCAGGGCAGGAGTTTCCATCCTCATCTGGAGGACGTCAAGTGCCAGGTGACAACAACCTCCCCAACACGCGCACGGCACCAGCATCAAAACCACAGCAAGGGTGAACTGGAGTGGGATGCACCCAGGAAAGCCCCCAGGACAGCATGAGATGATGAAGCCATGCCTGCAGCCCACAGATGTGCTCCAGGAGGATGGATGCTTTCCCACAGCAGCAGCAAAACAAAACAAGCCCAACTGAAATGGGTTTAGCTGAAAGCAAATGTTCTCTTTCCTGTTGCTTCAGCAGCCCAAGGAGAAGCATGCAGTTTTTGTCAATGTGCCCGAGGAACATTCAAGGCTTTCAGCATCAATATGTCATCTCCCATAACAGCCCATCAGCAGGGCAAGTCCTACAAACAAGCCTTCGTGGCCCTAATATGTGTTTCATTGTGTTTTCTGACACAGCCCTCCAGGCTGCTTGCTCAGGCTCCAGGCTGCTGTCTGGAGACTGTGAATGAGCAGTGGCTGGGACCACGGCAGCCGTGGCAACCCCAAAGCTCCTGCTAACAAATCCCCACACATCTCCATCTGAGCTGCATCCCCCTGGCCACAGCTAGTCCAGTCCTGCTGCCCACCCAGCAAAGGACAAGCCCACAGACCCATGGAAGGTCTGTGCCTGGAGGGTGCTGTGGGGACACCAGGGGCTGAGAAAATGCAAGATCTGGGTTTCAGAGAATCACAGAACATGAGGGATTGGAAGGGACCTTGAAAGATCATCCAGTCCAATCCTCCTGCCACAGCAGGATCCCCAGATCCAGTCATTAGGGATTGGAAGGGACTTCGAGAGATCAGCCAGTCCAATCCTCCAGCCACAGCAGGATCCCCCAGATCCAGTCACACAGGAACGTGGCCACTGGGGTGGGCTCCCACTCGGGTGCAGTGTGGGGTCTGAGCACCAGTGAGGTTCGAGCTGTGAGAACCAGAGTGACTAAGACACTGTTCTGATGACTTCCAGAGCAGCACAATGAGGGTCGCAGTGGTCTCAAGTAACTCAGTGCTCCTGAGGCCACCTTGTCTGACCCCAAGGGATGGTGTCACCACAGGAGGCCAACCAAACCACCTCTGTCGCAGCCACACCTGCTCCAGCCTCACCTGAGTTTAGCCTGAGCCATTCATTATTATCCAGATGACAGCCTGGTCTCTGAGGCCGGGGGCAGAGCCCTGCAAATGTGTGACTTCTTTATAATTAGGTTGGCAAACAAGGTAATTGCCTGCCAGTCCTGCAGTTGCGTTGGTCTGTCTCTGTTCACGGAAGGCTGATCCCACCTCTGTCCCCCGAAGTGGCCGCACGCCAGCACCATCCATCTCTTGCTGTCCCTTTGGCTGCAGAGTCAAGAGTTTTAATAGACGTGGACCCAGTGGGGGTCTGATGGAAGGGGAGAAGCTGCATCTCTGAACATCTGAAGGATGCCCGAGCACCAGGCAGTCCCATAAATTATTGTCAGAGGGTAGAGAGACAGGCATCGCCCTGGCACACGCGCTGACATCACTGACATGGTCTGCATCTAACCCCAAAATACCCTCCACATCTTAGTCCCAGTCCAGTCCCCCTGCCCCACAGCAGGATCCCCTAGAGCCAGTCACACCGGAACAGTCCAGGAGGGTTTGAAATGTCTCCAGAGAAGGAGGCTCCACAACCCCCCTGGGCAGTCCCTGCCAGGTCTCTGGCACCCTCGCTGGGAAGAAGGTCCTTCTCACACTGATGTGGAACCTCCTCTGCTCCAGCTCACACCTGCTGNTCTGCTCCAGCTCACCCCTGCTGCCCCCTCATCCTATCACTAGATGCCCCTGAGCAGAGCCTGGCTCCATCCTCCTGACACCCACCCTTCACATATTGATCAACACTCACGGGGTCACCCCTCAGGCCCCTTGTTTCCCAGTTCAAGAGCCCCAGCTCCCTCAGCCTCTCCTCATCAGGTAGATGCTCTTCTCCCTTCATCCTCTCTGTAGCTCTGCACTGGACTCTCTCCAGCAGCTCTGTGTCCTCCTGGAACTGAGGGTCCCACAACTGGCCACAAGATTCCAGCTGTGGTCTCCCCAGTGCAGAGTAGAGGGTGAGGAGAACCTCTCTCAATCTACTACCCCCCACTCTGACCCACCCCAGGATGCCCCAGTGATTGCTGTGCAGTTTGCAGCAGCCCAAAAAGGATTAGCACCCCCACAGAAGACGTTAGGCTGAAGCAGACTCATTTCCGCTGCAAGCGCAGGTGAAAGCGAAGGCTCCTGTGCAATTTCTCCATCAATAAAGTCTAATTTTCCAACCATTTTTAAGGCTGGAATGAAAAAAACCCCCAGAGCTCAAAGAGAAACATTCTTGGGGAAATGAGGTAGCTGCTCGTGGCTGTAAGTCTCCAGAAATTCTCCCCGAGCTGCCTGCTGCTGTTACCTGTCACTCTCCTGGAGCTGCCACATGAAGGGTAACCACAGCCTGGAGAAGGACCTGCTGCTTGGACACCCCCAGGGGATCCTGCTCTGGCAGGGGGTTGGACTAGATGGTTTGTCGAGGTCCCTTCCAATCCCTAGGAACAGACTGAGAAGAGATCTCTTCATGTAATTGAAGGGTTTAGGTCTCCCCACAAAGCTGGTTCTGCTGTAGCACTCAACAGTCTCCAGCCACCGGCACCCAGAAGAGCCCAGGCTGCGACACCCCGAGCAGGGCAGGAGGATGCACCAGAGCTGGGCCAAAAGAGAAAGATTCACAGAATCACAGAACTGTTGAGGCTGGAGAAGCCCTCTGAGCTCAGCCAGCCCAGCACCTAACATCACCCCAGTGGCCACACCAGAGCACTAAGGGCCACAGCCAGGCTGGCCTTCAACACCTCCAAGGATGGAGACTCCACCACTGCCCTGGGCAGCCCAGTCCAGGCTCTGATCAGGCTGTGGTGCTGTTAGGTGCTGGGCTGGGCTGGCTGAGCTCAGTGGCTTCTCCAGCCTCAACCACGTGTGATTCTGTGTCAATGCACAGACACCCAGGCACAGACTTGTAGTAGCAGCAGCAGTCGCTGTGATGAAGCTGGTTTGGAACAACCAGCACCAAGTAAAGAAGCCATGAAACCACCAACCTCTTCCACTCTGCAGCCAAACCAACCACCTCTCCCTCCCTTGTGCAGGAGCTTACCAAGGCAAACTTCTCACACTGTGAAGAAGGAAAACCACCCTTAGGCTTTAGCGAGGAGAAGGAGGCAGATGGCCCCAGGCAACAAAGACAGGAGCCACAGAGAACAGCCTTTGCCTCTGGAAAAGCAGTTGCTGAAGTTTTTCACTTGTGCAACATCTCTTTCAGCTGCAAAAGACAGTTAATGGTGGGTCACTAGGAAGAGGGTCCTGTATCCTCTCTCTCTCCAATGTGCCTTCACCACTTTCCCAGCCATGCAGAGTCGATGTAGGGTCAATTGACCCATGTAGGGTCAATGGGAAGCTGGACTGGCAGTGGAAGCCTGAATGTCCAGCTCACATCTACCCTTTTGTAGCAGGTCACATCTAGAGTCATGCTGGGATAGAGGTGATCACGCCCAGGATAGAGGTGATAAGATGAAGAAGAACAGACTGAGAAGAACAGACTGGACAGGAGGAAAACGTTGTTGAATCTGAGGATGGGGGATCCCTGGAACAGGCTGCCCAGAGAGGAGGTGGAAGCCCCATCCCTGGAGCCATTCAAGGTCAGGCTGGATGGGGATCTGGGCAATCAGGTCCAGTTGTAGACATCCCTGCTTATTGTAGGGGGGCTGGACTAGATGACCTTTGGAGGTGCCTTCCAACCCAATGCATTCCATGATTCTATGACCCCTCTCTAAGCAGAGGTCAGCACAAACCTGGCTCTGAGGCTTTGGGGCTGAAACCTTCGCTGTTTCCCAGAGAAGAAAACCCAGCATCACCTTCCTAGAGGCTGTTCCAAGGCAGTTTGCAGCAGCAGATGTGCACAGAAATAAAAGCCAAACATCCATCAGCTACACGTGACTGCCTGAGAAACCCAGCACATATGTTGGAAATCTGGTAAAGGAAGGGTGAGGGAGAAAATACCTCGAGAGCTCTCAGGTATCTCAGCATTTCTCATCTCTGAAACAAACCTCTCCAACAGGCAGAGAACCTTTGGGGAGCCCCTTCAGCTCCCGACCTGATAGCATCACCTATTTCCTAACCAAAGTGAAGATAGTGCATGGAGAAGGCAGCCGGTGGAAGCAGGTGGGAAAGAGTGAAAACCAGGAAAATAACAGAAAAACCATCAAACAGAATCCTGGACTTTCTAAATGAACCACAAAAATCTCCCTTTGGTTCCCACAGGTTCATCTAAGTTCTCCTTCCAGGAGTCAAACATGGAGGCCAGCACAGAAAATGTCATCAGGAAGAGGATGCTCACAGTGACCACCATCTCTCCTGTGGTCACATCACTGGTAGGAGATCAGGGGAGGTCCCCTGTCCTGCCAGTAGCACTGCTCTGGTGGTGTGCAGGTTGTAAGGCCTTTTGACCTTCTCTACTGCCTTTTCACCTCCTGCTCAAACATTTCTAGCGGGTCTTTCAGAATGAGGAGAGGAGCAGAACAAACTCTGTGTCACAACATGATGGTTTCTAATGAGTCCTTCCTGACTAACTACTGGGATGGGGTGGGATAGGATGGGATGGGGACAACTCTCTCTTTCCACCCCACACGTGAGAATGTGCCTATGCCCCCCTCCAACTCAGCCTCCACAGGTTGCTGTAACAGCCAAGAAGCCTCATCTATGACCTTCATCCAGCAATCCCAGGGTAGGATGAGGTAAACTGGCCTCCTGCTTACCAGTGGTGGAAGGCTTTGCCCAGGCATCCTTCCAGCTCTGTAAATCACTCATCCCAAGGAGAGGTTGGCCAGAGGGTGCTTCATCCCTTGCAAGACTCAGAGCCCTGCCCTCCTCTTCCAACAGCCATTCATCTGGAGAGGGCAGAGAGAGGTCCCAGCAAAGTGGTGACGAATGCTTGGCTGATCCCTGGAGGAGAAGGCAGACCAGCTCCCGAGGAAGCAGAGCATCAGGCTGTCCTGACAGGGCAGCAAAGAAAGTTGTTGTCTGTAGAGATCAACAGAGAGATGAATCACAGACCATTAGGGATAGGAAAGGACCTCAAAAGATCATCCAGTCCAATCCCCCTGACACAGCAGAATCCCCTAGATCCAGTCACACAGGAACACGGCCAGGTGGGTTTGAAATGTCTCCAGAGAAAGAGACTCCACAACCCCCTGGGCAGCCCCTGCCAGGGCTCTGGCACCCTCACCATGAAGAAGTCCCTTCTCAGACTGATGTGGAACCTCCTCTGCTCCAGCTCACACCTGGTGCCCCTCGTCCTGTGAAGACATGGATGCTGCAAAAATGAACACGTCACAACAAAGGTCTGCACAGGATCCTAGAACAGCAAGTTGGAAGGGACCTCAAGGATCATCTAGTCCAACCTATTAAACTAAAAACACAGTTTAAATGTGATGTCCTAGCCGCCCATCTAGCTGGGTCTGGAATCTGCCCAGTGTAAGCCAATCCATCCCTTCCCTGTGGGAGATGACTCTAGTGGCCGATTGTTCTAACGGAGAGGAATTCCCTTCTGGACTCCAGTGGGAATCTCCCCAGGAGTAACTTCATCCCAAGCAGGGGTTAGGATGAGCTGGAGGGTGACACTGTGGCAAAATCTTCTGTTCACCCTACCTGGATGGTGCAAGAACGAGGACAACGCTATTGAGAAGCATCGCCGCGAACGTGTGTGTATCCCATCGCTTTGGTTTTCTTCCCCTTAAGGCTTAAAAATTGATGTCTTCAATTAATTCTGCTGCTCGTGTTACACTGTGGATTAGCTAATTGCAGAAGCAAAAAAGGGTCCCTGATTTATTATGTATAGAGCTTCGGAAAACTACTAATGCAGAAACCCAGACAAGCCATCCAGCTCCTCACTAATGGCCTTCGGCAACAAGGAAATGAGACTGACTGTAGTCAAAATGCAAATAAAAAGCAACCTATGAATTCAGGCCTCTGTCTTCATTAGAGAATCAATAAGAAATACATTACCCTGCCCTGGTGAGACCACAGCGGGGATCTTGTGACCAGCTCTGGGCACCTCGGTTCCAGAAGGACACAGAGCTGCTGGAGAGAGTCCAGTGCAGAGCCACAGGGATGATGGAGGGAGGGGAGCATCTCCCAGCTGAGGAAAGAGCTGGGGCTCTTGAGCTTGGAGAAAAGGAGACCGAGGGGTGACGCCATTAGTGTTGATCAATAGGGCATCAAGAGGATGGAGGAACACATCCAGGTGGGTTTTAAATATCTCCAGAGAAGAAGACTCCACAACACCCCTGGGCAGCCCCTTCCAGGGCTCTGGCACCCTCACTGGGAAAAAGGCCCTTCTCAGACTGATGGGGAACCTCTTCTGTTCCAGCTCACACCTGCTGCCCCTTGTCCTATCACTGGGTGCCCCTGAGAACCCCCATGTCCTTGCATCTTCCCCCAGGCAGGGTAGAGCATAGAATCACAGACTGTGTTGGGTTAGAAGGGACCTCCAAAGGGCATCCAGTCCAACCCCCCACAACAAGCAGGGCCATCTCTAGCTAGATCAGATTGCTCAAAGCCCCATCCAGCCCGACCTTGAATGGCTCCACCACCACTCAAATTTCCACACAGCTCTTTGCCAACTAATTCCTCCAGATAAACCACTCCATGGGGAGACTTACAGTTGCAAAGATGTCGTGAGCTCTTCTGCCCTGATAGACATCTTCACACTTCACTCCTGTTTTACATGTCCAAATATTTGCCTGCATGAGTAGACTGTGAGCAGCCTGAATAAGCTGCACTTGGGAAACTGGATGAGTCACAGGGAAATAAAGAGTGGAAAACATCTACGGCTCTACTAGAGGTTGGAAAATGAGAGGAGAAGTTGGCGCTTGACTGTTGTGGTTGGACGGCTGGAGCCTTGTGTGACAACTTCGATCACTTCCCTGCCTCCAGGAACACAGAGGAACGAACCCAAATCTTCCTTCCTCCTGATCTTCAGCTTCTGGCTCTGCATTCCGTGTGTGCTGTGCGGTCACTCTCCTTGCTGCTACCTGCACTCGTACAGCTAATTCATCAGCAGATAATTTCAGCCTTGGGCTGGCTCCTTCTGCACGTGGACTCCAAGCCTTCGTTACTGCTTCTGCTCTACCCAGTCTGCAGCTTGACAGCCCTCCAAGGGCAGGAGGATTATGTGGGCAGATCCTCCAGCAACGCTGGTCCTGTTTGGCAGCCGCTGCGGCATCGCTGGACAGCTGAGCAACGCCCCGGTGAAGTTACTCACTGTGTGATGGGGAAGTTCATAATGAAATTAGAGACCAAACCCTGGACCTGTGTCTGGGAAAAACAGGGTGGAGACCAATGCTGTGGGGCTGTTAGCACCTGGGAGCTGTAGAAGTAGAAATCAGTACACTAAGGTGTCCTGCAACCCACGTGCAAGCACGCTGTCCTCTCCGCGGACACTGAACCCCCTCTGCAACCCCAGGTATCTTTGCTCTTCTTATCTATGTGAAGGGCTGATGTTCTTCCATCATCATGGGTACAGAATCATTCAGGTTGGAAAACACCCTTGGGATCACCAAGTCTACTTGGGATCATCAACCCTACTCTACAAGTTTATCCCTAAACCAGATCCTCCAACAGTACACCTAAGTAACTTTTAGACACGTCCAGGGATGGGGACTCAACCACCACCCTGGGCAGCCCTGTCCAGGGCCTGACCACTCTCTCTGGGAAGAATTTCTTCCTGATGTCCACTCTAACCCTCCCCATTTGATGTTTGAAGCCCTTCCCCCTGCTTCTGTCGCTAATGACCTGTGAGAAGAGCCCAGCACCAACATCCCTACAGTGTCATTTCAGACAGTTGTAGAGAGCGTTGAGGTCTCCCCTCAGCCTCCTCTTCCTCAAACTAAACAGCCCCAACTCTCTCCATCTCTCCTTATCACATTGATTCTCCTGCTCTTCCCCAGCTTTGTTGCCCTCCTCTGCCTTTGCTCCAGCACCTCAATGACTCCCTTGTCCTGAGGTGCCCAAAACTGGACCCAATACTCAAGGTGCAGCCTCACCGGTGCTGAGTGCAGGTGGACAATCACCTCCCTGCTCCTGCAGGAGTACGGTCACCTCGGAGGAGAATCACCTCTCTACTCCTACTCAAGACTGAGGGGTGACCCATATTAGTAGAAGAGAAGAAGTTACCTCTGTGAATGGCCAATGTTCTCCCATCACCATGGACACCTGCACCCCAAATCAGACCGTGGCAGCAGTTCAACAACATCAGTAGCAGTAAGTGTGAAAGTGATGTTAAGTGAAGCAAAGAATCTGTGGAGAGAGAATAAAAAAGCCTAAAGAAATAAACAAAAGAACAATGCATCAAAAAATCCCCACAAACGCATCACGAGGGAAGCTCAAGCCCAAGGTGAAAACCAGACAGCCACAAGATCATGGTGCTTCTGGGTGACTTCCCTGGCACTCATGACTTGCAAATCCAGTCCACCTCCTGCCCCAGTGGCTGGTTGCCAGGAACAAGTTAATCACCCATCACTAAGAACCTCGTGTCTAGTCTAGACTTTAACAACTCTACTACCACTGGCTCCACCTCCTTCTGGCAGCTCCCCTGCCTGACCTCCTGTGATTGCCCACGGGCCAAATTCATCCCATCTTGGCTCCCTCCCCCTTCACTTGCACTAGGAATTAATTTAACCCTGAGCCCTGGCATTTCCTCCCCATTAAACCAAAAGGAACCAACAGCATCTCTCTTTTAGGGTTTTGCATTTTCATCCTTCCCTCAATCCCACTGATCTTTGGTGTCTTCCTCCAACCCCTTTCATGCCAGAGGCTTCCTGCCAGCTCCTTTTCCTCTTCCAGCTGACGTCTGCCAGCGTTTATTCTCCGCGTCGCTCAGTTGAGCCTCTTCCAGTTCGCACGTCTTATTTTTAAAGCCCAGCGACTCGCCAAGCAGCCTCCTTCTCCCAACGAAGATGATTTGATGATGGAGGCACCGGAGCGGAAACGTGGACCTTCAGATTGGCCAAAACCCCCTTGGCTGAGCAAGTTACCCCGCCTGTGCCTCAGCTGAAAGACTTTGGCTCTCTCCTGGTTGACAGTAGCTGCTGCGAAACCGCCTCGGGGTGCGCTCACGAGGGGCCCGCACGCACCGCGACGCAGGGAGCCACAGTGGCCGCGGTGGGCACAACCATCTGGCTGTATTGAGTCATCTCTCGTCTTGTCAGAGGCACTGGTGTCGTTAAACGTGAGCACGGGGGCTACAGCAGCATCGCTCTGGAGAAATAGGCATCGTACCAAAAGCACAGAACATTAGGGGTTGGAAAAGACCCCAAAAGATAAGCCAGTCTGATCCCCCAGCCACAGCAGGATCTCCTAGATCCAGTCATTAGGAATTGGAAGGGACCTTGAAAGATCATCCAGTCCAGTCCCCCTGCCACAGCAGGATCCCCTACATCCAGTCACACAGGAACATGGCCAGGAGGGTTTTAAACTTCTCCAGAGAAGGAGACTCCACAGCCCCCCTGGGCAGCCCCTTCCAGGGCTCTGCCACCCTCACTGGGAAGAAGCTGTAAGAGAGTTGGACTAGTTGTCCTTCTAACCCGATACCCACCCTGCCTGGAAGAAGAGGCAAGGGGACATGGAGGTCTCTTCTTTTCCTCCCCAAGCACCATGGAGTAGAAACGCTGCCACATCCACTGATCCCCCACTTCCCTTCTCACTGCTTTAATAAATTAGGCTGAACAACAATAGAGATGAGAGAAAGCAGGACAATGTGGTAAATGTAGCAGAAAGAAATCTGAATTGTAATGAGGAGAGCTAATCAGGAGAAGAATGGACTATAGAAAAAGCACTAATGAGTTTCTAAATAAATTCAAAAGGTTAATATTGTTCTATCTAACAAATACGAGGAGAATCCTAATGTGAAATTAAAGGCATCGCTCTAGTGCCCTTGCAGCTACACGTTGGCGCCAGAGCAAACACCCACCCTATCTACCTGTCCGGCCACCACAGCCTTCTGCTGCCTCTTGGAGATGTCTCTTGTGGGTGGGATCTCTTTGCATCAGTCACGTCTCCCAATGTCTTCTGCTTCTGTACATCAAGTGCTTGAGAAAATAAAACCTTCAAGATCATCAAACTCAACCATCTGCTCTACATCCCTCAACCACTAGCCCATCTGAAACACCCTGATGACCCTGCTGTTGCAGGGGGATTGGACTGGATGATCTTTCAGGGTCCCTTCCAATCCCTAATGTTCTGTGACTCTGTGCTTTGATCTAGGGGATCCTGCTGTGGCAGGGGGGCTGGACTGGAGGATCATTCCAAGTCCCATCCAATCCCTAATGTTCTGTAGTTCCCTAATGAACTTGATGATCCTAGAGGTCTTTCCCCACCTCAGTAATTCAGTGACTCTGCAATGAAGTCGTGCAGCTCAGGGACTGCACTTAACTCATCTCTCTGCCTCGTGGGACCAGGTGGGGAGATGATCATGTGGGTCCCTTCACCTCTTCCCTCTAGATGTCGTTTGTGGTTCAGAAGACGAATGGCCGGCGCCGTACGCCAACACGCTCAGCCTTCTCCCCAAGGAGTGATGTCATTTTAGGGTGGTTTTTCTATATTCAGAGTAAAATATTGTAATGGCACCGTTTCCTTCCTCCAGCAAGCAAAGAGTTGAGCAGACCTCCCATTCTCATGAAGAGCCTGCGAGTCTATTACTCTGCTGGGAATTGGGTTTTCTTTCTCCCTAGAAAGTCGCTGCTTTTCCCTCCTCAAAAGAATCACCTGTCTTGGCTGAGGGACAATTTCGACCTCGTTTTGTAATGGGATGTGTAGAGGACGCTGAATATTTTCATCTCTGATGTTCTACAGAAAGTCTTGGCTTCATGTTTTGAACTGCTGGCATCGCATAAATTTAAAGCAAAAACACAAACCCTCCGGCTTTTTCTTTCTCTAAGCTGTTGCTTTTGCTGATCCTTTCCTCGGTGAACCTGCGCTGGCTTTTCACTCACCCTGGAACCCCAGGTGATGCCAAAAGTGAGCACAAAGGTGCTTGAAAACCTCGTTGGGCAGGACTTCACGAGCACATCTGCACAGGTTGTGGTTTGTAAACCACCTCCTGATCACTGGACATCAGGAAAATCAGCACAGAATCATTAAGGTTGGAAAAGACCTTCAAGATCATCAAGTCCAACCATCCACCCTACAACCCTGAAGCACCAGACCATCTCCTGAAACACCATGTCCTTGGAACAGGCTGCCCAAGGAGGGGGTGAAGGTGCCATCACCAGAGGGGTTCAACAAAGAGGCAGCCAGGGTGTTGCAAGAGATGGGTTAGGGGTTGGGAGTTGTAAGGCGAACAGCTGGGCAGGGGGATTGGGCTAGATGGTCTTTTGAGGTCCCTTCCAATCCCTGATGAGTCATTCTATGATTCTGTGATATGAAGGTCTTGTCCAACCTGGATGATTCTGTGATTCTATTTGTTACTGCTAACATAAATGATTCACAAATATCTTGATCTCAACTCTAACTCAAAGACTGTCACAGAATCACAGAACATGAGGGATTGGAAGGGACCTTGAAAGATCATCCAGTCCCATCACCTGCCACAGCAGGGAATAACTGAGCCAGGACTACACCTCATCTCCGATTATTAGGGATTGGAAGGGACTTCAAGAGATCATCTGGTCCAATCCCCCTGCCACAGCAGGGTCACCAGCCCCAAGACCAAGTTGTCCTGCTCGCTTTGCAGAAGGACCAGCTCCTTGGGGGACCTGGTGCTTGAAACCATCAAGGTCTCCCGAGCTCAACAAGCTGCCACAGCAACACCAGGACTCGTAGCCCCTGCCCCAGGTGAGGCAGAGGACCCGAGGAACGTGCTACAGGGAAACCCCATCCCCACAGCAGTGGGTTACACAGGCTTTACTCACAGTCTCCAAACAAGCAGCACCCAAAGGACACTGCCCAGCCCATGAGATGTGTTTGTGTCAGGAGCACAAAGCTCTGCGAAGCTGCTGAGAGCAAATGAGGGAGGATGCAAATGCTTCACACAGAAAATGCTGATGCTCACTTTTAAACCCACTAACTCCAAACTCATCCAACACCACAGTGTAATATTTGCTAAATGGAAACCTCTGACTCAGGCTTTTTCCTCCTGATGCTCCACAGCCCTGTTGCTCCCTGGCTATTTTATTTCCTATTTATTTTGGGGCACAATAAGGAAAACCTGCCAAGGCTCACACATCCGCTTGGAGCTGTGACCTGCCTTCCTCAGAGCCCCTGAGCATGGTCCTGATGCTGTTTTAATTTGATCCTCATCTCTGTGAGGCTCTGAGATGTGCAGAGTGAGCTCAGCTCACACCGGGAGAGCTGCCGTCGGCAGAGCTGTTTCATTAGTGGTTTTCCCACCAGGTTCGTGCTGGGATAAACTGCCAGCAAACACGTGTGAACCTCCATCACCTGGACAGCCTGTCCCTGCCTCCAGGAACCAAGAGGCTACAGCCAACACAGCTCCAGCACTGCCCACCGTGTGCACGGGTTCACCTTCAGCCCAGGCTTCAGGACCACAGTCACCAGCAGAGCTCTGAGCTGGGAGCAGCTCCCTCTCAACTCAGCTCTCATGGAGCAGAATCATAGAATCATTAGGGATTGGAGAGGGCCTTGAAGGACCATCCAGTCCATCATCCTGCCACAGCAGGATCCCCTAGATCCAGTCATTAGGGATTGGAAGGGACCTCCAACAATCATCCAGTCCAACCCCCCTGCCACAGCAGGATCCCCTAGATCCACTCTCACAGGAACACGTCCAGGTGGGTTTGCAACGTCTCCAGAGAAGGAGACTCCACAACCTCCCTGGGCAGCCCAGATGTCTCTATAATTTACCAAGAAAGAGGCTCCAGACCCCTGTCAGAGCTGACCCCACGTGGAAACATCCCCATTGCCCTTTCTCCTACAAGCATTGAAGCTCAGACTGTGGCTTGTGCTTCCGTGGAGCAGCGCGGGCACAGCTCTTGCAGCCAGCGTAACGAACCCTCTCCGAGGGCACCCCGGCAAGGGATTACACGCTCTGGTCCCAGGTGGGTATCACTGAGCCTTCTGGCTTTGCTGAATTACAGTTTACTCCTCTTGGATGGAGGCCTAGTGCCTTCCTCCTTGGAGATTATTCCTGTGTAATTAGATTAGCTCTAACTAGACCTACCTACACCAGACAGAATAAACGGGCTCTAACCTCCCTGGATCCCACTGGAACTGATGCCTGTGGTCCCTCCGTGTGGGAGCCTGTGCTCAGTTGAGATCATGGTGACAGAAAACAACCACAGATCTTTAAAGTCCCTTCTGATCTTCTGTGATTTTCTGATTAGGTTTTGGAAGGGACCTTGACAGATCATCCACTCCGACCCGCCTGCTACAGCAGGATCCTCTAGATCCAGTCATTAGGGATTGGAAGGGACCTTGGAAGATCATCCAGTCCAATCCCCCTGCCACAGCAGGATCCCCTAGATCCAGTCATTAGGGATTGGAAGGGACCTTGGAAGATCATCCAGTCCAATCCCCCTGCCACAGCAGGATCCCCTAGATCCAGTCATTAGGGATTGGAAGGGACCTTGGAAGATCATCCAGTCCAATCCCCCTGCCACAGCAGGATCCCCTAGATCCAGTCATTAGGGATTGGAAGGGACCTTGGAAGATCATCCAGTCCAATCCCCCTGCCACAGCAGGATCCCCTAGATCCAGTCATTAGGGATTGGAAGGGACCTTGAAAAAATCATCCAGTCCAATCCCCCTGCCAGAGCAGGATCCCCTAGATCCAGTCGCACAGGAACATGGCCAGGTGGGTTCAAAACATCTCCAGAGGTGAAGAGGTTTCTGTAGTGTTAATTGGGAGGACTAGTGAAGCTCCAGAGAAGATGAGTTAAATGACAAGGGCTCTCTGGCTTTGCTGATGTTGTCTGAATCCACTAAACTTGGACTCCAGAAACCAAGAGGTTCATCAAGAGGTTGAGGTGGATACAGCTGCCTGCCTGGACATGTTCCTGTGCAACCTGCTCTAGATGATCCTGCTGTAGCAGGGGGATTGGACTGGATGATCTCTCGAGGTCCCTTCCAGTCCCTAAGGACTGGATCTAGGTGATCCTGCTGTGTCAGGGGGCTGGGACTGGCTGATCTCTCAAGGTCCCTCCCAATCCCTGATGTTCTGTGACTCCACGACCCTAAACCAGGTGCTTTTCTCAGCCGTGGCCAGTCCATGCTGCTCATTAGAAAAGCTGGTTCCTCAAAGGGCTGACACCACCCCAGGCATCTCCCAAACAGCAGCTGATCAGAAGCAAGAAGCCCCTTTCATATGTTTCTTTGATACTGAAAAAAAAAAGGTTAAAAAGATCTTTTTAAAGTTCAAATTAAAAAAATGCTCAAAGTTAGATAAAATTTTCTTAATTTGCTTTTTTTTGTAAATCCCAGGGAAACACAAAGTCTGTTGGAGTAAATGGGGTTAGTTGAGTGGTTTAGTGGAGGTGCAGATTCCAGCTCTTCTGATGTGACATCTCAGACACTTTCTGGGGGAAGAAAGTAGTTTCTCCTACTACAAGACCAGAGATCACTGCCAGACAGATGCTTTTTCCTCACAACCTTGTGCTAAGAGCAGTTTTCCCGTTCTGAAGGAAATCATTTGGGTTCTTTCCCCCCCCCAACAGAAACACCAGCCACAGCTGTTGGTCACTAACACAAAGGTCAATGGTGGCCGATCATCATCTCCACATCAGAACTCCAGGGGTTCTGCAAGTCCTCACCTTCTGGGCTGCCTCCTGAGGGCAGCAGGATCACAGAGCCCTGTGGGGGTGTGAGGGTGACAGAGCCCTGGCAGGGGCTGCCCAGGAGGGTTGTGGAATCTCCTTCTGTGGAGATGTTTCAAACCCACCTGGACATGTTCCTGTGCAACTGGACCTGGAGGATCCTGCTGTGTCAGGGGGACTGGACTGGATGATCTTTCAAGGTCCCTTCCCATCCCTGATGTTCTGTGATGTTCTGCTCAGGACAGGCTGTGGGGTGCTTGACACCCCAAATCCCACCCCCAACAGCAGCACCACCTCAGCAGGTGCCACCACGCAGGCAGCACAGGTGCTGTCAGCTACCTGAAGGGTGTCACAGACGCTGCTTCATGACTGTCTGGAGAGTCCCCAGCACATTCTTCTGATCCACCAGAACAAAGCACCATCAGCTCTCCAGTCCCTCCCATCTGCATGAGAGAATGCTCCTTGGTTCCCTACGTCACTGCACAACTGCTGCAGAGGTTCAGCCAGGACTCACCGCAGCGGCTGCACCCACAGAGGTGGGACCATCCCCTGCCGTCCTTGGTGGCAGATGGGGAGCTTCAAAGCCTGTGGGTGACCACAGCAGAGCTGCTAACATGCTCCACTTCAAACACCAGAGCCAACTCCCAGCTTGAGGCATTAAAATTTAATTACCAGGGACAGCTGGATCCAGGCAAGGGGCTGACTCTGAGCATCCAGAGGAACACACTCCATCCAGCAGCAAGCTGTCCAGAGCTGAGGAAATGGGCTCCAGCCAGATATTTGTTAGTCTTGAGGTCTCACAGATCTCACTCTATCAGGCTTGGCCAGCAGCAACCCAGCCCAGGCTCCAGGCTTGCAGCCTGAGATTTGTACCTGCAGGGATAGTGGTCAGGACCCTCCTCTGGAGCCACAGAAATGCTCAGAGGGCTGGACTCACCTGCTGTGGGGACAGGCTGAGAGTTGGGGTTGTTCAGCCTGAGAGAAGGCTCATGGAGGACCTTCTAGCCACCTTCCCATCCCTGACATGGGCTATCAGAAGGCTGGGGATGCTGTTCCCAAGGGCAGGGAAGTCAGAGTTTGAAACTGGAAAAGGGCAGAGTGAGGCTGGACAGGAGGAGAAAGTTGTTGAATCTGAGGGTGGGGGATCCCTGGAACAGGCTGCCCAGAGAGGTGGTGGAAGCCCCATCCCTGGAGCCACTCAAGGTCAGACTGTCTGGGGCTCTGGGCAAACTGTTCTACTTAGAGATGTCCCTGCTCCATTGTAGGGGTCTTGGACTAGATGCTCTTTGGAGGTCCCTTCCCACCCTATCAATGCCTGACCTCAGGGCTCCTCAATGCAGGGAGCCAGCCCTGCCTGATGCCCAGCTGTGGGGAAGGAGCTGACCCCCATTTTAGGGGCCACACACGCACGGCAGTGGGGCAGGACCACACAGGACCTGTGCACACACCCTGTCTCCGATGCCACGGCCGCTCCCCACAAACAGCTGGTGGAGCATCCTCCAGCCCCTGCCCTGCTGGCAGAGCTGACAGATGACAGATTTCATATTTTCTATTGGAAATGCAATTCAATCTCACAGAAATAATTGTGTTTGTTTTCCCTACAGGTTCCAATCAGGCAGAGCTGCCTATTGAAAAAGCCAAATACTCATCAAATTTGCTTCTCCTCTCATTTGCAGTGCCCTGGGTTGCAAATTCCTCTCCTGGATGGGTGGTGCTGACTCAAATAACCGGGCAGCAGCGTTCAGTGAATCAGATCAGAACAGGAGGGAAGCAGATACACAGAGGCACAGAGCAGTAGGGATGGGAAGGGACCGCGAAAGATCATCCAGAGATCCAGCTTGACACAGTAGGATCCTCTAGATCCAGTCTCACAAGAACATAGCCAGGAGGGTTTGAAATGTCTCCAGAGAAGGAGACTCCACAACCTCCTTGAGCAGCCCCTGCCAGGGTTCTGTCACCCTCACTGGGAACAAGTTCCTTCTCACACTGATGTGGAACCTCCTCTGCTCCAGCTCACAGCCACTGCCCCTTGTCCTGTCACTGGGTGCCCCTGAGCAGAGCCTGGCTCCATCCTCCTCCCTTTCCATATTTATCAACATCCATGGGGTCACCCCTCAGGCTCCTTTTTCCCAGCTCCAGAGCCCCAGCTCCCTCAGCCTGTCCTCAGCAGGAGATGCTCCCCTCCCTCCATCATCCCCGTGGCTCTCCCCTGGGCTCTCTCCAGCAGCTCTGTGTCCTCCTGGAACTGAGGGGCCCACAACTGGCCACAAGATTCCAGCTGTGGAATCTTGTAGGGCAGAGTAGAGAGGGAGGACACCCTCTCTCCATCTACTAACCTGGACACAACCTTTCACTACAAACAGTCATTTTTTCACCAGCAATTTTTTTTTTTCCAATGAGAGGAAGGAAAACTTTTAGAAACTGATTCTGCAGCATCTTCTGCTTTACCCACAGCAAATCAAGAGTTAGAGAACCATAGAATCATTAGGGATTGGAAGGGACCTCGAAAGATCATCTAGTCCAATTCCCCTGACACAGCAGGGTCACCTAGACCAAGTCACGCAGGAACACATCCAGGCGGGTCTTAAACGTCTGCAGAGAAGGAGACTCCACGACCCCCTTGGGCAGCCTGTTCCAGGGCTCTGTCACCCTCACTGGGAAGAAGTTCCTTCTCATGTTTATGGAACCTCCTCTGTTCCAGCTGACACCCACTGCCCCTCATCCTGTCACTAGGTGAGTTCTTTGAAAGGTTTTTCAGCATCACACATCCCCAGCAACAGCAAGGGAACCCCAGGCTGGCCCCCAAGATGTGGTAACCAGCCTGTTGCCAGCATCGTCCCCAGTCCAGGGCAACACACACACACACACCCCCAACCACCTCCCCAGGGGTGCAGCTGCGGACCTGCGGGCGCGGTGCGGTGCTGGAAGGGAGCGGACGGACCCCGCACCGCCGGTGCGTGGGGCTTTGTCGCCCTCTGGTGACCGGTCGCGGCAAGGACAGCGCTCTGGCCGCAGCCCCGGCTCCGGGTTTGCCCTCGCTGGGCTGAGCTCGGGCTGCAAAAGCAGGAGACACGGGGAGCGGCGGAGGGAGCTGGGGGCGTTCAGGCTGGGGAAAAGGAGGGACAGGGGAGCCCCTACTGCTCTCTGCAGCTACCTGAGAGGAGGGTGCAGAGAGGAGGGGGTCGGTCTGCTCTCCCAAGTCACCCCCAACAGGACAAGAGGAAACAGCCAGGCAGGTAGTAAACATTTCCAGAGAAGGAGACTCCACAACCCCCCTGGGCAGCCCTTTCCAGGGCTCTGTGACCCTCACTGTGAAGAAGTTCCTTCTTATATTTATATGGAACTTCCTCTGTTCCCTAACACCTGGATCTAGGGGATTCTGCTGTGGCAGGGGATTGGACTGGATGAACTTTCAAGGTCCCTTCCCATCCCTAATGTTCTTGTGACTCTCACATGAGGCACAGCCTCCATGGGCAGGTACCTCTGTGCCTATGTGATTTGGGCTTTCAGAAGCCAACTCAAAGGCATGTTGAAAAGAACTTAGAGGTAAGTGGAGCGTTCTCCTCAGTGGAGCACTTCCCACTCCCTCAAATCCCTGGTATTCAGGGGGTTTAGCTGTATCAATATTGAGAATCAGGCAGGGAAGCCAAAAGCCAAACACACAAGGCTGTTGTGTAACCAAAGCAACCAACAGAGCCTTCCCCTTCATCTTCAGCAGAGCTGAGATTTCGCAAGACCTACATAATTATTGAGGCATCAAAAGTCTCAGCCCTCCCTGACACCGACGGCACAGGAGACGAATCACAGAACATCAGGGGTTGGAAGGGGCCCTTGGAAACAGCATTTCTCCAACCCTACTCTTCCCCACCCAGTTTCTACCCCTCAAGACTGTGCCTGTTTGCTTCAGAAGGCATCTTCTGGAGGCATCATCTCTCCAGTGGCTCTGTGTCGTTCTGGAAGTGAGGGGCCCAGAATTGGACACAACATTCCAGCAGTAGTCTCCCCAGGGCAGAGTAGAGGGGGAGGAGGACTTCTCTCCATCCATTAACCACCCCCTTCTGATCCACCCCAGGATGCTGTTGGCCTTCTTGGCCACAATGCCCCATTGCTGGCTCACGGTCACCCTGCTAGCCACCAGGATCCCCTGGTCTCTTTCTCCTCCACTGCTCTCCAACAGGCCAGTCCCCACCCTATGACAGTCCCTGGGGTTGTTCTTGCCCAGACACCAGACTCTGCACTGCCCTAGTTATAGCTCATTCAACATCTCCTCGCCCAGCTCTCCAGCCTGTCCAGGTCCCGCTGGATGCCTTTTGTATAAACACAGGGGAAGAGGGGAAGAGAGATCAGAACTGGCCAGCAGAGCTATTAATTAAAGTATGGAAGCAGATAAATAATGAATGCCCGTGCCATGTACTCATTAAAGATCCTACGAATGAAAAATCTCTCTCCCGGTTATTTCTTTGATGAATCCAGCCCAAACAGACTTGAGCCGCCGCATGAAAAATTCAGGGTGCTCGCATTTCACTCGGCGTCTGCCCCTCTCCTCAGATCCCTGCAAACATCTAATCACAGCTCTGACACTGACCTCCTTCTCCAGCCTCAAAGTCACTCAACCCACCGTGGTCTTCAGACAACAAGACCTCTGATCAACCCTCCTGAAGTCGTGAGGGTCTCCCTTGCAAAGGGACCGTTTAGTTAGTGTGGGGTCAGGGCTGCAGGTGGGAGCCTGAGTATTTCACCCAGGAGGTCAGCCCAGGAGATGTGGGTTGGAAGGGTCCTCTGAGCTCATCATGGCTGGTTGGGGGCCTGGAGAACAGGTCTGGTGGGGAGAGGCTGAGGGAGCTGGAGCTGGTCAGCCTGGAGAAGAGGATGCTGAGGGGAGACCTCACTGCCTGAAGGAGTGAGGCAGGTGCTGGCCTCGTCACCTAGGTTCTAGTGATAGGACCAGAGGAAGTGGAGTCAGGTTGTGCCAGGGGAGGGTCAGACAGGACCTTAGAAAAGTCTTCCCAGAAAGAGTGGGGAGGCCTTGGAACAGGCTGCCCAGGGAGAAGGTGGTGGAGGCACCATCCCTGGAGGGGTTGAGAAAACAGACATCCAGGGTGTTTGAGGGGTTAGTGATTGGGGGTTGTGGGGCAGACAGTTGGACTTGATGACCTTCAAGGTCTTTTCCAACCTGGATCATTCTATGTCACTGAAACACCAGAGCAGCCCTGGACCATAAGTCACCTTAATATTAGAAAACACCCCAAACAACCAAAAAAGAGAAAGACAAAACAAAACCATGGCTCCTCCCAAAGTGGGGGTAACGGACCATTGGAACAGGCTGCCCAGGGGGGTTGTGGAGTCTCCTTCTCTGGAGACATTTAAAACCTGCCTGGATGTGTTCCTGTGCGACTGGATCTAGGGGATCCTGCTGTGGCAGGGGGATTGGACTGGATGATCTTTCGAGGTCCCTTCCAATCCCTAATGACTGGATCTAGGACATCCTGCTGTGTCAGGGGGATTGGACTGGATGATCTTTCGAGGTCCCTTCCAATCCCTAATGACTGGATCTAGGGGATCCTGCTGCAGCAGGGGGATGGGACTGGCTGATCTTTCGAGGTCCCTTCCAGTCCCTAGTGCTCTGTGATTCTGCGTAACTCAAACAAAACCCAAACCTTTCAGAGAACCCCAAACAAGCCAGCTGTCCCACCACCGCTCTCCAACACAACTAAACACTCTAGATCTTCGGCAGCGACAGTCGCCACAGGCTAGTCCTGCTCCCACCCCACCTGCAGGTCCGAGGAGCAGAAGCAGGAGGGGGAACAGGGACCCAGTTGACACCTCAGACCAGCAACTCCTGTTGCTCACACAAGAACGTTCTCAGTGAGCATCCAGCCGAGGCTCCCGATGCGCACCGGCAGCTGTTAGTGGAAGCCCTCCCGCGGGGCTTGTCAGCCCGGCACTTCAAAGCTCATTCTGCTCGCGGGCCAGCGCTGGGCTGTAACACACACGTGTTAACACCAGCTCTTTAGTCAAAGCAGCAGCCAGCACCAGCAGCTCAGCCGCCTTCCCCCTCCCGTCAGATTAAAACCCAACAAATCCACCAGCCTCCCCCTCCCCAAAGCAGCAGCCTTCAGCAAATTTAACTCTATCGTTGTCCTCCTGATGCCTCTTTGCTCCTCTGATTTGCTCCCTGGGCTTGTGTTGCCTCATGGGCTCCAGCCTTCTGCTCTCCTAGATGTGACTTTACCTCCTTTACGTTTGAGATCTCCCAGAGAGAATCTCACAGGTAGCCCAGAGCCCCTCAGCGTGGCCACCACAACCATCACCCAGCGTGTGCTTTGGGCTGAGACATCCCCAGCACAGCAGCCAAACGCTCATTGTTGAATCATAAAGCTTGGAAGAGTCCTCCAGGGTCATCCAGTCCTACCACCAACCCAACCCACCCTGCCCACTAAACCCAGTTCCCTAGGGCCATCCAGTTGGAATGTTCCTCCCAAAATATTCCTACAAGAGCCACTGCTGCAGATCCAGGGATGACAGTTAACACCCAGAGTCTCCAAAAGGTTGTTTGATGGGAAGATCCAGCAGCACCTTCAAGCCCTGGGCAGAAGAGAAGTGCTTTCTCCCCTCTCAAGAGATTTAGGTTTTCCTTTCAACAACAAAGGCAAAGCCCAAGTCCCAACAAGCACAGACCTTCAGCTGAAGCACTGTGTCACTTGTGGAGGTTGTCTGCCACTTGGACTCCCACTAAAATCAGTGGCATCTCCACAGGGGTTCTGTCACAGAAGCCCAGAACATTAGAGGTTGGAAGTGACCTCCAGAGATCATCTAGTCCAATCCCCCCACCACAGCAGGATCCCCCAGATCCAATCACACAAGAACATGTCCAGGGGGGTTTTAAACGTCTCCAGAGAAGGAGACTCCACAACCCCCCTGGGCAGCCCCTTCCAGTGATCTGTCACCTTCACTGGGACGAAGGTCCTCAGATAGATGCAGAACCTCCTGTGCTGGTCCCAGCAAGGTTCAGCATCAGGAGGACATACATCCCACCAGTAGTGGAGAGGCACCTCAGGCTCAGCAAGCGAGGTGAAGAGTTCAAAAACCCCCCCAGACAGACGATGCACAACTCTTCCTCATCAGAAGAAACCCCTAATCCCAAGGACATCAACGAGTTTGGGATACTGGTAGGGATAAACCACGGGAGGGTTGTAGGGTCCCAAGCAGAGGGCACCACTTGAAGCCATAAACTCAAACAAGGATGAAAAGGAAGATCACAGAACCATCAGGGACTGGAAGGCACCTCAGAAGACCATCCAGTGGTCCTAGCGGTCGGGATGGAGGCCGACGCTGATCTGTGTGCACGTGAGGCTGTTATTCATTGCAATTAGCAGGTCTCTCCTATCACCCCGCAGCTGACACCGGGGCTAAATGGGATTTAGTCTCTCTCATTTCTTTTAAGCCCTTAAACACGAGAGAAATTTGTTTTTCTTCAACATACTGGAAGATTTTCAATCTAATTATAACACTCGGTTGTGGAGAGCTGCTCCAGTCAGGTTGAGGCTCTTTCTCTCCTCTTCCCAGCAATTAGAAAGTGGTTGATGATGCAATTACTCTCTCAGGCAGAAAGGTTTTGCAATCAAAGTCACTTTTCTATTGAGACATCATCAGAAAGAAGAATACGGGAGGAAGGGTTGTCGTCAGGGGGTTCTAACCATCCTCTCCAGAGAGGTTTTGAGGCTCCAGTGGAGGTCTCTCAATGAGGAAGGTAGAGTGAAGTGGGGAGAAGAGACAAGAAAGGAGTGACGACAAGCAGCTGCTCTCAGAAGGGATCGTCCCAGTCTCCAATGTGCAGGTTAGGGCTGGAGAACAGGTCCTGTGAGGAACAGCTGAGGGAACTGGATGTGTTCCTCTGTGATCTGTGTTAGATAGTTTGTCCTGCTCCAGCAGAGGGGTTGGAATCTATGATCTCTTTGGGTCCCTTCCAACCCCTAACATCCTGTGATCCTATGAACTGGGGTTGTTTGGGCTGGAGAAGCAGCAGCTGAGAGGAGACCTTCTTGCTCTGCCTCCAAGGAGGTTGGAGCCAGGCTGCTACTGGTCTCTTGTCCCAAATTACTAATTCTAGGACAAGGGGAAATGGCCTCAAGGTGCATCAGGGCAGGTTTAGATTGGATCTGAGGAAGCTCTTTGCTGAGAGAGTAGCTGGGCACTGGACCAGGCTGCCCAGGGAGGTGGTGGAGTCCCCATCCCTGCAGGGGTTAAAAAAACCAGGTAGCTCAAGCACTTGAGGCTGTGGTGTAGAGGTTAGGGAGCTGTTGGGAAGAGGGTTGGGCTTCCTGATCCTGGAGGTCCTTCCCAGTCAGGATGATTCTATGATTTCAAGAGGAAGAGCCACCTCACACACGAGTGCCTGAAGACTGAAAGTCACAAGATGGAACAAAAACCCTTGATGACAATTTGTTTCCCAAATCTCATGTTTTAAGGATTATGATTCAGTAGGTTCTGGGGGGATTATGTCTGGGGTTGACCCCCACACACACTTCATTTCCTGAGCTGCCAGCTTGGAGCAGCAACCAAAGCCTCTTTGGAAAGACAGTGCTCACAGAGAATCATTAAGGTTGGAAAGGATCTCCAAGATCATCAAGTCCCACCTTCAACCCAACCCCTCCACAACCACCAGAGTATGTCCCAAAGTGCCACAAGCTACTACCTTTTGAACCCCCCTAGGGATGGAGGCTCCAGACCTTCCCTGAGCAGCCTGTTCCAGTGTTTAACTGCTCTTTCACTGCAGAACATCTTCCTGATTTCCAGTCTGACCTTCCCCTAGGGCAACTGGTGGCCATTTCCTCTTGACAGACACAAGCCAGGGCCACTCAAACATCCAAGAACCTGTCCTGGCTCAGCCTTGCATCCTGTGGGAAGTCAGGCTGATCTCAGTCAAGCCAGGTGACCCCAGGAGCCTGGAACAAGAGAGGGAGAGGAGGAATCTGTGTCAAGCTCCAAAGAAAATGCCTCTCCAGGTCACCTTGAAGCTGGTCTGTTGCTTCCAAGATCTGGCAGGTGGTGCCAGTTCTGCTTCCCCCTCCTCTTCCTTTGGCCCTGCCACTTGGCACAGCCCTCCAGCAGATCTAGCAGGGCAGGCTGCTCAGTCTGTCATCGTTGCCAGCCATCTTCAGAAAGGGGGTCATTTAGATAATGAAGAACAGCTCGAATTTGGGGACTTGAGATTTATCCGTGGATTAGGAAAAGGCAGATGAAAAATCAAAGACCACACCATCACTCACCCATAATTAATGTTTCTCTCCAGAAAATGAAAATCTTATGCAAAGAAACATTCATTATCATCCATCACGGGTCGTTCTGCAGAGTCAGGCTGAACTGGGCACCTGGGGATGGCACAACCCCAGACACGCAGCAACCTCCTTCTTGGTTTGAAATGAGCCAATTCTCCTTAAAATCCTGGAATCAGGAAGGATTGGAAGGGACTCGAAAGGTCATCCAGTCCAATCCCCCAACCCTTCAAACCTTACCATGTGCTGCCTGCCCTTTGCTTGTCCACAGCACAGAACCCCACCACCTAATCATTGAATCATTCAGGTTGGAAAGGACCCCCGAGATCATCAAGTCCAACCATTGACCCTACTCTACTACCAAGTCACCACCAGACCTTCTGCTTCCCCACTGGATTCTGTAACGTTATCACTGTCAACTCCCATCCACAGGAGAGACCTTCAGCAAAGCCAAAGCCTGGGGACCCTCAAGGGAGTCTGAGACACTCAGTTCTCAGATGGGTTTGGGGTTGTAGGGCAGATGGTTGGACTTGATGGTCTTGCAGGTCTTTTCCAACCTCAATGATTCTATGATTCCACAATGCATCTCACCTTCCTGCTGCTTTTTATTATGTTGCTTTGGTTTTGTGTTAGTTTTGTCAAACATCATCATTTCTCCAGGAAAAATCCCTGGATCAGGGTCCTGGAAGACTACCCACTTTGCTATCAGAACACATAAGGCAAGCACAGAAGTCTCCTTCTCTGGAGATGTTGAAAACCCACCTGGACATGTTCCTGAGCGACTTGGTCAAGGTGATCCTGCTCTGGCAGGGGGATTGGACTGGATGATCTTTTGAGGTCCCTTCCAATCCCTACTTCTTCTCAGCGAGAGTGATGGAGCACTGGAACAGGGTGCCCAGGGTGTTGTGGAGTCTCCTTCTCTGGAGATGTTGAAAACCCAACTGGACATGTTCCTGTGTGACTTGGCCTAGGTGATCCTGCTGTGGCAGGGGGATTGGACTAGATGATCTCTGGAGGTTCCTTCCAACCCCTAATGTTCTGTGATTCTCTGGTTGGACTGGATGATCTTTCAAGGTCCCTTCCAACCCCTAATGTTCTGTGATTCTGTGGATGGACTGGATGACCTTTCGAGGTCCCTTCCAGTGCCTAATGCTCTGTGATCTTTCCAAGCTACATGGACCCAAGCACTATTTTTGTCCTAAATCACAACCTCCTTCTCTTTCTCTCTCTCCAAAATGTTCTCGAGTGCTTTAACCCAGAGCCAAAGCACCCTGACCCACCACCACTGAAATTAATCAATGTTTTCCCTTCCATTCAGGGGGAGGAGAGCTGCACCTGAAGAAAGCTGGACAATCCCCCCGTCACCCACATTCCCGTGGGGATGCAAAAGGACCTCGCGCCAGTCTTTGAGCCGCCTGCTCCTCATCTGCATATAATTGCCGACGTCTGCGCCGCTCGTCAGAGGGAACCCTCTCGCCGACACCTTCGGCTGGCGGCAAACTCTCCTTCTCTGCCATCCCTACGCAGCTCTTAGCAATGCAGACTCTGCTCAAACAGAGCCCATCCCATCACAAACAAACCAACCAACCAAGAATCATCCATAACATCATCCATAATCTTCCCCTGCCGCGCGCGTCGGTGGGTTTGGGTTGCTCTCCTCCTCCTCGTTGTCCCCCCGCCCGCCTCCTTCTTTAATGCTCCGACAAGTGAGTTATCGCCGAGCGTCTTTCGACGCCAGGGAGCTTATTTACAGGCTGTAAATAACTGGGGAAGCAATAAAATCCTGGTACAAATAACATGAAATAACAGCTCCGCTGGCAGCCGCTTTGCATCGGGGAGCTTTACGGCCGCGTTTGTCGGCGGAGGGAAGCAGATAAATAAACAAACCAAGGGGGAGGCGGAAACTTCGCGGTTCCTCGCGGCCCGCTAACCGGCGTGGAGGTGATGCATTGCCTAAGTGACATCAGAAGCCGGAGACTGCAAGTGACACCATAGATTCCACATCACAGAAGATTAGGGATTGGAAGGGACCTCAGAAGATCATCTATGTGTGACTGTGGAACAACATCCTTCCAGCAGTCACAATCACAGAATCACGGAGCACTAGGGATTGGAAGAGACCTCAAAAGATCATCTAGTGCAACCATTGAACATTAGGGAATGGAGTGGACCTCAAAAGATCATCCAGTCCAACCACAGAATCACAGAGCACTAGGAATTGGAAGGGACCTCAAAAGATTATCCAGTCCAACCACAGAACATTAGGGATTGGAGTGGACCTCAAAAGATCATCCAGTCCAATCCTCCTGCCACAGTCTCATAGAAACATGTCCAGGTGGGTTTTAAACATCTCCAGAGGAGAATCCACAACCCCCTGGGCAGCTCCTTCTGTCACTGTAACCATGAAGAAGTTCCTTCTCATATTTATATGGAACCTCCTATGTACTGATTCCATATCACAGAATCACTGAAGATTGGGGATTGGAAGGGACCTTGAAAGATCACCCAGTCCAATCCCTCTGCCACAGCAGGATCCCCTAGATCCAGTCACACAGGAACACAGCCAGGTGGGTTTGAAATGTCCCCAGAGTAGGAGATGTGTACAAGCAGAATCTAATGCTCTCTTCCAACAACCCACTGCAAATTTGAGACACTGGTGGCATGAATAGAGCCATCGGTCTAAGGGGTCCTGCTGTGGCAGGAGGATTGGACTAGATGATCTTTTGAGGTCCCTTCCAATCCCTAATGATTCTAAGGACTTCTTACCTGGAAGCTTAATGTTAGCTCTTAATTTGGATTTCTCTGTTGGGTTTGATGGGCTTTGGGGGTTTCATGAGAGACCACCTATATGTGATGACTTCACTTGTGTTTTGTTGAAGAACAAAACCCTTCTAACACATTAGAAGGGCCCATGTGGATCAGTTTGGGCTGATCCTGCTGCAGTGGGGGGAATGGACTGGATGATCTTTTGATGTCCCTTCCAACCCCTAATGTTCTGTGATTCTCAGCCAAGACAGGCCACAGCAAATCCCACAGCCCACAAGCTACCAGCCCCAGCAGCGAGACAAAGACGCAAAGAATCTTCTAGAAAAGATATACAGCTGTACAGCCACATCTCCTAGACCTCTGTCTCCATCTGTTGTGGTAGCACATCCAACCCTGCCTCGTCCACAGAGCACGGGCAGCCCACGACAGCCTCTCCCCCACATTGCCTGGGCACAGGTACCTTCAGACAGGAGCTGCTGCTCAAGTGTGAGGCACTGGGCTGATCAAAACAAATCGATCTTGCTGCTGACATGTTTATCCCACTATAGATTCCTGGTCTTATCTCTGCCAGTGTTTACAAATCAAGGAGGCTGCTATTTTGCTCAGGAACTGCTCAAGCACAGAGCTGCCCAGCACCTTCAGAAATCGCTGAGATGGGACAATAAACCCATCAAAGGCAGAAGAGTTGGGAGCACGACCACAGGAACACGGTTCCTCCAAGCAGCTCCTCTGTTCACCTTTAGCTCACAGGTGGCAGTGCTAAAGCTTACACCAGTGCACTGGGGCTACTGGTCCACAGGGAGATGTTTCACCTTCATGGCTTCACACCAGGAGAAAATTCCTCCCCCTTTCTCTGAATTCATGTAATAACTATGATCATCTCTCGAGGTCCTTTCCAATCCTGATGACTGGATCTAGGGGATCCTGCTGTGGCAGAGGGATTGGACTGGGTGATCTCTCGAGGTCCCTTCCAATCCTGATGACTGGATCTAGGGGATCCTGCTGTGGCAGAGGGATTGGACTGGATGATCTCTCGAGGTCCCTTCCAACCCCTAATGTTCTGTGATGCCGTGATACTCTAAAACCACCTCAAAACCAAGTCCTTCACACCAAAGCCCACCCTGTCAGTCACTCTACTCCCTGCTCCTTAGCATTCACCACTGACCTGGATCTGGGAACTGTATTAGCAGCCAGTCTGAGCCCCCAGAGCTC
Source organism: Rhinopomastus cyanomelas (assembly GCA_013400115.1). Lineage (NCBI taxonomy): Eukaryota > Metazoa > Chordata > Aves > Bucerotiformes > Rhinopomastidae > Rhinopomastus > Rhinopomastus cyanomelas. The sequence goes on from VXBP01010057.1 coordinate 183,599, forward strand.
ATATTTTACATCCAACATTCCCTTCTATTTTTTTCCTGCAGCTCTGAACATTCTCTGCCCTTCATTTCAATTAATGATGTCATGGATCAGTATAGTCTCCCAACAAACTATTAAATTAACTGCCTCGTTCTTCCCCCATTTTTTACCCACAGGAAGGCAGGAAGGAAGCAGAAATAACCGCAGCAAACCAATGCACTTAGCTCCACGAATGCAAATAAAAGCCAGGAAAAGCAGAAAAATGATGGTCGTGCATTTGCCGGCCCCCGGTGCGGCCAAAAAGCCAACTCTCTGTCTTCATTAGGTCGTGTCGCATCCCTCAGCCTAGCAAGAGGCTGCATCCAGGGTCAGAGAAAACAGAAGGCGAAGGAAGCAGCAGCAATTTGAAGTCAGAGGACTTCCTGCTACTCAACACAGAATCACAGAACATTGGGCATGGGAAGGGACCTCAAAAGGTCATCCAGTCCAACCCCCCGCCAGAGCAGGATCGTCCCTCCGCAAACAACCTCATTCTTCTCTCTGCTTTTAAAGACAAAGGTGCAACGCAAGGAAATGAGGAAAGAAATGCCATTGGAAGCTCTTACTTCCATGCATGTGGGAGCAGCCAGCTGAATCTTGCTGAACCACTGCTGTACCAAAGGATCAGGGCAACTAGATGAGCTCCAGGAGGTTTAACTTCCAGCAGGAATTCCCCCTTTCCATTAGCACGGACCTCTTGTCAGGCTGCTTCTCCATTCCATTAATCTCTCCGAAGCCTTCACGCTCAGCGGGCTGACAATTGTCACACACGGGCCACAGCCAAGAAAACAAGAGGCCATAGTTTAAGTAAAGTTGGTGCTGAGTCCTCATTAGTCAGGCGTTGGCAGGACTTTATTAATGGCAGTAATTAGAAGGGGAATTTAGTGGTGGCAGTGGAAAATTCCACCACTTTAATATTCATTACTATCGACTCCTCCGGCGTTGTGATGCCCTCGTTAGCTTCCTTTGGGCCAACACCTCAGGTCAGCTCTGCTGGTATCACTGAAGGTGAAAGGGTGAGGGTGGCAGACACACTCCAGAAGTCAGTAGAGGCACCCCCCACCAATTCCCTGAGCATCCCCTTCACTTCTCCGGGGCATCAGGGCAACCTGAGCAGGTGAGAAAGTCTGCTCTTCACTTTGGCCTTTTAGCTGAAGAACAACAACAAAGCAGCAAGGAAAACCAAGAGGAAAATGACACAGGGATTGTAGCCCCAATCCCCAAGTCTGCAAAGGCTGTAGACCTGTAGTTGGCTCTTCACTTGTGTAATAAGACCCACTAAGACCAGCAGAGAAGTGTGAAAGCACCACAGCAAAGGCCCTTTAGCTAAGAGATGGGAAGTTAAAAATACCTAGGACAAAGTTGTTGTTGAGTTGTCTCCACAGGGAGCTGTGAGAAGGAACTTCCTCCCAGTGAGGGTGTCAGAGCCCTGGAACAGGCTGCCCAGGGAGGCTGTGGAGTCTCCTTCACTGGAGATGTTTAAGACCCAGCTGGATGTGTTCCTGTGCTACTTGGTCTAAATGATCCTGCTCTGGCAGGGAGATTGGACTGGATGATCTTTTGAGGTCCCTTCCAATCCCTAATGATTCTATGATGTTCAACTTTGGGACAGTCAGGTCTAGACTGAGAGTAATCTGAAAGTTTAAACTTACTGAAGTCTATGGGAAGTAGAGGCACAAGCCCTCGTGAACCAAGAACCTGATGCCTTTTGCAAAGTGATGCTCTCATGGAGCTCACGTTCACCTCAGTCAAGATGTAGGACCTGGAGGCAGCTCAGACACATCCTGGTTGGGTAAAATCCTTTAGCTTTCAGCTGACTAAAGGCCAGAAAACTCTGCAACAGGAGTAATTCCACTTGAGAGCCTTTGCAACTAGTATCTCAGTTGACCCACAGTCCAAGACACGTCCTGCACATGAAATCCACGACCCCCAACACACTCAATACCCAGACATTCCAGATACATCATTAACAGTTAAATAATTACACTTACTGCTCATAGCCTGGGACTTCAGAGGACTGGAAGGGGCTGCCCAGTGAGGTGGTGGAGTCATCTTCTCTAGAGATGCTTAAAACATGCCCGGCCATGTTCCTGTGCAACTTGACCTGGATGATCCTCCTCTGGCAGAGGGGTTGGACTGGATGATCTTCTGAGGCCACTTCCAATCCCCAACGTTGTGGGATTCCCTTTTAAGCCTAACTCCACTCCCCAGCACAGAACCCACAAAACTAAGGCAGAAGCCACCAGCTGCAGCCTGCTGGTATTTATAGTGTTTGGGTGGAGGGGAGGGTGTCAATTAAAAGAAGCCCCCAACGCTATCAGCTGATAACATTTATTCCATCAGCATGAAACGAGAGCATTCAGTCAGCTGAAGGACCTTAGAGGTAAGTTCTACTGGCCCAAAGTGTTTGTTATCTCCAAAGCCACCCAGGTCCTCAGTGGCTTCTTCCCCTGCCTGTGGGCATGGGGTGGTGCCGGTCCATCACCACACAACAGCTGTGAAGTGCCAGAGGAGTGTTCAGCTGGAAAAGGAAGGCATAAACCTGCGGAGAGTTTCATTGCTTAAAGGCACTGACATGCTCACACTTGTGAGAAGAGACCGAGCAGGTCTGACCTTTCTACAGCCCTGTAACTCTCCCTAAGAAGGGTTCCCAAACCCAGCTGGCAGTGAAGAAAAGCAAGATCATGGTAACCACTACAGCAAGACTGGGCAGCTTCAGGAAGATGGTGGTTATGGGTTTGTGTCATGGGAAGACTAGTGAGACTTCATAGGATGTGTTGGGTTGGGAGGGACCTCCAAAGGGCCTCTAGTCCAGCCCCCCTACAGCCAAGCAGGGACATTACTCATCAGACCAGACTGCCCAGAGCCCCAGCCAGCCTGACCTTGGATGGCTCCAGGGATGGGGTCTCCACCACTTCTCCGGGCAGCCTATTCCAGGGATCCCCCACCCCTCAGTTTCAACCACCTCTTCCTCCTGCCCAGCCTCAACCTTCCCTTTTCCAGCTCCAAACTATGACCCCTCATCCTATCGTTCCCCACCCTTGTCTCCCCCAGCCTTCTGACAGCCCGTCAGCAGTTGGAAGGTCACTACAAGGTTCCCCCTGGAGCCTTCTCCTCTTCAGGCTGAACAACCCCAGTCATCCTTCTAGGAGAGGTGCCGCTAGAAGCTGCTGAGCTGCAGCTGTGACCAAAGCTTTGCATCTTTAAGAGACCTTCACAAAAAGCCAAGGGGGCATTCACTGAGCTTATTCCATCCCTGGAGCTAAAAGGTTTCCACTAATCTAGCTGATCCCATGCTGCACCCTTAGAAGTCCCCACATGTGTGAAAGGATTTAAGACAAAGCAGCTCCGACACCCCCCTATTTGTTGCTCTGTCCACAACAGCTTCTCTCCCCCGCGGAGCCTGGTCCATCCAATCTCTCTGAAGTAGGGGCTTGACTTTGTGCTGGTTTAAATGTGGTGGGAAAACAAGGAGAGCTTGGAAATCCACGTGGTTCTGGCACACGGGAAGGGGAAAGGGGTTTTCCTGCTGTCACCTGGGCTGGCAGAGCACCGCTCGCCACGTGCCATCAGGATGCGGAGCACCGGGTGCCACAGAGCTCCCGGGACGCCATCTGTGCACGTGATAGAGAGCAGTGGGACTCCTGGGACACAAATGGTTGGGTCTGCTTTCTGCCTCCCTCTGCAGTGGGAGTCTGCCGGCTATTAAGAATGTGGCAGGCGACCAGGGAATGTAAATTCCCCTTCTCTGGTGCGCGGGCTCTCCCACCCCTGCGAGCGAGGCTGCTGCTGCAGGGGGATGGACTGGGGTGGTTTTGCTCGGGGAGACCTCCCTGCCATGTGCCCTTGAATGAGTGGGGTAGGTGTGAACTAGACAAACCCTGACCTGCTCACAGGGTTTGCACCGTTCTTCAGTGGTGGTGGGACGGCCCTAGAGTGACCACTGGGTCTTAAGAGATCTTCACAGAATCACAGGATCGCAGAACGTGAGGGGTTGGAAGGGACCTCAAAAGATCATCCAGTCCCATCCCCCTGACACAGCAGGATCCCATAGATCAGTCATTAGGGGTTGGAAGGGACCTCCAAAGATCATGTAGTCCAATCCCCCTGCCACAGCAGGATCCCCTAGATCCAGTCATTAGGGGTTGGAAGGGACCTCCAAAGATCATGTAGTCCAATCCCCCTGCCACAGCAGGATCCCCTAGAGCAGTGTAGGAGAAAGGGACCTGGGGGTCCTGGTGGACAGCAGAATGACCAGGAGGCATCAGTGTGCTCTTGTGGCCAAGAGGGTCAACTGCATCCTGGGGTGGATCAGAAGTGGTCAGAAGGGGGGTGTTTAGCAGATCAAGAGAGGTTCTTCTTCCCTTCTACTCTCCCCTGGTGAGACCACCTCTGGAGTATTGTGTCCAGTTCTGGGACCCTCAGTTCAAGAGGGACACGGAGCTGCTGGAGGGAGTCCAGTGTAGGGCAACNATTTCCAACCCCTAATGACTGGGTCTAGGGGATCCTGCTGTGTCAGGGGGACTGGACTGGATGGTCTTTCCAGGTCCCTTCCCATCCCTCATGTCCTGTGATCTGTGGAACATCCACTACTTCCTTGCAGCATCTCTGCTTGTCCCCCTGCCCACTGCCAGCCCAGAGTGACATTGTCTTGCACTTCATTAGCTGCATCTCCGAGGGATTTAGGGAGGGCTGAGAGGAAACTATGAATGAGAAACAGGAGGGAAAAAAATAATTACAGTGGGATTTCATCGACAGGCACCAAGAAGAAAAGGGAAGCGTCCCCCCGGGTTTGATCAATAATGCAGCACTTGTTATCTTGATCTTCTTAATAAACCACAAGCAGCTCAGATCTATTCCTATCTGCGAATCAATTCCTCGCAACGTTCCGATCACAATACAGCCCGGCACGCAGCCACACAGAAACAAAATCCAAGGGGCTGCTTTATTGATGGTCCCAACAAGAGCCCTTGTCGTTTGCATAGATTATCAGCAGAGCAGCGCTGCTGCTTGGCTCCTGCTTAATTACTTTTGCTTTGTTTCAGACTTTGTCCGACTTTCTCTCCTGCTGGGGCCATGGGGACTTCTAGGCAGCCCCCTCTGCCGCAGTCCCCCTCTGCCGCAGTCCCCCTGCTGAGGAGAGGCTGAGGGAGCTGGGTCTCTTTAGAGCCTGAGGGGTGACCCCATGAGTGTTGATCAGGGGGGTTGGACTGGATTCTGTGTAAAAGACATTGGGATTCAATCCAGGGTGGAAAAATTCACAGAATCACAGAACATTAGGGATGGGAAGGGACCTCAAAAGACCATTCAGTCCAATCCCCCTGCCACAGCAGGATCCCCTAGATCCTGTCATTAGGGATTGGAAGAGACCTTCAAAGATCATCCAGTCCAATCCCCCTGCCACAGCAGGATCCCCTAGATCCAGTGACTAGGGATTGGAAGGGACCTGGAAAGACCATCCAGTCCAATCCCCTGCCACAGCAGGATCCCCTAGATCCAGTGACTAGGGATTGGAAGGGACCTGGAAAGACCATCCAGTCCAATCCCCTGCCACAGCAGGATCCCCTAGCTCCAGCTGCACAGGAGCAAGGAAGCATCTCATCATTTATCAGTTCAGACTCCTGTGGGTCTGGTGGAGCCCAGCTTGGCTCAGATGATTCCAACACAATTCCTCACCTTGATTAGGCATTTAGCGTCGATATTACTAAGGTTCCAGAAGCCAGTCCCTGAATGTATGTAGATGAGCCACCCTTCCCACTAAGCCAGCACAGAGTCCTTCAAGAAAAACATGTAATTAAGTTAGACTTGTGAGCCATAATGAGTTTCTACTGCACCCTGCTGAGAGTAGCAGCAACAGCTGAAAATTATTTCCACTGTCTACAACCAAGCGGTAGCTTCTCTCTTAGAAGTGAGTGTGGAGCAGATAGCTTGGACTGCTTGTGGAAAGATCCTGGAGTTAAAAATATGACGATGAAAAGGGTAGGCTGGATGATCTTGGACTAGATGATCTTTTGAGGTCCCTTCCAGTCCTAGTGTTCTGGGATTCTGTGTGATTCTGTGATCTTGTAGGTCTCTTCCCAGCTTAATGATTCTATGATGCACAGAGGTAGCAGAGCTCCACCCCAGCAGGACAGTGCTGGAAGCCTCAGAGAGCAACAAACCATTTCCTTTGCAATGTGGAAAGAGCCTTTGCTGTGTTTTCTCCATGCTCCGTAGCACACAAGAACCATGGTCTGGCTCTTCCACCTCCTGCAGTCACCACTGGTTAGGTGTCCTGGGGACACAAGAGGTGGTGTCCTGGATGGTCCTATGGGATCACCACTTGATCCCATAGATCAAGTTGCACAGGAACATGTCCAAGAAGGTTTGAAACATCTCCAGAGAAGGAGACTCCACAGCCCCCCTGGGCAGCCCCTGCCAGGGCTCTGGCACCCTCACTGGGAACAAGGTCCTTCTCACACTGATGTGGAACCTCCTCTGCTCCAGCTCACACCCGCTGCCCCTTGTCCTGTCACTGGGTGCTCCGAGCAGACCCTGGCTCCATCCTCCTGACAGTGGCTCAGTTCTGGGGCCTGTTGAACATCTTTATCAATTATCTTTATCAATTCAACATCTTTATCAATTATCTTGATGAGGGGTTTGAGTGCAAAGCCCCAGCTCCTTCAGCCTTTCCTCCTCAGGGAGATGCTCCCCTCCATCATCTCTGTATCTCTGTGCTGGGCTCTCACCAGTGCCCTTCTGGAACTGAGGAGACCACAACTGGACACAAGATTCCAGCTGTGGTCTCCCCACAGCAGAGCAGAGGGGGACAAGAACCTCTCTCCACCTGCTAACCACCCCTCTTCTGATCCACTCCAGGTCACTGCTGGCCTTCTTGGCCACAAGTGCCCACTGCTGGCTCCTGGCCCTTGCAATGAAGGAGAGGGGAGGGTTTTCCTGCAGAGAATGAACAGTTTATGTAGGAACCCAAACACACCCGGATACAAACCCCTTGTGAGTTTTATCCACGAGAGCTCATTGCCTTAATCCTAGATAATCCACATCTAATCCTTTTTATAATCTTACTCATCTCTTGCTTCAACAGTTTTCCACAGCAGGGAGTCCATATTTCATAAAAGGAGTATTTTCCTCTTCCCCCTTTGAAATGTTTGACTCTCATCTCTTTTAACAAGGGTTCTTCATCTAAATTGAGAATAAATTCCTTCGTGCTTTTTGCCACACTTTGTAAAGGACTGAAGTGTTGGGGGTTTTCTGAGTGAAGTTTGTAGTCCGGGTGGCCACCAGGAGTATTTTGGACACAGGAATAGCCACAGACTCCTGAAACCCACAAGTGTCAAACACAGACCTAATAGATCTATTTCTTCCATCTACTGAATGCATTTTATAGGAAGAAAAGGGAGTCCACAGGATCCTACAGTGGTGCCAGCCCGGGATATTTCAGAGCTGGCCATGATGGGGAGACAAGAAATGATCCTTTCTTGCTCCATTCTGTGTGACGGTGACATCTTCCAGCTGCCTCTTCCAAAACCTGGTGCAAAAGGAGCATCCAAAAGGCTTCCTCCAAGATGCTGACACTCAGGCTCCCTCTCTGCCAAGCAATCTGTCCCTCCTGGCCAGGCTGCCAGGAGCCCTTCTGCCAGCCAGGACCTGCGCCTGCGAGCAGGAGGTGTGGGCAGGAGGCAGGCAAAGGACGGGGCTGACCTTCTGCTCACACCCCGCACACGGTCCAGGGGAAGGAAGCCAAGAGAAGTCATCAGTGTGGGACTGGGGGAGATTAAGTTTTCCCATCACTGTTGTGGCAGATGTGTTGGCTTCGGGCTTGAATTATCCCTATAGTGCCTCAGGCAACACGACAAACGTGCTTCTTCGGGGCTGGCTTGTGTGTGCTGCGAATGATTAAGGAAGGAGAAGCAACCCGGTGTCGCTGCTCCATAGCCTTGCTTCCTCCTCCTGCCACAAACAAACCACAGAGCATCAGGGACTGGAAGGGACCTCGAAAGACCAACCCCCGTGCTGCAGCAGGAATCACAGAACATTAGGGATTGGAAGGGACCTCCAAAGATCATCCAGTCCAGTCCCCTTGCCCCAGCAGGATCCCCTAGATCCAGTCGCACAAGAACATGGCCAGGAGGGTTTGAAATGTCTTCAGAGAAGGAGACTCCACAACCCCCCTGGGCAGCCCCTGCCAGGGCTCTGTCACCCTGACTGGGAAGAATCACACAGTCACAGAACATTAGGGATTGGAAGGGACCGTGAAAGATCATCTAGTCCAACCCACCTGCCACAGCAGGACCAAGTTGCATAGAAACACATCCAGGCAGGTTTGAAATGTCTCCAGAGAAGGAGACTCCACAACCCCCATGAGCAGCCCCTTCCAGGGCTCTGTCACCCTCAGCATGGAGAAGCTCCTTCTCAGATTGATGTGGAACTTCCTCTGCTCCAGCTCACACCCGCTGCCCTTTGTCCTGTCATTAGATGCCCCTGAGCAGAGCCTGGCTCCATGAGGCAGCCTTCAGACCTTCAGGGTGAAGGCCACACGGTGTCTCCCCTGAAGTGAATCATAATGTCAAGCTGGCACATCTACGAGGCAGGAACTCAAGGTCAGGCTGGATGGGGCTCTGGGCAGCCTGTTCCAGCTCGAGATGTCCCTGCTTGTTGTAGGGAGGCTGGACTAGATGGCTCTTGGAGGTCCCTTCCAGCCTATGATTCTATGATCTCTAAGCCCCACAACACCAACCCCATAGCCTTACACTGAATCATCTGCTAGCAACCCAAGACCTGGAACCAAACCCATGCTCCACAAACAAGAGGCCAAAAGTGAACTGCACCAGGACGGATAATAACCGGGAGACGCCAGCAAATTAGCCACCGGGATACGTGTGGAGCGGCTGCTGTAGTTGTTTGCTCAGAGCACCTACCAACCCTCAGTAATCACTGACAACATCCTACCTCTCATTAAGAGGAGCAGCCTCACTTGAAATTCAAATCCCTGCGCCCAGCTCCCCAGTTTCTCGTGTTGGTAGGGACTGCAGAGAGCGCTCCTCTGCCCCCAGACCCTGCCTGCAGCCACCAAACCACGGGCCAATTACCAGGAGCTAACGAGCACGGCTGGCTCGGCGATGCTGGCGTGTGCTAACGAGGAGTCTGCTCCTCGCGGTGGGCACCGGTGAGCGAGGAGACCCCTCTGCCACCCAGTCCTCTGGTTCCAAGTCCTCCCACCCGCCCCTCTCGCTGAACGTCCCCCCAGCTGCTGCCAACCAACGCGGTTTCCGAGCGGTGCTCGGTCTCGAACGCAAGCAGGTCCCTTCCAGCTGCTCCGTGTCTCATTTCCGCCGTCGTCTGACGCTGCTCGTTTACAGGAGATCAATCAGGCTGGGGAATGTTTGAAATATTAATTACCCGACGGCCTCGGCTCGCAGCCACCGATGCAGTTAGCAGGGTACTCGTCCATCTACAGGTATCCAGCCTGCTCTGCAGAGCAAACAGCAGCGCTTCCCCCTCAGGGTGTCTCCGTGCGGCGCTGCTCAAACTGCCTCTGATGGAGCCAGCCTGGGCGCTGGAAGGTTCTGGCTTCAGCCGTGGTAATGAGCAGAACGCAGCAGGATCTGCTGAGGATCTGGTTCAGCCCCACCTCAAGCTCTGCGGGCACAGCCAGGCGGTTTTATTCATGTCCACCTCAGCCCTGCCATGCTCAGCGCCCACCGGGGTGAGATGGTGGTACTTCATGGAACCATAGAACATTCTAGGCTGGAAGGGACTTCCAGAGGTCATAGAATCATTACAGATTGGAAGGGACCTTGAAAGATCATCCAGTCCAATCCCCCTGACACAGCAGGATCACCTAACCAAGTCACACAGGAAGTCATCCAGTTGGGTCTTGAATATCTCCAGTGAAGGAGACTCCACAACCTCCGTGGGCAGCCTGTTCCAGTGCTCCATCAGCCTCACTGGGAAGAAGTTCTTTCTCAGGTTGATGTAGAACCTTATATGTTCCAGCTCACACCCATTGCCTCTCGTCCTATCACTACATGACACTGAGAACAGCCCAGCTCCATCCTCCTGACACCCACCCCTCAAATATTTGTAGGCATTAATGAGGTCACCCCTCAGTCTCCTCTTCTCCAAGATCAAGAGACCCAGCTCCCTCAGCCTCTCCTCATAAGGGAGGTGCTCCACCTCCTTCATTATCTTCGTTGTCCTACACTGGACCCTCTCCAGCAACTCCACATCCCTCTTGAAGTGAGGAGCCCAGAACTGGACACAATTCTCCAGGTGTGGTCTCACCAGGGCAGAGTAGAGGGGGAGAAGAACCTCTCTTGATCTGCTAACCACCCCCCTTCTGATCCACCCCAGTTCATCTAGTCCAACTTCCCTACACAGGGACCAACCCTACCTAGGACATGTTGCCCAGAGCCTCGTCAAGCCTGACCTCAAATGACTCCCCACCACCTCCCCAGGCAGCCCAGTCCAGCCATCAGCCACCCTCACACTGAAGAACAGAACCCACTTCTCCTTGCCCTGCTGGCCAAGCTACTTCTGAATTGCGTCTGGTTCTGGAGCCCCCAGCACAAGAAGGATGTAGACAGCCTGGAGGGAGAGGCCACTACAATCATCAGGGCAATGGAGCATCTCTCAGGTGAGAACAGGCTGGGAGAGCTGGGGTTGCTCAGCCTGGAGAAGAAGGCACCAGGGGGATCCTGCTGTGATGGGAGGATTGGACTGGATGATCTTTCGAGGTCCCTTCCAATCCCTAATGACTCTATGATTCTTTTGACCTTCCAGTACCTGAGGGGGGCCAACATGAAGGCAGGGGAAGGTCTTCTCAAGAGGGTTTGAACAAGGAACAGTGGGTTCAAGCTGGGAAAGAAGAGATTCAGACTGGATAGTAGAAGGAAGCTCTTCAGTGTGAGGGTGGTTGACGGCTGGAACGGGCTGCCCGGGGAGGTGGTGGGGAGTCGTGTAAGCTCAAGCATGATGAGGCTCTGAAGCAACGTGACCTAGCTAGAGTTGTCCCTGTGTGGGGAGGTTGGACTGGATGACGTCTAGAGGTGCCTTCCAGCCTAGAACATTCTGTGATTCTACGAGAGGCAGGATCTGGCCCCTGCTGAGGCAGGATTGAGAAGGCAGCCGATGAACGCTCGTGGAGACGAGCGCGCGGGCACGAAGGGCTGTCATTAAATGCGTGGAAAACAGCTTCATCTCTGCACAGTCTGGCTGAGGAGCCCGAGGAAGATGGGCCAGTGATTGACAAAGCGAGACATTAACTCCACCAAGCAGATGGAGAGCAGCATAATTACAAATATAATAACAGTGATTGGCCACGATAGAGCCAAAAAAACCCCAACCCAAATCCTGCAGGAATTACTTACGTTTAGGGTGGCTGGGGCTGAATTTATCCAGAGCAAGAGAAAACACAGGAACGAGGGCTCCTGAAATACCCTCTGTCAACGCTCGTAAGAGGGAGAGTAGCCCGGAACAACAGCTACCAGCTAAAGAGGTTTAATTGCAGCTCGTGATGGATGAGATTAACCTGCATTTGGGGCTGGTGTCCCCCAAAGTGTGGACGTGCCTGTCAGTCGACAGCATCTCTCACGAAGCTCCCACTTGCTAACGGCTTAGACGAGTTCACCACGGTCTGGAGCGAGCAGAGCGCCGATGCGCCGGGATGCCAGGTAAGAGGAATTGAGCTGAACCCAGAGGACCACAGAGTCACAGAACATGAGGGGTTGGAAGGGACCTCGAGAGGTCATAGAATCATCAGGGATTGGAAGGGACCTTGAAAGACCATCCAATCCAATCCCCCTGCCACAGCAGGATCCCCTAGACCTCGTCGCACAGGATCATATCCAGGGGACCAGCTCTGGAGCAATTAACATCCCTCATCAACAAACAGTTTGGAGGGAGACAGGGTAAGACTGAGAAAAGAGCTGCATGAAGGTGTGCTGCAGGTGTGCTGACACCCCCACGTTTCCAAAGGGACAAACTCATCCCCAAACAGAGACTCCTGATGGCTGGTCAGGAAGCCAGTGACCTTCTTGAATAAAACACTCCCCATCCAGGGGCTGAAATATGGCTGTGAAGATAGTCATGCTGCCAGGAACACTTCCATTTTTCATACTTAACCCTAAATCTTTTCACCTCTCTGAAGCTTGTGTCATCAATTTCCCTGCCACGGTTGCCATTTGTCAAAGCTAGTTGGCCCCATCTCACCCGGCTTCCGCGCTCCTGGAGACAGCGGCGTCACCTGGGGTGGGTGGATCAGCTCCTGCCCTCACTCTTTGCTAATTGCTGGCCCGGCCTCCCTTGCCTGAGTGAATGATGCTGTGGGATTTAATCACAGAGAACCTCCACCCCGGGTGCAGACAGGACAGGCAGCAGGAACAGGAGGGTTATTCACTGTTTAAACTCCTTCTCATTCCATGGGGACACCCTGCCTTAGGTGCAGCACCCCCCCAGCCCTCCATGGTTGGTTACTTCTGGTCATCCCGGTGCTGGGCATCATCCTGCCTCGCAAATACCGACCAGCCCATCTCTGCCTCCTCCCAGGAGAGAGCAGAGGACTGCTCTGGCCATCACTGCGAGTGGGGACGTCAAGACAGTAGGATGTTCATGATGGCCAGAGGAAACCAACAGCAAAGCTGGGAATCACAGAACATTGGGGATTGGGAAGGACCTTGAAAGATCATCAAAACCTAAGAGGATGCTCCTCAGCTCCCTGCTGTGCCCCAGCAGCAGCAGCAGCCTCACTCCCCAGCTGGGTGGTCACCGCTTTGGGTACCAAACACCCCATCAGCACAAGGGATGTGCACACATGGACTCAGCATCACCCCCTACTTTCCCATACCCCCTCTCACTCAATAGAAATTCCCATAACGCAGTTAGGATCACGGATGATCTTTCAAGGTCCCTTCCAATCCCTAATGATTCTATGACAGAGCCCTGGAAGGGGCTGCCTAGGTGAGTTGTGGAGTCTCTGTCTCTGGAGACATTTAAAACCCACCTGGGCTTGTTCCTGTGTGAATGAATCATGGAATCATGGCATCATTAGGGATTGGAGGGGACCTCAAAAGATCATCTAGTCCAATCCCCCTGCCACATCTAGGTGATCCTGCCGTGGCAGGGGGTTTGGAGTGGATGATCTTTCAAGGTCCCTTCCAACCCCTAACATTCTGTGATCCTGTGATCTCTTACCACGAAGAAGAACTGAACCAAGGCTGCAGTCCAACCGCAGTGGCAGCGCTGACGTTGACGTGCCAAGGAACATAATCCCTCTTAGCACACAGTAATTGTCTTGTTAACATGGATTATGCAGCCAACCAAATCAATGTCGTTCCTGCTTTCATGAGGAAGAGCATAAATCTTCCCAATCGGAAATGCAGAGCATTTGTTTCATCTTCCCCTTCCTCCCCGCTCCGCATCCACAGCCCAAATATATTTACATGTTTAATTTGCTCAAACAAAGTGAGAGACTCTGCTGGAGACTTCTGAAACCTCCCAGGGGTCCCCAGCTCAAGGTGATCAGATTTTAGAAGTAGCAGCTTCGTTCCCGTTTAGCCTTGAAACCGGTTTGGACTGATTTGGCAGCGCGAAGCGGTTCTGAAAGAAGGGGAATTTACACCCAATTCAACTGTCACTACATCTCCCCCTGACTGCCAGCACAGCACAAACAAGAGGGCTCAGTGCTCATAGAACCACAGCATCATCGAGTCATCCAGGTTGGAGAAGACCTTCAAGATCATCAAGTCCAACCATCTGCCCTAGAGCCCACAACAACTAACCCAGCTCCTGAAACACCCTGGCTGCCTGTTGGCTGAGCCCCTCCAGGGATGGTGCCTCCACCTCCTCCCTGGGCAGCCTCTGGGAAGTTGTTTTCCTTAAGATCTAACCTGAACCTCCCCTGGAACCACTTGACTTCATTTCCTCATCTGGCTCCTCTGCAGGGAAGGGATGAGAGGAGAGAACTAGGAGCAACTGGGAACCACCAGCCAACACTGGATTTCCCCAGTTGACTGCCTGACCCACCAGGCTGGTACCTCCCTTGACCCACCTCCCAGCCAGCAGTGTGACAGCTACGGCCACTCACGCACTCAGCCGGGGTCTTCCTCCCTCAAAGCCCTCATCACAGCATCACCTCCTCTTCAGGGGGAAAGGGGAGAGCCAGAGGTGCTGTGACCTGTGGAGCCACAAGTCTGATACAGCCCGGGGCTCCTGCTCTGCAAACCAGCAGCCAGATCCACCCCCAGAGCAAAGTGACTGTTTAGCTGAGGGGAGGAGCAGCCAGCCAGGAGGTTTGGACCAACACAAGGGCTTGATAAGCTTCACTCATAAACATTTCCTCTGTGTTCGGGAAAATTCAGCGCTGATCCCTCTCCCCTAGGTCAGGCTCTGGAGAAGCAGTAGCCAGCGAGGCCACTTGCAGCCCGGCCTGATTGCTGAGCTCGCTGGCACAAACTGGGTCTCCTACAGCAGCCTGGCCAAGAGCACGGCTAAAGCCCCTGGTGGCAAGTCCTGGCTTCCTCTTGCCAGCCTGTTCCTGAGCAGGATAATCCCCTCCTCAGCTCCAGCACTGCCACAGCTGCCCCAGTGCTTGCTGCCTCCTAATCCGGATTCTGACCGGGATATCTCTTCTGAGACCACTCCTCATCGTCCTGGTCTGCTGGGATCACTTTAATCCCATTTTTGGGATTAAAGAGCTGCTCCACAACCCCCCTTCCACAGTCCTGAACATGGAGAGCACAAAGACAGCCCCCATCTTTCTACAGAAAAGAGTCTAAGGGACAGATGTGGAGTCTCCCTCTCTGGAGACATTTAAAACCCACCTGGCCATGATCCTCTGTGACTTGGTCTAAGGATCCTGCTGTGGTGGGGAAATTGGACTGGATGATCTTTCAAGATCCCTTCCAATCCCTAATGACTGGATCTAGGTGATCCTGCTGTGGCAGGGGGATGGGGCTGGATGGTCTTTTGAGGTCCCTTCCAATCCCTAATGTTCTGTGGTTCTGTGGTTATTGTGAAGCTCTGAAGCCCTTCTGTTCTTCATAGAGTCACAGAATATCTTGGGTTGGAAGGGACCTCCAAACGGCATCTAGTCCAACACCCCCCTACAATGAGCAGGGACATCTCTAACTAGAACAGGTTGCCCAGAGCCCCATCCAGGGGCCACCACCCCCTGTCTGGGCAGTCTTCAGACTCAACAACTTTTCCCTCCCATCCTGCCTCAACCTCTCCTTCTCAAAGCGAAAGGTAAACCCAAAGGTTAATCCAAACCTCTCGGCTGAAAGCACCGATCCCAGAGCATCACCCAGCTCAGTGGAGGGGGGAAGCAGGCGGGATAGAGCGATGTGAGCCAGAGCTTGTGGACAGACACAATTAAAACCAGCACTATCGTTTCAATTAACTGCTCTTCCCAGCAGCACGGGAAAGACTTGGGAAAGACTTCTAATAGAACCCTTCCACCACGCTGCACAGACTCCACGGCTGCTGCTCCTCCGATTATTGGAAGTCAGCAGAGTGAGGCTGTTCCCTCACACCACCTTCAATAGTGATTTCAGGACCTGTCTGTTATTAGTTGCCCTGATTGGGAACAAGGCTCAGAATAATCTCCCACAGATTTTCCTTTCTCAGACAGAGGCACCCCGATGCCTTTCAGCCTGCTTTCTGAGCTTGCAAAACACTCCCCCAGGAGGGCAGGCTCCTGCCAGCCCCATCACGGGGATCTCACATGTGACCTCCCAACGGGGTAGGGAGTGTGGGGCTACTTTATTTAGCCAGGTGTGAAGGTCAGGCAGCTGCATGTGTGGATGTTGGGGAGCAATATGACATCTCTCCACACTGTCCGTATGCAGAGGGTTGGTGTTAGCAGCCAGCAAAGCAAAGAGTCTTGATCTGGGGGGTTGGACCCGATCACAGGATCACAGAACATTCGGGATTGGAAGGGACCTCGAAAGACCATCCAGTCCAACCCCCAGGCACAGCAGGATCCCCTAGATCCAGTCATTAGGGATCAGAAGGGACCTGGAAAGATCACCCAGTCCAATCCCCCTGACAGAGCAGGATCCCTTAGATCCAGTCATTAGGGATTAGAAGGGATCTTGAAAGATCATCCAGTCCAATCCCCTGCCACAGCAGGATCCCCTAGATCCAGTCATTAGGAATTGGAAGGGACCTGGAAAGACCATCCAGTCCTATCCCCTGCCACAGCAGGACAATCTAGACCAAGTCACACAGGTGGGTTTTAAATGTCTCCACAACCCCCCCGGGCAGTCTCTTCCAGTGCTCTGTCACCCTCACCGTGAAGAAGTTCCTTCTCACATTGATGGGGAACCTCCTCTGTTCCAGCTCACACCCATTACCCCTTGTCCTGTCACTGGGTGCCCCTGAGGATCACCTGGATCAAGTCACACAAGAACATATCCAGGTGGGTGTGAAACATCTCCAGAGAGGGAGACTCCATCTTCCAAGGTCCCTTCCAACCCCTAGCGGTCCTTGATTCTGTGGAAGCAGGGCTGAGCCTTCATCCCCCATCTCAAAACACTCGGTGGGAAGAGAAAGGTGGTTTTTAATAGGAATTATTAACCTTTGGAACAACTGACCTGGCGATGTCAGAGACTCTCCGGTTCCGCAGGACTTTAATCGCTGCTGGCAGACTTCCTGAAAAAACTCTTATAAAAATAGATGACACCACTCAAGTTTTTCATGGGAGGTGGCAGCTACTGACAGCTTCTTCATCTCCTTTCCCTCTGGTCTTGACTGCAAGAAAATGAAGTGTCCCATGAGGGGTGAGCTTGTAGAGCAGGGCTGATGGTTGGACTCGATGACCCCAGGGGTCTTTTCCAACCTGAATGATTCTGTGAGCCTATGACTGAGGCACAGGGATGAGAACCAGGATGTTCAGCTGGGATGGGCTCTGTATATGTTTCGTATTTATCATTGTTTTCGTTAAAGTTGGTTTAGTTTTCCAATCCATAAGTCTCTCTCCCTTAGCCCCTTTCTCTTCCCCTTCTGGAGAAGGAGCTGGGCTAATAGGGAGCATCTGCCATTAGCCTCATGGCTGGCCCAGCCTCAACCCACAGCACAGCCTGTGAAATCTTTATTTTTAAATCTTAAGCTCAACAGGGAGCCCTTCTGGCAAGAAGCTGGTGCAGCACAGAGGCTGGGCATGCCCTGGACACCCTCCTGAGACCTGCTATCTCCATTACGAACTACCTCAGTGATTATCCTCCTCTTCCTACTCCACTGCTCTCCCATCAGCCAATATTATCAATTATCTTCTCTATCTGTCAGTTTCACTGACTTTTCCAGACTTCTTTCCCTGCTCCAGACACACTGCCAGCTGTGAAAATTGACTCTGTCAGGTTAATATTTCCTTTACCTGTTTGTGGAACCACTGTGAGCAAGGACCAGCCAGTGCTCCTGTGTGACTTGGTCTAGGTGATCCTGCTCTGGCAGAGGGATTAGACTGGATGACCTTTCAAAGTCCCTTCCAATCCCTCATCTTCCATGATTCTATGCCTCTCCCTGTGGCCCATGGGTAGATGTAGAGATAATGTAGGTGATATCCCCTGACACTGATATAGAAAGGATGGAGGTGATGTCCCCTGATCCCATGGGGATGTCACCTACATCACCCCCGATACTGATATAGAAAGGATGTAGGTGATGTCACTTGATCCCAAGGGGGTATCACCTACATCACCCCCGATAATGATATAGAAAGGATGGAGTTGATGTCCCCTGATCCCATGGGGGTGTCACTTACATCATCCTCTGACACTGATATAGAAAGGATGGAGGTGATGTCCCCTGATCCCATGGGGATGTCACCTACATTATCTCTGTATCAGTCATTGACCACAGACTCTGATGGAGGCATCCAATACCCTCCCTTGGGTACCCAGGAGAGACACCCTTTACTGAAAAGCAGCATCGTGCAGCAGAGACACCTCCCAGCTCTCTGCATTGCTGGGTCATAGAATTATACAGACTGATTTGCACTGGAAGGCACCTTAATCACCTCATTCAAACCCCCCTGACCTGTGCAAATCAGCTCTGTGCAGCCCTACAGCCCAAGAAGCAGGGGGGTGCTCCTGCAGAGACACTCTTTCAACCCATGTCGAGCGCTGTGGGGAGTGTTTCCCATCCCAGCGTCCTCATCAGCACATCTGATGCCTGGCAGAGCTCCTGGGGAGCCTGAGATGGAGATTTTGATTCTGAATCTGCCTCTGATTTGGAAAGCTCGTGCTTCTGTAGGTAGATAATGGAACAATTTGGGAGGGGGGAAAGGGCTGCATAATCTCTGCTTCTTTTCAGCCAATTACTAGGACAACGTTCGCAGAAGCGTTTGTCCAATATTCAGGCGGCTCAACAGGTGACTGAGCAGCACCCACCGAGCAGAGCCTCTGCAATATGTGACTGTCACTCACCAGCTAAGGCAGCCAGCCACGAATTCCATCCCTCCCAGGCTGCCTGCAAGTCAAACACAGCGACTGAAAGCAGCACCAGCCTCAGTGACTCTTTTATCAGGATCCCGTCTGCTGGTGAGGAGACACATCCCACATGCTCGTGAGTAACGGGGCTGGTCACACCTGCAAGTCACAAGGATCCAGGGGAGAGCAGGACAGGGGGCACACACAGTAATTTCCAGTGTGAGACTGGGCAGCACTAGGGTTTGAGCCCTTTGCCCCTGCAACTGCCTCTAGGTCTGGGTCTGAACTTTGCCGCTGTCGCAGCACCCAGGCTCTGACAACACCTGTCTTTGTCTTCCACCACAGCCTTGACCACCCAGTTGTGCCCTCAGACCCTGTGGAAATCCTTTCCTGAGCTCTCACACTGAATCTGCAGGACTGTCACTGCGTTCAGACTCACGGCATCAAAAGAAGCAGCTGCAAAAGCCCAGCAGCCTGCGCTCCCAGGCTGTGACCCATCAGCTTGCCCAGGGACCACTAACGCTCTGCTCTGTTCCCAGACACGATGCAGATTGCAGCAGGGAGCAGTTACCTGACCCCTGCTCGCTGAGAAGCTCCTGATGCACAGATGACCTGCTGGAAGAATTAATCCCTGGGAGAAGCTCCCACCTGCAGGTGAAGCTGTCGTAGAAATGAAGGTCATTAAAGGGAAGGATTCTCCACCTTGAAATGTGGGGAGCAGGCACGGGGAGAAGCCCTATCTCACACTGCACTCTGCTTTGTCTTGTACAGCTGACTGGCTCTGCGTTTTCACTCCAGAGCCTCAGAACATCAAGGGGTGGAAGGGACCTGCAAAGATCATCCAGTCCAATCCCCCCACAACAGCAGGATCCCCCAGATCCAGTCACACAGGAACATGTCCAGGCGGGTTTGAAACATCTCCAGAGAAGGAGACTCCACAACCCCTCTGGGCAGCCCCTTCCAGTGCTCTGTCACCCTCACAGGGAACACGTTGCTTCTCATAATGATGTGAAACCTCCTGTGCTCCAACTCATACCCGTTGCCTCTTGTCCCATCATTAAATGCCCCAGAGCAGAGCCTGGCTCCATCCTCCTGACACCCACCCTTCCCATATTTATCAACATTCATGGGGTCACCCCTCAGTCTCCTTTTTTCCAAGCTTAAGGCATTGATTTTCCTCAGCCTTTCCTCACCAGGGAGATGCTCCACTCCCTTCTTCAGCCTGAACCTTCTGTCATGGGTTTTCCATCTACCACAACTTGCCAGCTCATGAAAGCTGGCGACCACCACCCTTGCTGATGGCAGCACCTCTCCGCATCAGCCCAACACTAGGAAAGAAATCACAGCATCACTAAGACCAGACAAGGCATCCAGGAGTCCATCCATCCACTCAAGGGCTGGACTGACTCACTGAACTTGGCTGCACTTGGACCTAGCATGGTCCTTCCTCCTTCTATCACCAACACAGAGCAGCTCTGGCTGTGCAGCAGCAGCACAGCAACAGGACGTGAACCGCACACAAGCAACGAGAAAACTGGGAACAGTGTGGAGGAGAAGGGATTATTAGACAATAAATTATCGATGCACCAAAAACTGCTCTGCACCTCCTCTCCCCCCCTTCCAGCTTCCCTAATGTCCTGGGAAAGTGACAATTACACAATTTAAAGAGGTTAAGTTTATTAAAATCCTTTTTTCATTACTTCTCTTTTAATATATGGCCGAGATAAAGCATCTGATTAGAGGAAGGGTGCACAATCAAATATTTAACACTCGTGGAAGGAGCAATTCATCCTCCCCTCTGCAGGCAGCAGGAGCAGAGAGGACGAGGGCCCTGGTGACAGCTCGCGGCAGAGGCGGCTCCGCGGAGGCTGTGAGCGAGAGGGGAAGAGCTGCCGGCAGCCAGACCCTGCTCTGCCACGGTGGTTTGGCCACTTTATGGCTGCAGAAGGGCTAACATGGGCCGTGGATGCCCTGGGCCACCTCTCCAGAGGGGTTACGTGAGGCTTGTTAACGAATCTCTCACCTCTCTATCACTGAAAATTAATGATGATTCCTCTCAATTGATAAAATTCCTCTCAATTGATAAAATTCCTCTCAATTGATAAAATTCCTCTCAATTGATAAAATTCCTCTCAATTGATAATTCTTATTCAATGAAGAATTGTGTTCAACAGCCTGGAGGCACAGTGCCCGGTCCAGCTCCACGGCCAGTGTTAGACCAAGTGCTTAAAGCCTCTCCTGCGCCCCACAGTGCCCCCAGCACCCACCCTTCAGGCTCTACCCTCTCATTCTGTCACTGGTAGCCTGGGAGAACCTGACCCCCATCTGACTACAACTTCCCTTCAGGTGGCTATTGAGAGGCAGAAGGTCCCCCCGAGTCTCCTCTTCTCCAGCCACACGTCACACAGCATCCACAGTTACACAGGGTGTGACTGATTCGAGCCGGTCATTAAGATTTGCTCACGTGGCTGCAATGGGCATCACAGAAGTATTTTCACTTATTAATTAGCCTTAATTTCTGACTTCTGTTGAAGTCAGGGCCTGAGGCAGACATCAATCTGAAAAGCTTTGCAGAGCTGCACCGCCGTAGCCAGATCATTTATTGCTCCAAAACTGGGTCTTCAACTAATTAGGGATCGTACCTAGGATTGCCTTCTACAAGGAATCACAGAATCTTTAGGGATTGGAAGGGACTTCAAAAGATGACCTAGTCCAACCCCCCTGCCACAGCAGGATCCCCTAGATCCAGTCATTAGGGATTGGAAGAGACCTTGAAAGACCATCCAGTCCAACCTCCCTGACACAGCAGGATCCCCTAGATCCAGTCATTAGGGATTGGAAGAGACCTTGAAAGACCATCCAGTCCAACCTCCCTGACACAGCAGGATCCTCTACATCCAATTATTGGGGATTGCAAGGGACCTTGAAAGATCATCCAGTCCAACCTCCCTGACACAGCAGGATCCCCTAGATCCAGTTATTAGGGATTGGAAGGGACCTCAAAAGATGACCTAGTCCAATCCCCCTGCCAGAGCAGGACCACCTAGACCAGGTCACACACATGTACTTATTTTTCTATGTTTGCTCACAACTGACCAAGAAATGATGCTGTGAGGGTGCAGATGAGAAGCTGGCTCTGCTCTTCCCACTCTGCTCCCACTTGCAGCGATCAGAAGCTGAGAAACAAGACCCAGAAGAAGGGTTATTGGCCCAGCTGCAGAAACCACAGCAAAAACTTCCTGCTGCAACCTAGAGGGAGAAACCAAAGAAACCAAGTCCAGACACACATTTGACCTTCCCAGGTGACTCCACCACCCCAACCGCCTCCACACGTCTGTGTGGGTCACGTCGCCACCAGGTGAGTGTGTTGAGATGGACAGGTCATTTGTCCTGGTTTGCAGCAGGGGGATGCTGCTCTCCACCCAGGCTCAAGACATCAATCTCTGCTTCTCACACTCTACCCGGGGACTTGCACCGCTTGACAAGAGCTCCTCATGCTTGGAGCTCAGCAGGGCTCTGGGCAACCCGATCTAGTTGAGGATGTCCCTGCTCAACCCCTTCCTCTGCTCCACAGTGAGCTAACAAACATTCCTCTTCTTCTACAAGCAGGAATAGTGGCTTGGCTTGGAAAGATTTGGCACAAACATCTGGGACATCAGCCTTTCCCATCACAGAATTATTGAGGCTGGAAAAGCCCTCTGAGCTCTGTGTCCTCCTTGAACTGAGGGGCCCACAGCTGGACACAAGAGTCCAGATGTGATCTCACCAGGGCAGAGTAGAGGGGGACGAAAACCTCTCTTGATCTTTCAGTCACCCCTCTTCTGATGCACCCCAGGATGCCAATGACACAGAGCGGCTGGAGAGAATCGAGCATAGCGCAACGAGGATGATGAAGGAAGGGGAGCACGTCCCTTATGAGGGGAGGCTGAGGGAGCTGGGGCTCTGGAGCTTGGAGAAGACTGAGGGGTGACCTCATTAACTTCTATAAATATTTGAGGGTGGGTGTCAGGAGGATGGAGCCAGGCTCTGCTCAGGGGCACCCAGTGACAGGACAAGGGGTATCAGGTGTGAGATGGAGCAGAGGAGGTTCCATATAAATATCAGAAGGAACTTCTTCCCAGTGAGGGTGACAGAGCCCTGGAAGGGGCTGCCCAGGGGGTTGTGGAGTCTCCTTCACTGGAGATGTTTAAAACCCACCTGGATGTGTTCCTGTGTGACTTGGTCTAGGTGATCCTGCTGTGGCAGGGGGACTGGACTGGTTGATCTTTCGAGGTCCCTTCCAATCCCTAACGTTCTGTGATTCTTGGTGGAGTCTCCAGGTCCTTTTCTCCTCTGCTGCTCTTCAACAGGTTGGTCCCCACCGTATTCTTGTCCCTCAGGTTGTTCTTGCCCAGATGCCAGACTCTACACTGCCCTTGTTATAGTTCATTCAGCATCTCCCTGCCCAGCTCTCCAGCCTTTCTAGGTCCCGCTGAGTGGTAGCCCAGCCTCCTGGGGTGTCAGCCATCCCTCCCAGCTCTGTGTCATCAGTGTGAGGGTAACCTGGTTTAAGAGAAAGAAACACCCCAAAGTTGTGCAGACTGAAGCAACAGCAGGCTCTCCAAAGACCCGCTGCGAGGGCTCAGCTGATTTATGACTAATCACCGCGTTGCACTCGGCCACGGGAGCTGCTTTAATTATCATAGAATCAGAAAGGGCTTCATCCAGCCCTCCTCTGAGTCACTAGGTTAAAAAAAACCCTCCAACCCAATTTATTAGCTTTGGGGGATTTTTTGTTCATTGGCTTCAAAGAAAAACCTCCCAACAGCCCAACATCCAGATCAAAAACTCTGACACGTTCCAATTCCCCCCGATTTGATTTCCTCGGGCTGACTAATTTAATTGCGCTGTTTGCCCGGAGCCCTGTTTTCCCATCGCTGAAGTCTCCTCCCCGGTCCCGCTCCCCGAGCTGAGCGCCGCGCAGATGTTTCCCAAATTTGTATTTGTTAGAGACTAATTAGCCTCGTTCCCCAAGGGATCGTTCCACGGGGATCAGCTCCTCGGGCCGTGAGCACAGGCGCGCCGCGCGATGCTGTCTGAGAGAGGCTGAGGAGCCGGCTGTCTGGAAGAGGATGAGGTGTTCAAAGTGAGAGAGATTAACGATGACATCGGGATTAGGGATTTAATCTCCTGTGTGACACGAGCCTGGGAGGGACAGAGCTGCCGAGCAAAGCTCCCAGAGCAAGACTAGGGTTCAGTTCAGGTGCCAACAACTCAAACGACATCAAGGTGTGGTGGTAGTTTCACAACCCACTGAATAAAAGGCTTTTGATGCATTTCAGACTTTGTGTCAGACTCTTGAGATTGAAGATTGAGGACCTTCTTCCCAATGAGGGTGACAGAGCCCTGGAACAGGCTGCCCAGGGGGGTTGTGGAGTCTCCTTCTCTGGAGACGTTTCAAACCCACCTGGATGCGTTACCGGGTGACTTGGTCTAGGTGATGCTGCTGGGGAAGGGGGATGGGACTGGATGATCTTTCAAAGTCCCTTCCAATCCCTAATCATAGAATCATCATGGCTGGAAAGGACCTCCAGGGTCATCGAGCCCAACCTTTCTCCTAGTGCCTAACTGCTAGACCATATCCCTAAGCGCCGCGTCCGCTCGTTCCTTAAACACCTCCAGGGTTGGTGACACCACCACCTCCCTGGGCAATCCATTCCAGCACCTAACCACCCTCTCAGTAAAGAATTTCCTTCTAACATCCAGTCTNGTCGTCACACAAGCACATAACACTAGTGGGGTCACCCCTCAGTCTCCGTTTCTCACATTCCTCCACCTCTCAGTGAGTCCAGGAACATTTCAGTTGGTTTTGTTTTTCCATCTAAATAAAAAAGATTCCCTTTTACTCAAACTGAAGTTATCTGCCAACAGCCACTGTGGGATGATGAGGTGACAGGACATCTCACCTCCTGTTTTCCACCAAGAACTTCCTTTCTGAGCTGCAGGTTTTGGTTGTGCTCGGCGCCTGCTTTCACCGGGGCTCTTCCAATCCTGTGACAAGTCCAGTCTAACTCACAACACTCGTTACTACAGCTGACAAGCTCTGCCGTGACAGGATGGGTGACACACCAGGCTCCTCATCTCTTTTTAAAACATCAGGGACAGCAGACACCAGCAGCTCCTCCAGAACAAAGCAGCTCCTGTTTGCTGCGACGCAGCGAGTCGCAGCTGACACTTCGATCTGAGCGCTGCCGACTTGAAACCTGTCAAAGCGTTTCATGGTGAACGGGATGGGAAGCAAACACGGGGAGGGGGGAGAAGAGGAGAGGCTGATGGTTCAGTTCAGCAAACCAGATGCCAGCCATCCTTCATGTGGGCAAGGAAAACAGCGGCATGATCTGCTCAACGGGTTGTCACGCCACGGCGTTATCAGGGAGACGGGTTCTTGACTAGAAACAGGGCGCCACGAAGTGATGGCCAACGAGATGCAGATGAAAGTAGATGGGACGTGTCACAGCTGCAGAGTGAAAATCCTCCTGATCTGTTTCAAAGACAGGTTTGCACCTGGAAAGCTGAAGTGTCTGAGAACCACAGAAATACAGAACACTAGGGATGGGAAGGGACCTCGAAAGGTCATAGAAACATTAGGGATTGGAAGGGAACCTCAAAAGATTATAGAATCATCGGGGATTGGAAGGGACCTTGAAAGGTCAGCCAGTCCAGTTTCCCTGACACATTGGGATCACCTAGATCCAGTCACACAGGAACATGGCCAGGAAGGTCTGAAATGTCTCCAGAGAAGAAGACTCCGCAACCACCCTGGGCAGCCCCAGCCAGCGCTCTGGCAACCTCACCATGAAGAAGTTCCTTCTCAGACTGAGGTAGAACCTCCTCTGTTCCAGCTCACACCCATTGCCCCTTGTCCTATCACTAGATGACACTGGCTCCATCCTCCTGACACCCACCCTTCACATATCTATCAACATTAATGAGGTTGCCCCCTCGGTCTCCTTTTTTCCTCCAAGCTCAAGAGACCCAGCTCCCTCAACCGACAATCTCCAGCATAGAAATCATCTCTGAGCCTCTGACCTACCTGCCTTGGAATCTTAGAAATACAACACAAAGCAGGTGGTGAGGACCACAGATAGGACAGAAGTTGTGCCAGGGGAAGGTTAGGTTGGACTTCAAGAGAAATCTCTTCTGAGTGGTCAGGGGGTTGGGACAGGCTGCCCAGGGAGAGGTGGGGAGTCACCATCAGGTTGTGTAATGGCCACAAGTCATGCCAGGGGAGGGTTAGGTTGGACCTCAGCAGAAATCTCTTCCCTGACAGAGTGGTCAGAGGGTTGGAACAGGATGTCCATGGAGAGGTGGGAAGTCACCATCCTTGCAGGGGTTCAAAAAATGAGTAGATGTGGCCCTGGGGAACAGGATTGGGTTGGGTTGGTGATTGGACTGGATGATCTTGGACATCTCTTCCTGGACTGGATGATCTTGGACATCTCTTCCAACCTTAATGATTCTGTGATAATAAAGGTTGTAGAAACTCAAATGGCCAAGGGAATGGAGTAAAGCTCAAAGTTAGGAATAAAACTCAAAACCAGATCCATTTCTATGTTGTTGAAGAACTTGTAAGGAGCCTGAATAACAACACAAAACAAAACCAATTGCATGCAGTGAGTCAATGACCAGGAGAAGACTTCCCTCCGTTATTCAGCAGGGCTGTTGCCCACCCACCACTGCAGAGGGCAATGCTCTGCTGCTAGAAATGATGAATTCATTGGGACAGAGAGTTCAGTTGTTACCTGTGACAAAGAGCTGCAGAATCAGACTACAGGGAGGAAGCAACAGTCTGGAAGATATTGATGTAAATCACATCCTTTCAGATCTGCTGGCTCTGCTGAGATCACTGTCAGGTGCTTGAAAGCAGCAGAGGCAGTCTGAGGGCTGTTAGCTCTTATCTTCAGAAACTCAGGGACTGGTGGCAAGTCCCAGGGGAACAGGGACCAGCAAATTTAGAAGGGAATTACAGGCCAGTCAACTTAACTTCAATCCCCAGCAGAAGAAATTATTTCAACTAATCAAACACTTCCTAAGCACCTGAAAGATAACGGGGAACAGCCAGCACAAGTCTCATGGAATCATAGAACATCAGGAATTGGAAGGGACCTTGGAAGGTCTGTCAAGAACAAACCAGGATCAAGCCTGGGGACAGGACTCACAGGGATGGAGAATGGACAGGATGCTCATTGCACGCGAGGACCTCAGCCAGGGTTTTGACAGCTTCTTACATGATGCTGTCCTGAGCAGCCACAGAGGTAGAGTTAGGTGGGTCTCTTGAGCTTGTAAAAAAGGAGACTGAGGGGTGACCCCATGGATGTTGATGAATCTGGAAAGGGTGGGTGTCTAAATGATGGAGCCAGGCTCTGCTCAGGGGCACCCAGTGACAGGACAAGGGGCAGCGGGTGTCAGCTGGAGCAGAGGAGGTTCCACATCAATGTGAGAAGGACCTTGTTCCCAGTGAGGGAGACAGAGCCCTGGCAGGGGCTGCCCAGGGAAGTTGTGGAGTCTCTTTCTCTGGAGACATTTCAAAGCCACCTGGCCATGTTCCTGTGCGATTGAATCTAGGAGATCCTGCTGTGGCAGGGGCATTGGACTGGATGATCTTTCGAGGTCCCTTCCAATCCCTAAAGACTGGATCTGGGGGATCCTGCTGTGCCAGGAGGTTTGGACTGGATGATCTTTCAGGGTCCCTTCCAATCCCCAATGTTCTCTGATGACAGCAGTTACACTGTCCCACTTGCTGAGGGCTGTGTGGGCAGGTGGAGCACCTCGCCCCAGCACCAAGCTGGCTGCCCCACGAGATGCCCAGCACAACCAGCGTGTCAGCAGGGTGCTCTGTGTCTTGTTAGTCTTTATCTGCTCTTCTTTTCCTTCAAGGGAAAAAGAAAAAGACCTCTCATAAGGAAGGACTACACTCATCACTGTTAGTGACTCCTGGAAATACTACCTCTGTGAACAGGACTATTAATTCCCTGATGTATTCTGCTGTGCAGAGAGATTCATCCTACTATCGGGTGAAGACGGCACTAAAGGGAAAGTAAAATATGCTCCCATAACCATGACAATAATCAGAGTCCATTTACAAGGGAAAACAGAACATTGACGTCTTCAATCACCGCCACTCTCCCCTCCAGAAGGAGCCTTTGAGCCAACAACGAGGCACTTGTCATTTTAATGCGGAGCCAAAGCTGCCAATTTTCTCTTCACATCGATTTCTCTAAAATATCACCTGGGGTTTGTGCCTTCAGAGGAGCAAGATGATGTTGGCACGAGAGAGGAGCCAGGAGCACGCACAGAGCTGGGCTGGAGCAAACACATCACCCCTCAGAGGAAAACTAAGAGGAGAGGGAAAGGGAAGGGGAGGAAATTGAGATCCTCCTGCCCCTCTGGACAGCAGCAGCCCCTCAGCAAACACTGGATGCGCAGTGCCCTACCAGCACAGCCTTGGGAATCCTTGGGATCCAGAGCACAAACCCATCACCTAGTTGTGCCAGGCCAGGAATAAATTGCCCACCATGAGACAGCACCAGTCATCTGGCCAGGTGTCCTCCCTAAACAGCTCTGCCAGGAGCAAGATGCAAAACTAGATGGATCTAATGCTCCCCCAGCACCGCAGTCTGGAGGCTCCTACAAGGTGCAGCTCCCCAGCCACCACACAAGCTCTGTTTCCTCCAAACAAGGTTATTTCCTAAGCCAGGGCTCCCAGGGAGATGCAGGTAAAGCAGAGATGTTGCCCCCCTGAGCCTTAAATTTATTAACTAATTTATTAATCCTTAAATACACCCCCCCCCAAGATATTTTTAACTCCCTGTTCATGTAGCCTCTTGTGTCTCAGAACACATGGAGCCAGAGCAATAGGGGAGCCTGGAACAAGCACAAAAGAGCAGAATCATAGAATCATTAGGGGTCAGAAGGGACCCCAAAAGACCATCCAGTCTAATCCCCCTGCCACAGCAGGATCCCCTAGATCCAGTCATTGGGGATTGGAAGGGACCTTGAGAGATCACCCAGTCCAATTCACTGTCACAGCAGGATCCCCTAGATCCAGTAATTAGGGGTTGGAAGGGACCTCACAAGATCATCCAGTCCCATCCCCCTGCCAGAAGAGGATCCCCTAGATCCAGTCACACAGGAACACGTCCAGGTGGAGGCTGCTAAGTGTGAGCAGGCTGGCTGCCACTCATTTCAATTCTTACACTAAAATTCAAATCACAGAGTCACTTAGGTTGGAAAAGACCTCTTAAGTCAAACCAGCCCTTCAGCAAGACTCCGCAGGGGTGTCTGGCTAAGTCACCTCTATCCTCTTGGTGCTTTGATGCATCAGAAAACTTGGTAGGAAACGTGTTGCTTTAGTGTTTTCATTTAATTAAAGTCATTTAAATCTATTAAAGATATTAATGCAGACGGTCAGCATTTCACACTTCATTTTCTACCTCAAAACAACAAATCTGATTACTTTAAACTCGTCTATTTTTACCTGCTGCATTGTGGGCAGACTATACATTTGGGGTCATAGGGACAAAAAAACCCCACTAAGCCCCACAGCTGGGACTGGAACGTTGACCCTCCACATCAGCAGGCAGAGGGCACCTAGGTGCAACAGCTCCCAAAACACTAACACATGAAATTAAGGACTTGGTTCCTGTGCAACTGGATCTAGGGGATCCTGCTGTGATGGGGAGATTGGGCTGGAGGATCTTTTGAGGTCCCTTCCAGTCCCTGATGTTCAGTGATGCTGTGACCCCACAGCCTGCAGAGAACAGCACTGCTTTGGTCTCTGCACGACTTGTTTCTCCTGCATCCCATAGTGGTGAGAAGATGAGGGTGGGTGGATAAGGACCAGGCAGCTTCCTACCTTCCACCAGCAGTGGGTTGGATGGTTTGTCCTGTTTTCTCCACTTCAGGATAACAAAACCTCACATCTTTACGTTATGGCTGGAGGTTGGAGAGGTTTCATTCTGTTCCAGCAGGACCACCTCGTCTTTGCCCGCTTCTGGATCCCTGTTTCTGGAGCCCATGGCCTGGAGGGTACAAAAGCAGGGGGAGACCATATAGAATCAGAATCAAGATTGCAAGAGACCTCCATGATCATCCAACCCAACCATCAACCCAACCATCAACCCAACCCCACCCTGCCCACTAAACCCTGTTCCCCAGGGCCACTGGTTCTTGTTTTTTAACCCCTCCAGGGACAGCAACATCCACCTCTCCCTGGACAGCCTGTTCCAGTCCCTGACTGCTCTTTCAATAACGAAGTTCCTCCTGATGTCCAACCTAACCCTCCCCTGGTGCTGCTTGAGGCTGCTCCCTCTTGTTCTGTCACTAATGACCTGTGAGAGGAGACCAGCAGCCACCTCTCTGCAGTGTCCCTTCGGGTGGCTGTAGAGATGTGGGGAAGCAACCTCACAGGGCTGTAGGAGGAAGAGTAGGAGGTGATGTAGCCACAGCCACTAAACTGGAGGGCAGACCATAGATTTTGTGCCCAAGTAAACCCCTGGTCAGGCACTGAAATGGGCTGCCCAGGGTGGTGGTTGAGTCCCCATCCCTGGATGAGTCTAAAAGTCACTTAGATGCAGTGTTGGAGGATGTGGTTGAACTTGTAGAGTAGGCTCGATGGCTGGACTCAATGATCCCAAGGGTCTTTTCCAACCTGAATGATTCTATGGTTCTATGACCTCTACACCTGTCAGATCAAGCTACCAAGAGCGTGTTCCACCAAGCATTAGGTGACACTGGGGCTCTGCATCCCTACGGCCACGCTACAGGCACATCACTTCCCTGGTGGCATGAGGCCACTGCATCCAACCACAGCTCCACCTCAGAGGAAGAATGAGAAATCACCCCAAACCAATCCACACAGGTACAAGAGAAGCAATGGAAAAACAATCCAGATCAGAGGGTGCAACTTCAAAGCGCTGGCCGGGAGGCACAGAGCCATTTGGTGGGGAATGTAGGCCAGCCCCCTCATGAGTGGCACATACATTTTTCATGACCTTCTCCATCCTCAATAGTTCAAACCTTCAAATGGTTGTAAAGAGAAGATTCCCCTCCTCTTCTCCCGGCAGCTGCAGCCTGGCCCTGCTGCACACCCGAGCGGCTCGGTGTGGGTGGAGAGGAAGAGTCCCCATGAAGTCACTGATTGCCTCTGAGGACAAGCTTCTTATTCTTTGGGAGTAAAGAAGGAAGAACGTGAATTCGCCCTGAAATGGAAAAAAACAGAACTAATAGACTCCATGAAACCAGAAAGTGCTGTTTGGGGATGGACAAGGGAGAGTCACAGAGATGATGAAGGGAGTGGAGCACCTCCCTGATGAGGGAGATGGGGCTCTTCAGCCTCAACTTCAGATCATTGCCGGGGGGGCTTTGGAGTCTCCTTCTCTGGAGATGTTTAAAACCCACCTGGCCACTTTCCTGCTGTGTCTGGGGGGGGTTGGACTGGCTGACCTTTCAAGGTCCCCTCCAACCCCTGGTGTTCTGTGACGCTGTGATTTTCCAGGCAGCATCACACAACCATGGGATGTGCATTTGCCAGCAGCCTTTCCCCAGGTCCCCTTCTGCCAGCTATAACCCCTCACGCAGACACAAAGCTGCTCTGAGCATCGAACCCACCCATGAGGCAGCAGGGGCAGAGCCTCGTGGCTCGTTCAAAGCTGCACTGGCAGATGGCTCCTCCCCACCCTCCAAGCAAGACCCTGGGCTTCACCACCACGGAATATCTCCCACAGCTTACCAGCAGGATGCCCAGCGCAGGGACGGCCATGCCCAGCTGCTCACTCACGGACAGGGTGGCCAAGACCCTCTGTTTGCCCCCTTGGCTGGGTCAGCTCAGGCTGAGAGCGAAGGGAAAACTCAGATAGAAACTTGAAAGCATCAGGAATTTTTAGACTCAAGAGCCCTCTCCACTGTCTTGACTCCTCAGCTCAGAGATGAGCCCTGCACGCTCTTATTTTTGTCTTAATTTTATCTTAATTTTTCATAAATCTTTATTTATTCTGGATTATTTATAGAATCAGGGAGATTTGCTTTCAAATGCTAATTGCTTTTATGGGGTTTGTTTTTCAAGTGCTCAGAGCTGGCTGGTTCTAACTGCTTACGCACTTGGCTTGAAAATTAACCCTCCCTTCACCCCGATTTCAACAGCTCCCAGATCTCCACGGCTCACACGAGCCAAGAGCAAAGACCTCCAGTCAACTAAGCTAACTGGGTTTTGCTCTGGACACCCAAAGATGTGAGAATTAGCCCAGAACTAAGCTGAGGGAGTCACAGAGTCGTTAAGGAAGGTGCTTTCAGGAGGTTGGGACTGAGCTGAGACTATTTCATCTCTAAGAACAGGTGGTTCCTTGAATCTGCACTGAAGCCCTTCATGGTTTAGGGATGAACTTGTAGAGTAGGGTTGGTGGTTGGACTTGATGATCCCGAGGGACTTTTCCAACCACTATGATTCTGTGTAGATTGGGGTTGATGGTTGGACTCAGTGATCCCAAGGGTCTTTTCCAACCTGAATGATTCTATGTAGGGTGGGGTTGATGGTTGGACTCAGTGATCCCAAGGGTCTTTTCCAACCTCAATGATTCTATGATTCTATGGGCAACGCTCATCGTAAAACACCAGCACTGAAGCAGGAAGATGTTTTCATAAGAGTGCCATCGCTCCTGGAGTGCCTCTGCAGGTTCTGGGGTCTGGAATTCCTGCTGTGGCAGGTGGTTTGGACTAGAGGATCTTTTGAGGTCCCTTCAAACCCATAACTTTGTGTGATCCTCAAGTCCAACCTTCAACCCAACACCTGCACAACCACTAGACCCTGTCCCACTGCCCACAACCACTGCCTTTTGAAACCCTCCAGGGACAGCAGCTCCCCCACATGCCCTGGGCAGCCCGTTCCAACCCCTGACCACTCTGTCAGGGAAGAGATTTTTCCTGCTGCCCAACCTAGCCCTCCCCTGGCACTGGAAGCTTTCTGCCACTGAAGGTTCAGTACGAGCCCATCATACCAGAGTAGGTGATCCTGCTCTGGCAGGGGGATTGGACTGCATGATCTTTCAAGGTCCCTTCCAATCCTTCCAATGGTCTGTGCTTCTGTGATACAGACCCATTAATTACAAGTATGGAGCCACCGTAAGAACTTCTTCATGGTGAGGATGACAGAGCACTGGTGAGTCCAAGGAGGGGTGTGGAGTCTCCTTTTCTAAAGACTTTTAGAACCCACCTGGCCATGTTCCTGTGCGACCGGATCTAGGGGATCCTGCTGTGGTGGGCAGATTGGACTGGATGCTCTTTGGAGGTCCCTTCCAACCCCTAGTGCCCTGTGATTCTGTGATAAAGCAGTTGATTCCCTTTTTCCCACCTCACAGCAGAGCTCTGTGGGGAAGGCACAACTGGTTAGCCAAGACCCGGGGGGCCCTCACCCCACCGCCCACCATAAGGCACCTCCACCTGCCTGCTCCCTCCCTTTGGACACCCCCAAACCGACACGACAGCCAGCTCAGAGATCAGGAACCGCTTCGAACAGATCCAGCACCGCAGAAACCACTTTGTATTCTCCTTGGATTCAACAATAACATCATCATCAACTAACTAAAAGGCAAACATCCATTTGTATGTAAAACAGCTGGTCCTATCAGGCCTGCTTCTGTCTGCTCTGCCTTCCAGCCACCAAGATTTATGAGTGAACCCCCAAGGGACCTTTCCATATCTATCCAAACTCATGCTTTTCCCCATTAACCTGCGTGCCGGCGCCGCGTACAACAAGGCACCGCGACGCGGATCCTTTCTCCTCCCTGCTGTTCACACAAAGGAAGACAAGAGCCTCTGCCAGCAGAACCAGCAATAAACCCTCCAAGCTGGGGTGTTATATGGGGATCTCGCTCTGCATTTAGAGGTACCAGTGTGTGTGTGTGGGGGGGGTGATGGATGCGTGTCCGCACACGTGCTGGGAACCTCTTGTCGTCCCTCTCCCTGCTCCTTCCCTTCTCATTTCAATGCTCCCCCAGCCTCCCCACCCACCCTCTTGCAGCACCAGGCGTCTCGTGCCTTCAGCATCTCCCCAGTGACAGGACAGGAAGAGCTGCAATAAATCCCTCCACATGACTGTCCTTTCAGGATCTGTCTTTAAATGTGAACGTGTGAAAGGCAGGAGTGTGGTTGTGGGGAGTCAAGAGCAACCAGCTTTACAAGCTCTGGAAAATCACCGCTGGGTGACAGGGAAATCTCAGTGGGACCTCGTCACCTGCTTTGGGGTTAATAGATCCACAAGGACACCCTCAACTCACTGCAATTCACAGAATCACAGAACATTAGGGATTGGAAGGGACCCCAAAAGATCATCCAGTCCAAACCCCTGCCACAGCAGGATCCTTTCATTTCAGTCTCACAGGAACAAGTCCAGATGGATCTTAAATGTCTCCGGAGAAGGAAACTCCACAAACACCCTGGGCAGCCCATTCCAGTTCTCTGTCACCCTCACTGGGAAGAAGGTCCTTCTCACATTGATGTGGAACCTCCCGTGTTCCAGCTCACACCCACTGCCCCTTGTCCTATCACCAGATGACACTGAGCAGAGCCTGGCTCCATCCTCCTGACACCCACCCTTTACATATTGATCAACATTAATGAGGTCACCCCTCAGTCTCCTCCAAGCTCAAGAGAGCCAGCTCCCTCAGCCTCTCCTCATAAGAGAGGTGCTCTACCTCCTTCATCATCCTCATTGCTCTAGATTCCCTCCAGCAGCTCCATGTCCTTCTGGACCTGAAGGACCAAGACCTCATTCAATAAACCACCTCAGGAATGATCAGCAGGACCTGGCACTGCCTTTGTATCTTGAGCTAAGGAGACCAGAAGGTCTGGTAAGCCATTTAGGGTGTGAAGAGTAAGTACCACACCTCCCCTTGAAAGACTTTCTTGCTCTGCAGGCTGTCATTACCCCGCTCCCCATCCACAACAGATGTGTTGCACTAGCTCCTGGAGACTCAATGGGACCTCCAGGGGAAACTCCACCCTCAGATTCAAGTAGTCATCGCATAAGGAGCCTGCACATCCTTGCGCTGGGCTGGAGATGCAGCCAGCTCAGAGATCCCCTCCTCTGGAAGATGCTCCTCACTATCACCAGGACAGCTGCAAAAGGTCAAAGTTGGAGGCCCTCCAACAGTCACTTACCCCTGCAGCGAGGAAGGTAGCACAGCATCCCTGGAGCTCCACGCTGTCCAGCTCTTGATGTATCTAATCTCTCTCTTGAGAAGACAGGACAAGAGCGGGGAGCTGTTGCTTCCCTCCCTGCCTCTCTGCAGGTGAGGCCACAGCCAAAAGCAGCACCCTCATCAACTTCACATCAAAGTCACTTCAAACTAAGTGACTTTGTCCAGTCACTTAGATCACAAATCATTAAGACCACAGCAGCCTCTTGATGTTGTGATGAAGTTCAGCTCTTAATGTGAGGGTGGGGGATCCCTGGAACTGGCTTCCTACAGAGGTGGTGGTGGAAGCCCCATCCCTGCAGCCATTCAAGGTCAGGCTGGATGGGGCTGTGGGCAATCTATTCTGGTTAGAGATGTCCCTGCTTGCTGTAGAGGGGTTGGACTAGATGGCCTTTGGTGGTCCCTCCAAACCCTATGATTCCAACCCTATGATTCTGTGGTGCTTCTCCCAACAACCTTCACATTAAGCAGTGTCCAAGGAGACCCTTCCGTGCCTCTCTGCCCTGGGTACATCCCCATCCCCTAGTCCATCCCTCCATGCTCTCCACTGGGTGGTACCTCAAACACGCTGCAGCAAACAGCTCAAACACCTGAGGAAGTGCCCTTTGCACCATCCTCATAAACTAGGTGGAAACCTGTGGTTTAGGTAAGATTTTAGGTGAATTTTCCAACAAACTAGGATAAATAAACAGGAGGGAAATAAAACCCGACCTCCCCCTGCTCATGAAGCCACAGGGCTGCTCTTCAGGAGAAACAAGCTCCATGCTCTGCAGCTACTTCATCCTTTCCTGAGCTGCTCCAGTTTTCCAAATTCATCTTGAATTTTGCACAAGAAGAAAAAGTGCCAACTCCCCCATATTCTGACCCAATTAATTTATCAAATTATGACTAAAAATAGAGCAAACTGTGCAGAAATGGCTTCAGCTGCTTTTGCAGGCTCTCTTTTACCATCTATTTTAAGGCTGCTCTAGCGCTCTTCAAAGCTGTGGGTGAAAGAGATGAGGGGGTTGTGGCGGATGGAGGAGAACCTTGGCATCAGGCAGCATCCAAAGGAGCCTCAGAGGAGGTGTCAGCCTTGTCGTGCCACGGGGTGTGATCACGATCCACAGAACCATTCAGGTTGGAAAAGACCCCTGAGATCATCGAGTCCAACCAGCAACCCCACTCTACAAGTTCATCCCTCAACCAGATCCCCCAGCACCACATCTAAGCGTCTTTTAAACTCATCCAGGGATGGGGACTCAACCACCACCCTGGGCAGCCCATTCTAGTGCCTGGCCACTCTCTCCAGGAAGAATTCTCTACCCACCGCACAGCTTGATGGGGCTCTGGGCAACCTGTTCCAGTTAGAGATGTCCCTGCTTGTTGTAGGGGAGTTGGGTTAGATGACCTTTGGAGGCCCCTTCCAACCCAATGCATTCTACTGTTCCATGAATCATTAAGGTCAGAAGAGACCTCCAGGGGCACCAAGCCCATCCATCAACTCAACCTCGTGCTGCCCACTAAACACTGTCCCAGATTGCCACCTCCAAGCATTTTTTGAACCCCTCCAGTGATGGGGTCTCCACCACCTCTCTGGGCAGCCTGTTCCAGGGATCCACCACCCTCAGGTTAAAGTGCTTGTTCCTCACATCCAGCCTCAATCTGCCCTTTTCCAGCTTCAAACCACGACCCCTCATCCTATGCTGGTTGCAAGCGGGCAGGTTGCCCTCTGCTCATTCAGCCAGAACGGCGACAGACATCTTCAGGCAGAACCTCTGCCTCTC
Organism: Rhinopomastus cyanomelas; assembly: GCA_013400115.1. Lineage (NCBI taxonomy): Eukaryota > Metazoa > Chordata > Aves > Bucerotiformes > Rhinopomastidae > Rhinopomastus > Rhinopomastus cyanomelas. The sequence continues at coordinate 220,034 of VXBP01010057.1, forward strand.
TCCATCCTGGAGGAACTCAAGAGTGGCACGAGCTGGAACCTCGGGGCTGATCAGTGACACCACAGCAGCAACTCAACCATGATGGACCCAGGGGTGCAAAGGGAACGAGGGGGATTTCCTGTGTCCCTGGGAGGGTTCCTGAGGTCTGTCTGCACGTGATGGTCTCCAGGGAGACCAAGTTGTTAGGAAGGCAGAATGTGGCCTCCCGTGCCCAGGGTGCCCACACTGGGCTTGGTTTAGAAGGGAAATGTTCCCTAAGTCTGGAAATCCCACTGGCTCCCAGTCAGGGACAAACTGGAAGGACAGCTGAAAGGAGGCACAAGGCAGAAGAAAGCGGCTGGTTTTGGGGTTTCAGGTGCCTGGACACCGTCGTGAAGGGTCTCCTCTGGNAGCACTCCTGCTCTCACCTCTGCCAGGGGACCAGGGTCTCACTGCTCCCTGCCAGCTGCACGGTGCTGCAGCCCTGCTCAGGGCTCCCTGACCAGCGGTTTCACCCAGGGACTCAGCTCTGCTGCATCTCCATCATCACCTTTCCCTGTTCCTCACTTCACAGCTCCCCACCTCGTGTCTTTGTTCCCCCTATTCCTCACAAAAATGCACAAGTTTAATTGCCCTCAGACACCTCTTTGTGCCACCTCAACATTTCCTACTGGGCACTGGGCACCGTGTGCTGCTCCACAGCCGACCTCTCCTGGTGTCCTCAGCAGCTGCTCTGCCTAGATACCTCCTCCCAGTCAAGGCACCACACTAGGTGGGCTGGTGCTCTGGTTGCTCATTTCAGGGGTGCTTCTTATCTTGGTTTGTGAAACATCTGCTGTTTATAAATTATTTCTTTTGAATGTCATAATATTCTCAGTTGTGCCAGCCAACAGGCAGCTCTGAGCAGTGGACTGGCACTGCCAGCGCTTGGAACGGGCGTCTGTCGCAGACGAGATGAGCAGATCCCCATCCCCAAGCACACACACACACAACTCTTCTCCGTGTGTCAACTACAGTCCACAGGAATCCCCTCCAGTCCTCAAGAACACCCTCCAATCCACAAGAATTCCCCTCCAGTCCTCAAGAACCTCTTCCAATCTTCAAGAACGTCCTCCAATCCACAAGAATCCCCCCTCCAGTCCTCAAGAATCTTCTTCCAGTCTTCAAGAGCGTCCTCTAGTCCTCAAGAACCCCCCCTCCAGTCCTCAAGAACCCTCCCTCCAGTCCTCAAGAACCCTCCCTCCAGTCCTCAAGAACCCCCAGAAACAACCACCATTTGGACACGACCTCTAGCCTGCACCAACCCCAACAGCCAGCTCCACTGAGGACCTTCAGTGAGCCAGTGCTCAGGCACACACAGAGATATAACAATAAATAACAGAATTGTGAAGGTCGGAAGAGACCTCCAACATCATCAGGTCCATTCAATGACCCAACCCCACCATGCTCTCCAAACCATGTGTCTTGGGAACTCAAAACAAAATCATCCTGAATGGAAAGAGCCTCCAGCCCTCATCCCAGCAGCTCCCTAACCCCTACACCAGGGCCTCAAGAGCTCTAGATACTGGGTTTTTAAACCCCTCCAGGGATGGGGACTCCACCACCTCTCTGGGCAGCCTCTTCCAGTGCCCAACCACTCTCTCAGCAAAGAGCTTCTTCCTCAGATCCAATCTAAACCTCCCCTGACACAACCTGAGGCCTTTTCCCTTTGTCCTATCGTTAGGAATGTGGGAGAAAAGACCGGCACCAGCCTGGCTACAACCTCCTTGCAGGGAGCTGTAGAGAGCAAGGTGGTCTCCTCTCAGCGTCTTCTTCTTCAGACTCAATAACCCCAGTTCCCTCAGCTGCTCTCCACAGGCCCTGTTCTCCATCCTCTCCCCAGCCTCGTTGCCCTTCTCTGGCCCCACTCCAGCCCCTCAATGTCCTTCTGATCCTGTGGCACCCAAAACTGGACCCAGCACTCCAGGTGGGGTCTCATAAGTGCAGAGTCCAGGGGCACCATCACCTCCCTCCTCCTGCTGCTTCCCCAGTTCCTGACACAGGCCAGGATGCCGTTGGCCTTCTTGGCCACCTGGGCACCCTGCTGGCTGTCAACCAACACCCAAGACCTTATCAGGAAGATTTGCCCCAGAGGAAAACTCTCCAAAGCAACCCCCCAGATCCTCTGACACCATTACCCAGCCCAGAAGCAAACCCACCGATGCCCAGCCTGGCCCCTGCTCCTCTGTGCAGGGCTGGAAATGCCAAGGGGCTGATGAGGACCACAAGTGGCCAGGAGAAGTGAGGACAGTGGGAGCAGAGAAACCACCAGGAAAGGAACCAACAATTAGTAACTGCTGCCTTAGAACATCAAAGCTCTTCCAGCCAGCTCTACCCCCTTGTTTATGGCTCCCTCATGGCTTTGATTCTCCTGCTCTGTTTCTTGGGTGTTTGTTGCTGGTGTCTCCTTGTGAGAGCAAGAGCAGCGAGAGAGAACCCTCAGGGGGATCAGAAGGTTTTCTGGCTCTGCTCAGTGGAAAACTCTCCAATGACTGTAAGAACGAGGCAAAATCAACAGAGGATTAAGGCCTCCAGTGAGGCAGCCACCCTCTGCCTGAGGGATGGGGAGAGCTCAGCTGGACTGTCCCCATGAGCTTTGGTGCCAAAGGCACAAGGAAGGAGCAAGCGGCTTCCTTTGCAACCAAGGAAGGTGTCTTCTACCTTGATTTCTAACTCTGGGCTCAACCAGGGGTACTTCAGCCCCAGATGAGTCCAGTGTAGGGCAACAAGGGTGATGAAGGAGGTGGAGCACCTCCCTTGTGAGGAGAGGCTGAGGGAGCTGGGGCTCTGGAGCTTGGAGGAGACTGAGGGGTGACCTCATTGATAAGTATGTGAAGGGTGGTTGTCAGGAGGATGGAGCCAGGCTCTGCTCAGGGGCACCCAATGATGGGACAAGGGGCAGCGGGTGTGAGCTGGACCAGAGGAGGTTCCACATCAGTGTGAGAAGGACCTTCCTCACAGTGTGTGGTCCCAGCTCGACAGAACAGCACTAGGAAGGTGAAACCATCAACCACACCACCCCGCTCCCTCAAGCAGCAGTGGCACCAGCTGCGCTTCCCAGGGCCATTACAGACACCAGCTTGATTGAGAATTTATAGGTGTTTCACCTTGTTTCTGTTGCTGCTGGTGGAAGCAGCCTTCAGCTGAGAGCTAAAACCCCACAGCACCAAGAATTCCAGCTGTAACTGGGAGTAAACTCACTTGGCTTGGAAATGTCTCCAGGATGATGCTTCTGGATTGTGTCTCCAAGGGGGAGCAGAGGTCTGGAGCTGTAGGCTCCGGGGAACACCTTGGGCTCCTGTAGAACTTCTCGCTGGGGATGGGTCTTCACATCCTGCGTGGACAGGAGAGGTGATCAGAGGTTATTACAGAATCACAGAGCATTGGGGAGTGGAAGGAACTTCAAAAGATCATCCAATGCAAGCCCTCTGCCACAGCAGGATCCCCTAGATCCAGTTGCACAGGAACATGCTCAGGTGGGTTTGAGATGTCTCCAGAGAAGGAGACTCCACAACCCCCCAGACAGCCCTTTCCAGGGCTCTGGCAAGTCACACCCTCGCTGGGAAGAAGGTTCTTCTGACACTGATGTGGAACCTCCTCTGTTCCAACTCACACCCGCTGCCCCTTGTCCTGTTACTAAGTGCCCCTGAGCAGAGTCTGGCTCCATCCTCCTGACACCCACCTCTCACATATTTGCCAGAAGAGCTGGCAAAGAGGGTCTGCTGGCACCCCAGTTTCTAACGAGCCTCCTCCAGTTCTGTGTTCTGGAGCTGGTGAACCCCATCCTGACAGCACCACCCGGGTCAGCATCACCCTGAACAGTGACGGTTGCCCTCGGACATCTTGGGACACCCCAAGATAGAAGGGAAAGAGCTGCCAGCTGAGCTCCAGCACTGAAGGATACAGGAGGCAGCTAATGGGTTGAGCACAGGCTGCCTGTCTGGGTGGGAGCACTGGGGGTTCCCCAGACACCCTCAAGCAGAGCCCTGCCCCAAGGTCTTCCCAAAGGCAGGAGGAAGGTGGGCGGCGACGCCGAGCTCCACCGAGCAGAGCTGACCTAGTTCCTGCCATCTCCCCGGGACGTGCCTGTCTCTGGGACCCGATAAGGCTCCCTTTGATCAGAGGAGACTCGAGCTGAAGTCAGCTCTGGTCCATAAAGAATTCAGGCGACAGGCGCAGGAGGGAGGCGCCTGCACCCACTGGGAGAGGCGGCTGGGAACGGGCTGCAGAGAGATGCTCGGCATTAGGGGCGACAGGCTTTGAAGTGACACGAGCAGAGGGCCCGTGACACTCCCCCACTGCAGAAACGCCTCCAACGACAGGGAAAGAAGGAAGAAGAGGGGAGGAAAAAATTAGCAGAGCAGCTTTATCCCGGAGATTGCCTTTGGAGAGGCACCTCACTGCCTCACTGAGCCCCCCTTGCTTCACAGAGCATCCCCTGGCCACAGCAGGATCCCCTAGACCCAGACACACAGGAACGTGGGCAGGTGGGTTTGAAACGTCTCCAGAGAAGGAGACTCCACAACCCCCCTGGGCAGCCCCTTCCAGGGATGCTCAGGTCCCACTCATTACCAGTCTCCTGAACCATCCCATCTCCCAGCTGGTTAGCAGAAGGCTCCTGTGAGAGGATCAGGGCTCTGCTCCCTCACCCTCCTCCAGCACCCTCGCAGCAGCAGACCCCTCTGCTGTAACTGATGGGCGCAATTTGCTGCAATTAGCGTCTGGCAGCAGGTAGTTAACCCTGGGGGCACAGCCTGCTTCTCTCTATTTGCTTCGCTCTGCCTGGAGGTGAATTCAGAGCAACCTCTTCAGATCAGTGTTTGCTCATCACAGAACATTAGGGGTTGGGAGGGACCTCAAAAATCATCCAGTCCCATCCCCCTGACACAGCAGGATCCCCTAGATCCAGTCACACAGGAACACATCCAGGTGGGTTTTAAACATCTCTAGAGAAGGAGACTCCACAACCCCCTGGGCAGCCCCTGCCAGAGCTCCGTCACCCTCCCTGGGAAAAAGGTCCTTCTCACACTGATGTGGAACCTCCTCTGCTCCAGCTCACACCCGCTGCCCCTTGTCCTGTCATTACCTGAACCAATCACCTTAGCTCCAGTACAACCAGGCAGAGACAGTCCCAGGGCTGGACCAGCCTGCTCAGGAGAGATCAGAGGTGATGCCCCCCACTCCCAGCTTCTAGAGGCCAGCTCACACCTTGTCCTATCGTTAGAGGCGATGCCCCTCCACTCTCCAGCTTCTAGAGGCGATGCCCCCCACTCCAGCTTCTACCTGCACCAGGTCAGGCACCCTTGTGCCAGCTCCAGCCTGCCCGCAGGGCTCCGTGGAGCCGACCTCCAGAAGGTTTGCTCCTCTGCTAGGGTCATTCCCTCCATCGGCTGTAGCGGCACCAAAAGCCCTTTCATATGCTAAACTCGAATTCATGTGCTAACAGCCAATTTATCGCGAGGTAATTATTCTTCATCACTTGTATTATTTGGCCTTCACCGAGGAAGGAAGAAGCGGGCGGGGGGGCAGTTTGAGCTCCGCGATGGGGATGGACCGGACTGAGCCGGGTAACAGCCTCCCGCTTCCCCTAGTGTAAGGCAGGGCAGGCACAACACCATCACCTCCCACGGAAACCCACCCGCGTCTGGCTCGGGCATCCCAGTGCCGCCCAGTTACTTCCTTAGCAGTGGGGTGAGGGGGGAAGTCTGCTCTGAAGCTGAGCAATGGCATCGCTCAGCCCAGCAAAGCTGCCCCCTCAGCAGCTGGGGCTGCTCCAGAGCTCATTGCGGGGGGCAGGGAAAGGAGGTTTCCTGAGGGGATGGGGTTTTCCTGAGCTACAGTGAGGAGCAGCCTCAACACGAAGAGAGACTCCTGTGAGGGTGATGGAGCCCTGGCACAGGCTGCTCTTGGAGGTGCTGGAGTCTCCTGCTCTGGAGGCTTTCAGAACCCACCTGGATGTTCCTGTGTGGCCTGGCCGAGGTGATGCAGCTCTGGCAGAGGGGTTGGACTGGATGATCTCTCCCTTCCAGCCCCTCACGTTCCAGGGTTCTGTGTAGCCGAGCAACTTCTGCTAAAACCAGGCAGAAGCAAGCACTTTCCCACCTCTGCTGACAGCAGCTGCATCTTCATCCTGTGCTGCTTCCTGCAATAACCACAGGACAGTAGCTGCAGGGCCCATGAATGACTGGATAGGGACAGCCAGTGAAGTCCCAGTCCCTGGCCATGACCATGCAGCCCATGTGGGTTCTTTCACCTCTTCCTCCCACCCCAGGAAAAGCTTTGGCACCTCAGCCAGAGTACCTGCTCCGCCTGCGAGCAGAGTCCAAGCAGACATCTGGCAGAGAGCTTCCTATAGCACAGAACATTAGGGATTGGAAGGGACCTGGAAAGATCATCCAGTCCCATCCCCCTGCCACAGCAGGATCCTCTAGATCCAGTCATTAGGGGCTGGAAGGGACCCCAAAAGATCATCCAGTCCAATCCCCTGCCACAGCAGGATCCCCTAGATCCAGTTATTAGGGGCTGGAAGGGACCCCAAAAGATCATCCAGTCCAATCCCCTGCCACGGCAGGATCCTCTAGATCCAGTTGCACAGGAACATGGCCAGGCAGGTTTGAAACCTCTCCAGAGAAGAAGACTCTACAACCCCCATGGATGACCCCTTCCAGGGCTCTGGCAACCTCTCTGGGAAGAGGTTCCTGCTCAGATTGATGTGGAACCTCCTCTGTTCCAGCTCACACCTTGTCCTATCGTTGGATGTGACCTGCCCTGGTGCCATCACCCATGGCAGCACCACAGAGGGGCTCATCGGAGCCGAAGGAGGAGCCGCTGGAGCGGGGACGGGCGGCAGGTGTCAGACATCAAACCCCACAGCAGCCGTTCATCCTGCACCGCGTGTGTTTTGGTACCAGTCTATTTTCTGCTGGAGGAAGCAGGTGCATTTCCCATCCTCGCAGCATCAACAGCCGCCGGGCTGTCGGAGGTGTGATGGCTCCAGGACAGCTCCACTGCCGTGGATTTCATATTCCTGACACATCCCATAATTATGGCAAATGAGCTCACGTCATCCTCAGCCTTCTGAGCTGCACACACCGAGTTCAGGGAGAGCTGCTGGGATGGGAGCTGAGGAAAGCAGGAGGGGAGAGGGACCAACCTGCTATAAGGACAGGGAGCTCACAAGGCTCCCCAGCACCATCTCGGCAGGTGACCCACCTGAAGGGATCACAGCATCACACTGATGTTCTGTGATTCTGTGACTGTTGAGGATTAGAATGGACCTCGAAAGATCACCCAGTCCATCCCCCTGCCACAGCAGGATCCCCTAGATCCAGTTGTGCAGGACCATGGCCAGGTGGGTTCTAAACATCTCCAGAGAATAACCAGCTTCCTCCTTCCCCCACCTTACATCCACCAGCTCCACCCATGCAGGATGCCATGGAAGCCCCCCTCTTCCCCAAGATCCAAGCAGCAGCTTCTCCCCCCTCTCTTTTCAATTAACCCTTTCCTCAAAGCTCACACACAACCACCCCCCCATTTCTCCATCTCCAGCACAAATTCTCCTCCGAGGATGATCCAAACCCAACCCCACGAGGCCAAACGAAGCTGCTGCTCCCTCAAGCTCAACTCCCAACTCATTTAGCAGCCCCCAGATAAGAGCTGAGGAGCCAGAACAGTCACTCCCGAGCCTGGGCTCCACGAGAGCAGCCGGGGCAGGCTCTGGCCCAGGGGAGGCTGCTGCAGAAATCAGCCTGTCACGAGATCCCGGTGGCCATGCGCTGCTGGGCGATAAGGTGCCACGTCTCCCATTAAATTGTCTCGCCAGTTAAAGTGAAATAAATTAAAAAGGAAGAAAAGCAGCAGCACAGGACAAAAAAAAACCCCCCTCCGGGCGCCAACGGAACCTGCATTTATTAAAAGCCCTGAATATGATATTAAAGAGATGGCAGATAAAACCAGTTTGTTTCCATGCTGGAGACCTAATGGGAAGGGCTCTCCAGCTGGGAGGAAGCTTACGACCACAAACACAAACCCAGAGCGAAGAGGAGCCTTTTGTAATAAATGCTGCGGGGTTAGAGGAGCCTTAAAAATCCCAGTCTAATCGCTCCAGGGTTCATTAACCCTTTGATTCCTCTTCTTGTTGCATCAACGCGGGGTTTGTTTCCAGAGGAAGGGAGGAACTAACTGGAGTTTGTTCCCAAATAAGATTAAGCTCAGTGCATCCTCCAAAGATCATCCAGTCCAATCCTCTGACACAGCAGGATCCCCTAGACCAGGTCACACAGGAACACATCCAGGTGGGTCTTAAACATCTCCAGTGAAGGAGACTCCACAACCCCCCTGGGCAGCCCCTGCCAGGGCTCTGGCACCCTCCCTGGGAACAAGGTCCTTCTCACATTGATGTGGAACCTCCTCTGCTCCAGCTCACACCCACTGCCCCCTGTCCTGTCACTGGGTGTCCCTGAGCAGAGCCTGGCTCCATCCTCCTGACACCCACCCTTCACATATCGATCAACATTCATGAGGTCACCTCTCAGTCTCCTCCAGGGGCAGGTACCTGCATCTCCTTCCCGGGAGCAGAACAGGAGAGGGACAAACAGGGGAGGAACAACCAGGAGAAGACAGCAGCACTGTCCCCTATCACCACAGGGCTCAGCCCCAGCGCTGGTTAAGGTCCAGGTCACAGCCACAGAACGTTAGGGATCAGAAGGGACCTCGAAAGATCATCCAGTCCCATCAAGGGATGAGAATTAAAAGCAGTTTAAAAAACCTCCAAAACAGAACAAAACGATCCCTAACTGGGCAGTTTCTCATGGAACAAAGACACAGCAGCAGGAAAGGATCTCGTCTGACTGGGAACCCTTCTGCCTTCAGTTTTCTTTAGGTTTTATCACGACGACCCCTCCTGATGCCGACACCGCGCTAAGGGTTTGATGTTAACCCTGTGCTGCTGTCTAGGATGTGATGCAAACATTAAATATATATATTTAAGTGAATATTTCATGAGCCAAGACCCAGATGGCAAATTCCCTCTGCTCCATCAAAGGGAAGAGCACCCAGTGCTAATCAAAAGATCCCTTTATTCCCTCAATCGCTGAAGCCCCGGCTCCAGTCGGCACTGTTCCCTCAGTTGCTCCAGCAAGCATCACTCCCAAAGCTCTCCTGGAGCCCTCTGGTCTCCACTTCCCTCACTCCCTTCAGGCTGAGGAATTGATTTGGGAGGGTTCCCTGATGGGCAGACAGGACCACAAGCATCCCACCCGCAGCTGGCCGGAGACCCCAGCCCATCCGGGAGGAGCTGTGGATGCCCAGAGCTGCCTCACTGGTCTCCCCGCTCCCCTCGAGCTCCTGTTCTCCAGCCATCTCTGCTTAATTGGAGGGAGCTTTGAACTGCTGGTGTTTAGCAGGGTCTGATCTTCAAACCGAATGTGTTTAACGGGGCCTGATCTCTCTAACAGCCGAGTCTGAGGCTCTGGTTTCAAAGCAGCTCCACTTAGCAGGACCTTGTCTGCGAGCTGCTGCCATGCAGTAGGGCCGGGGTGTTTAATAGGATCTGAGGTCTAAAGTGCAGGGATCTAATTGGATCTAATCTTTACAACCCTCCTTTGCTCCCCCTGCCTGGGTGTTTCTCTTCCCGTGCTGCCCTCCATCCCTCCAGCACTGGAGACCCCATCCCTCTGCTTTCACCAGGAGCTTCGTGCCGCTCTTGTGGGGCCACCATGCAGCCTCTGAGAAGACCCCCCCCATAGACCTGCTCTCTACTCCCACTGCAGCCCCTCTGCTCTCACCATCTCCTCAGGAGCTTGTACAGCCCTCAAGTTGTGTCAGGGGAGGTTTAGACTGGATCTGAGGAAGAAGCTCTTTGCTGAGACAGGGATTGGGCACTGGAAGAGGCTGCCCGGGGAGGTGGAGGAGTCCCCATCCTTGGAGGTGATTGAGAAGCAAGTAGCTGGAGCACTTGAGGCCATCGGGAGCTGTTGGGATGAGGGCTGGACTGGATGATGCTGGAGGTCCTTTCCAGCCAAAACAAGTCTCTGAGGTGCCAACACCTCCAGGAGGCAATGCATAAAAGACTGTGGATGCAGGGCCAGCTGACCCCAAAGCCACCATTTGCCCAGTAAAGCCTTTGTTTTGTGCCAGATAAGGATTTAATAAATGAGGGCAGGTGGGGGAGAAGAGGATGAAGTCCATCTGCTTTTAGCAAACTTGGAAATGTGGGTCAGGTATCACTGACTGCAGCCTATCTGCCACCTCNCTTGTTGCATCAACGCGGGGTTTGTTTCCAGAGGAAGGGAGGAACTAACTGGAGTTTGTTCCCAAAATAAGATTAAGCTCAGTGCATCCTCCAAAGATCATCCAGTCCAATCCCCTGACACAGCAGGATCCCCTACATCCAGTCACACAGGAACATGGCCAGGTGGGTCTTAAACATCTCCAGAGAAGGAGACTCCACAACGCCCCTGGGCAGCCCCTGCCAGGGCTCTGGCACCCTCACCATGAAGAAGGTCCTTCTCACACTGATGTGGAACCTCCTCTGCTCCAGCTCACACCCGCTGCCCCTTGTCCTGTCACTGGGTGCCCCTGAGCAGAGCCTGGTTCCATCCTCCTGACACCCACCCTTCACATATCGATCAACATTCATGAGGTCACCTCTCAGTCTCCTCCAGGGGCAGGTACCTGCATCTCCTTCCCGGGAGCAGAACAGGAGAGGGACGAACAGGGGAGGAACGACCAGGAGAAGACAGCAGCACTGTCCCCTATCACCACAGGGCTCAGCCCCAGCGCTGGTTAAGGTCCAGGTCACAGCCACAGAACGTTAGGGATCAGAAGGGACCTCGAAAGATCATCCAGTCCCATCAAGGGATGAGAATTAAAAGCAGTTTAAAAAACCTCCAAAACAGAACAAAACGATCCCTAACTGGGCAGTTTCTCATGGAACAAAGACACAGCAGCAGGAAAGGATCTCGTCTGACTGGGAACCCTTCTGCCTTCGGTTTTCTTTAGGTTTCATCACGACGACCCCTCCTGATGCCGACACCGCGCTAAGGGTTTGATGTTAACCCTGTGCTGCTGTCTAGGATGTGATGCAAACATTAAATATATATATTTAAGTGAATATTTCATGAGCCAAGACCCAGATGGCAAATTCCCTCTGCTCCATCAAAGGGAAGAGCACCCAGTGCTAATCAAAAAAATCACCCTTGGAGGTGATTGAGAAGCAAGTAGCTGGAGCACTTGAGGCCATTGGGAGCTGTTGGGATGAGGGCTGGACTGGATGAT
>VXBP01010057.1:231444-297017 GCA_013400115.1 Rhinopomastus cyanomelas
CCTTGGAGGTGATTGAGAAGCAAGTAGCTGGAGCACTTGAGGCCATCGGGAGCTGTTGGGATGAGGGCTGGACTGGATGATGCTGGAGGTCCTTTCCAGCCAAAACAAGTCTCTGAGGTGCCAACACCTCCAGGAGGCAATGCATAAAAGACTGTGGATGCAGGGCCAGCTGACCCCAAAGCCACCATTTGCCCAGTAAAGCCTTTGTTTTGTGCCAGATAAGGATTTAATAAATGAGGGCAGGTGGGGGAGAAGAGGATGAAGTCCATCTGCTTTTAGCAAACTTGGAAATGTGGGTCAGGTATCACTGACTGCAGCCTATCTGCCACCTCTGCTCACCCAGACGGGCTCCTGATCCTCTTCTAAACCTGCTGCTAATCCCAAAAGCCTAAAAACTGATGACTCATCATTATTAATTAGCTGGCTGGTATCAAACCCCCCTCCCCCAGGGAGATGATCACGTTATTAACTCCTGGGCAGCCTGCTGTGATGTTCTCCTGGGCTGGGGGAGCCTGACATCAAAGCTACCAGAGGATTTCCCTCCCAGCTGCTTGCCCAGAGCAGGATTCCAGCCTCACCAGTCACTAACAAACACCAGTATAGAAGAAACCCCTGATTACTCAGGTCTGTGTGGGCAGAAACAAGCAGCAGAGAAGCACAGAATCATCAGGGCTGACAAAGACCTTCACGATGCTGCAGGGGATTGGACTAGATGATCTTTCGAGGTTCCTTCCAGTCCCTGATGATTCTGTCATCACATCCAACCATCTGCCCGACAACCCCACTAGCCCATCGGACCCACCAGAGAAGCCCCAGTGCCGAGCAGGACGAGCGCAGCAAGCAGGTCTCCTAGTAGAGCTCTCCCACCTGCAGGGACACCAGGATCTGTTCCCCAGCCCCTAGGAGCCCACCTGGGATGACTTCTTGGTGGCCTGGGGCTGCTTACAAGCCTGAGCAGGCTGGCAATGTGCTCAGCTCACGTTTATCTATGGCTTGAGTGGCAAGAAGCGCTACCAGCCACACAGCCCAGGACAGCAGGAGCTGCCGTGTGGCGCCCGGGGCTGGTTTCCTGACAGAGCTGCTGTGGATTGGAAACGACAGCGTTTCCCAGCACATGCACAGAGATGCCCTCGAAAGCCCCTGCGCCCAGCTGTCCCCAAACAGCAGGATCACAGACTGACTGAGGCTGGAGGAGCCCTCTGAGCTCAGCCAGCCCAGAGCAGGAGCTAACATCACCACAGCAGCCACACCAAGGCACTCAGGGCCACAGCCAGGCTGGTCTTCAGCACCTCCAGGGATGGGGACTCCCCCATCCCAGGCTCTGGGCACCCTTTTGAAGCTCAAGAGACCCAGCTCCCTCAGCCTCTCCTCATAAGGGAGGTGCTCCATCTCCATCATCCTCATTGCCCTACACTGGACTCTCTCCAGCAGCTCCACATCCCCCTTGACCTGAGGGGCCCACAACTGGACACAAGACTCCAGATGTGGTGTCACCAGGGCAGAGGGGGAGAAGAACCTCCCTCGATCTGCTAACCACCCCTCTTCTGATCCACCCCAGGATGCTGTTGGCCCTCTTGGCCACAAGGGCACACTGCTGGCTCATGGCCATCCTGTTGTCCACCAGGACCCCCAGGTCCCTACACAGCTCTCCAACAGCTCAGTCCCCAGTCTATACTGGTTGTTAACTGGGGGTTGTTCTTGCCCAGATGTCAGACTCTACACCTACCCTTCATCTCCAGCCTGTCCAGGTCCTGCTGAACGGCAGCACACACTGGTATTGAAGGTGTTTGAAGGCAGCACAGAGCTCATGGCTCTTCCTCCCTCCTCCTCCTCCTCCTCAGGAGCTGGAAGGTGCCCCTGGCACCGCTGCTCTCACCATGAAACCACTCCTGGCAGAGCTCACATGCAGCAGCAGCAGCAGCAGCAGCAACATCCTTCACAAGGAGCCGCAGAGTTTCTAACCTGCTCTGTTCTCCTGCCCTCGGGCTGTTCTCCCAGTTACCCACTTGAGATGGATACTGCAGCTCCTTCTGGGAGCAGCGGGACCAGCTCTCAGTTTCACAGACGAGCATCTTCCAAGACCTTCGTGCTGGAGCTGATGCTTCACCTACCTGCTTTGTTTTTAATCCTCATCTCCTAGAGCTCAGGCAATTCTTTCAAGGTTCCTGCAAACGATCTTTATCCCCTTTTTGCAGCTCATTCCAATTCAGTGAATAAAGTCCCCGGGTGGCCCCGGGAGCAGAGGATGAGAAGGATGACATCTGAAACGAAATGAGAAACTGAAAGCAGGAGGCATTTTGAAAGCAGGATCCCACCTCTGACCCCAGCTAGATGGAGCAAGAAGGGTTTGGCACCTGGAGATCCCAAGATCCAGGGTAGGGAGAGGTGAAAACCTCAGATTCAAGGGGGCTTTCTGCATTTTATAGGGCAGAGGGGCTGGGGTTCTGATGAGGGAAAGGATCCACAATGATCTCATCTCACAGGGAAGGGGAATAACCATGAGGTCAGTGTGAGCATCAGGCCATGGCAGGAGCCCAAGAGCCGAGATCCTGACCCTGACAAGTCACTAAACCCTATTTTTAACCCTTCTCCAGGTGGGGAAGGACTGGAGTCTCCCTCTCTGGAGACATTTAAAACCCTCCTGGATGTGTTCCTGTGTGACTTGGTCTAGGTGATCCTGCTGTGGCAGGGGGATTGGACTGGATGATCTTTTGAGGTCCCTTCCAATCCCTAATGTTCTGTGGTTCTCTTCTTGATCCACATGTTCCTGCAGCAGGAAAGTCCATTTCAGCAGACTGCTGAGTGTTCCTCCACCTGCTTGTGTCCTCAACATGGTCTCCCAGCTCTTCATTAGCATCTGACCTCCCTGAGCCTCAAAACGCTCTGTGGATCAACAAGTCTCCCTTGGTCACAGAATCACAGATCATCAGGGATTGGAAGGGACTTTAGAAGATCATCCAGTCCAATCCCTCTGCCACAGCAGGATCCTCTAGACCAAGTCACACAGGAACATGTCTAGGTGGGTTTTAAACATCTCCAGAGGAGGAGACAACATGAGAAGGAGACCACACTGTCAAACCCACGTGGTTCCTGGGAAGGATATTTGCCCTTAATCACAGACTCCTAGAATCATTAGGGATGGGAATGTCCAAGACGGGTCTGAGATGTGTGTCACCACCTGCTTTGGTATCAAGCAGGAGGGTGTTTGCCCTCGGTTTTGGGCTCCTCACTACAGGAAGGACATTGAGCTGCTGGAGCATCTTAAAGAGCAGCAAGACGCTCCCATGGCACAAGTGGAACAGCTAAGGGAACTGGGAGGGAGAGTCAACGGGAGAAAAGGAGGCTTGGGGAGACCTTCTCCACGAGAGGAGGTTGAGGGTAGGTGGGGGTAGGTCTCTTCTCCCAAATAACCAGTGCCTCGGGCTGTGCCAGGGGAGGTTCATGTTGGCCATCAGGAATAATTCCTTCCCTGAAAAGGTGGTCCAGGCTGCCCAGGGCAGCGGTGGAGTCCTCGTGTCTGGAGGGGTCTCTAAACCATAGTGGGAACCTGGCAGTGCTCGGGGAACGGTTGGACTTGTTCTGAAGGATCGTTTGGTGCCGAGGAGATCCCTTCCCTCCTCCCCTCGCCAGCCCCGGCTCTGCAGCGGGACAACACTCCCCCTTAGCGGCTGGAGTCGAGAAGGAGCCTTCGGAGCCGAAACCAGCTCCAAGAAGGGACAGAGGTACCTGGTTCCTCGGTCTGGGTGTGAGTCCGGCTGCATTTCCACAGGACTCAGAGAAGAAGATGCCTGATGGACACCAGGAAGGACAACGCCGGGGGCAAGATGCCCAGGAGCTGCTTTGCAGGAGGGTTTCCAGCTGCAGCCCAGCTTTTCCGCTCCTTCACTCTGCCACCAGAGCTCAGGATCACCAGCAAGGACAGAGCAGCCAGAGCAAGTATTGATCTGGTGTGTGTCAGCCTCTGCAGGGGCTGAGAGATGGTGAATTGAGACACTGGCTCGGCCTCGTTCAGACTCGATTCACAGAAGCCTTGGGAACAGCCCAGCTCGTCAGCAGAATCAAACCTAGAATTATTAGTTCATTTTATCTCCTTTATCCAGGACTTTTGGGCAGACTCGGCACTAATTTTGGCCCCCATTAGCCGCTGCACAAGTACAGATAACAGCCTTCACCTCCACAGGGCTGCAGATCCTAATCTGGTAGGGGAGATTCAAAGAGCAGCAGTTCCTAACACCTCCCTGGATGGAGACAAGCAGCAGCACAGCCCTCAGCTGCTCACACTCAGTTTGCAAACACAGGACAATTCTGGGCCCCTCAGGTCCAGAAGGACACAGAGCTGCTGGAGAGAGCCCAGCGCAGAGCCACAGGGATGGTGGAGGGAGGGGAGCATCTCCCTGATGAGGAAAGGCTGAGGGAGCTGGGGCTCTTTAGCTTGGGAAAAGGAGCCTGAGGGGTGACCCCATGGATGTTGATCAATGTGTGAAGGGTGGGTGTGAGGAGGATGGAGCCAGGCTCTGCTCAGGGGCACCCAGTGACAGGACAAGGGGGCAGTGGGTGTGAGCTGGAGCAGAGGAGGTTCCATATAAATATCAGAAGAACCTTCTTCCCAGTGAGGGTGACAGAGCCCTGGCAGGGGCTGCTCCTGGGGGTTGTGGAGTCTCCTTCTCTGGAGACATCTCAAACCTGCCTGGACATTTTCCTAGGCAACTGGATCTAGGGGTTCCTGCTGTGTCAGGGGGATTGGACTGGGTGGTCTTTCCAGGTCCCTCCCAATCCCTAATATTCAGTGATTCTGTGACAGCAAGAACCACATTTTTACTCACAGGATCATTGAGGTTGGAAAGGACCTCTAAGATCACAGAGTCCAACCTTCAAACCCAGCACCTCCATGAGCACCTGACCCTGTCCCAAAGCACCACATCTCCGGGTCTTTTGAACCCCTCCAGGGATGGGGACCACCCCATCTGTGAGCAGCCTGTTCCAGTGTTTAACTGCTGCTTCACTATAGAATTTCTTCCAACCTGACCTTCCACTGGGGCAAGTGGTGGCCATTTCCACTGCTTCTGTCACCACCCTACTTACCAGACTTGGTGCTCGAGCTCCGACAGCCACAGCGGGGATGGCAGTGGCACCTCCAGGACAGTGAGGAACATCAGCACAGCAGGCTGGAGCATCTTCCCTTCGACAGCAAGACGCTGCCCTGGGTCTTTGCCCAAAACACAGCTGAGCACCGGGGGCTCCATTCCCCCAACAGGCTGGGCTGGAGGCAGCACATTTACACTAAAACCCCAGACAGCAGCACCTCAAAAAGCTCCTGCAGCAGAAGCCATGATGTTGACACCAGGCATCACCTCCCCAGGGCTGGCTGCCCCCCGCCAAGGCTTTGGGTGCCAATTCCAAAACCCTAAAGCATTTATAAATAAATCTTAAAACACCTATAAATATAGAAAATCCCTGTAAAGTGTTGGGTTTTACCAGCTGTTAGGTCACGTAGGGGCCAGGCGATGAGTTTGACCAGTGCCAGCCACACACGTTCACACCGGGGGGGATGAGCCTAACCCTGCCCTGGGTCTGCTCACCATGGAGGTTGGGTTTTAAGGCCCGGAAATCTCTCTTCCCCCAACCTTTTCCAAATGGAAATACTGATTTCTTCACCCAGACCCCTTTGATTTTCAGCTCAAAGGGTGTTTTCCCTGACCTCACACTACTTTCTTATCTTTTATTATATTTCATACTGACAGAGAGAGAACCTCTGCAGGTTCCTCGCTCCAGAAATAGGGTGGGAGTAGGGTTTGAAGTTTCCAAGGGACAATTAGTTTCCTGTCCTCTCTGCAGCCACCTTTTCAAGCGAGTTGTCTCCCTCTCTTGCAGCATCCAGGAGCAGCTCAGCTAATCCTCAGCATGTAGCCATCAGGCTAAAGTTGTCCTTTTAGTTTCCTAAACCTCCAAACTCAACAGTTTAGGTCAGGAAAAGCACGTGGGAAGTTTTACAAGGCTACTGCTTAGCAACTGCTCAATAAACACAAGAAGTGAAGGCAGACGAGGAGGCACTTTGCTGCTTCAAGCAATCCCTGGGTCAAGGCAAAGCAGAAGCCCATCCCGAGGCTGTGCAGCCCCTTGCACTCATTGTAGGGTCCAACACAGGTCCCTTCCTGCACCAATACATGAAACCTCACAGAATCACTGACCATTTGGGATTGGAAGGGACCTTGAAAGATCATCTAGTCCAATCCCACTGCCAGAGCAGGACTGAGGTGCAACCAACTCAAATTCAGCCAGCGGTAGGAAACTCATCCTTCTTTTTCACCCCAGTGCAGCACAGCCACAGCCCCACAGGGTAAAGCCCCCTGCCCCATGCAAGAGCAGAGCAGGGAGTGAAGGACCTGCATGTCTACACACCAGCTCCAAAGAGATCTGAGATGCTTCTGAAGCAGCCACAGCCCTACAGCAACTAGGATCTCACCCCATGGGACAAGCCCATGGGACAGACCCTGCTCTCGCTCAGGGCTCCCAGCTCTGGGAAGGGCTTGGTTTTGTCACCTCACCCAGCACAGGAACAGCTGAACCTGCTCAAGCCTGAGCAGAGAAGGACAGTTTGATGACGATTTCTCTCACGGTAACAATAGAGTGGAAGCGGCTACTGCTGGGCCTTTCGGGCAAGCAGCCCCAGCTGCCTCTCCAGAACGAGCGCTGCGGCGCTGAGGAACAGGAATAAAAATGACTTTGTGGATTTGCTCTGGCCCTGAGCTTGTAGAAATGAAAAATGAGCTGGGTTACCCAAGCTCCCTCGTTTCTCAGGATCCAAAGGTTTTATTAACACGTTTGTCAGAACAGATTGTTGCACTCTACTTCCAATATAAACCACCAGCTGAAAGACTTAGCCCTGGAAAGGGACGGGGCACAGGGACCCCAGCAAGAGGCTCTGGGCCCCTCTGTCCCCACACCGTTGCTGGGCAGCCTCCCAAGCCAGAAGCAGGTGGCTGGCAAAACCAGCACGGCCCCAAACACACAGCGCCATTCGTGTGCTGGTTTCACTGGTGAGCAGCTCGCCAGCTCCTCCAGCACTTTTCTGACTGCAAAGAGTTAATGAATTGCTGCACTGAACACATTTCACCCCATCTAGGTCAGAAGGGGACACCAGGCTGTCACACACTGCTATTAATGCACTGAATGGCTACCTGAGGGCAGCTTTGGCCTCTAAGAAAAGGCTCGGCTACATCACCCACTCCTGGTGCCCTTCTCCTCCAGCCCAGGGCTCTCTGCAGCCTCCACCCACTCCTGTGGCCCTGCAGATATCCCAGCCATGCTGAGCTCAAACACACCGTGGCACCACCCTGTACAGTAGCCAAAACCACTCCTAAACAGCCACTGAAGGGTGGGGGTGAAGCAGACCTTTCCCCCTCCACACTGAGACACCAACAGGAATTCACAGAATGTTAGGGATTGGAAGGGACCTCGAAAGATCATCCAGTCCAACCCCCCCAGCACAGCAGGATCCCCGAGATGAATTCAGCAGCTTTCCAGGAAAGAAGAGATCCCACAGCTCTCCGCTGCCTCCTTCTGAGCACCAGGCAGAGGCAGAGCCAAGGGACAGGGTGACTTTAGCACCATTGTTTATTGAAAAGGGAGCAGGAAACAGCCCCGCAGGGAGCTCCAAACCCCCAATCACCCTGAAGCACAACTCCCAGAGTGCATAAGGCCCTGACCTCCTCCTAGAGCCAAGAGAGACCACTCCAACCCCCCGGACACATGCAGGAACCAAGTCCAAGCAGGCTGTGAGGCCAGTCTCCACACGCTGGTGCTGGTCTGAGGGGGATCGTGGCAGTGGGCTGCTACTTTTGCAGAACCCAGGTCTTGCAGGGAGAGGTCTCACTGCTCACTCTCCAGCCTGCCCTCGTTTACTTTGCCGTGAGGATCCCAAATCCTGTGTTCCACACACTAGCCAGCAGTTAGCCCACTTTATAACGACACACATCTACCTGGGAACCGAAGGAAAAGAGCCAACCCACACACAGAACTAAGGCCTGGCACAGGTCACACTTTCCTGAGGTTCCCCCTCCCCCCACCTCCCCACCATTTACCAGACAATTTAAAAACAATAAAATACACAGGGGAAAAAAAAAAGCAGAACAATCCTTCATGATAAGATTAAGGTCCTTGATGTGTGACTCTGTTTCAGTGTGCCCAAAAACTGTCGAGCTTTCTCCTGCATGAAGAGTTGGTCTTGGGTTCCACCACAGGCTACTGCTTTCCAAGCCCTGGTCATCTGCAGAGGGAGAAGAAAGCACCACGGTTAGGGGAGAGGGCCAACATGTCCACATCCTGAGTCAAAAGGCTGCAAAAGTAACTAACAACTGTCTGCTACCCGAGGGAAATCGAACTTGAGGCTTAGGAGCAGCCCTCGTGCAGCCACAGGAGGAACTTGTGCACCACTGGTTGCTCATCAGTCACAGAACATTAGGGATTGGAAGGGACCTCCAAAGATCATCCAGTCCCATGCCCCTGCCACAGCAGGATCCCCTAGATCCAGTCACACAGGATAATGTCCAGGTGGGTTTTAAACGTCTCCAGACAAGGAGACTCCACGACCCCCCCGGGCAGCCCCTGCCAGGGGCTGTGTCACCCTCACTGGGAAGAATCACAGAGTTGTCTCTAGCAGAGGGGGATTGTTCCCATTCAGCAGTTTCCCAGGTGAATGATCCATTTCAGGATGAGCCAGGGCCTTCCCTTACTTAGCTCAAGGCAAAAACCCCAAAGCACCAACCCACTAAGGCTCCCTGTGCTGAAGAGATTCCAAAGGGGTGGAAGGAACTGAAGAAGAGCTTTAGGATTTGTTCCAAACCAGGTCCATTCCTATAGAAGCTGCTCCACAGCAGTTTAGTGCCTTTGGTTTCACCCCCAGCACTCAAGAGAGATGACCATGAGGTGAGCAAAGGCAACACCATGCCTGGAGCTGGAAATACCCACTTAAGGGAACTGCAAAAGAACCCGAGCTCAGTGTTTGCTTACAAGTAACAGCATCCCACGCAGCCACAGCGTGGCTTTGGGGGTGATTTAGGTTCAGCCCACAGCTAGCTGAGCTTCCCTGGTAAGTAACTGCCTCTGCTAGCAGCACCAGTCCAGCCCAATAAATCCCAGGAGCCAAGCACCCTCACGGCCAGCCTTGCTGTGTGGGGTTTCACTGCAACCTCTACTGTCACCTTCGAGTCGCTCCCAAAGCTTTATTTATACAGATCTACTAGCACTCAGAGCTGTATGACCCTGCCTAGGACAGCAGGAGAAATGGAAGTGTTTAAGCAGGGTTTATTTTGAGAAGGGGAAAGAATGACCCTGGCTGAGGAATACTTATTAATCAGAAAAGCTTTCACAACAGCTCTAACCCAGGGGCAGAGGCAGCCCTCAGCTGTGAAGACTGAGGCAAGGCTGTCCAGTGAGGACAACACTCGCCCTCTGCTCTTCCTGGGGTGTGGAAACATCCTCAGAGTAGCCTCCAGAAGCACTTTCACCCCAGATGTATTTCTATCCTCACTATCCTCATCAGGCTAACAGAGAGCTCTCACAGCTCGGCCCAAACCCCTGCAAAAACAGCCCAAATGCTGTGGTCTTTCTGCAAGCCACACTGGCTAACAAAGCAAGGACCTCCCTCTGCCTGCAAACACAGCAAGCAGTAAGATCCTGAAGAGCACAGATCACTCTGTGTGCCCTGGGGGGCAGCTGTAAGCTCCAGCACAACCCAGACAACCCACGGGGAAATGGGCAACAGAGCAGCTCTAACAGGACCAGCTGCATCACCAAGAAGGTGGCACACCATCAGATGGAGCTGACTGCACAGGCTCAGGAAAACAAAGCCAGCCTGTGCTGCCATCTCCAGCATCTAGAAGCACCCTAAAAATCACAGGGAGGGGAAATACCTCTTTGTTTAACGTTTATACAGCCCTCTGCAGACTTGCTATGCCCAGAAAAACAATAAAGATGAGGCCACTCGCTGGAAAAAGGAAGGTTTACTGCACTGCTGGATCACTCACCCAAATCTGCTGATGGACTGGGGGGACAAGGGGCAGATTCCCATGAGGAAGTCCAGGGCAAAACACACCAAGCCACAGCTTTGATCAGCCCCAAGGATTTGAGCTCCAGCAGAAGGGCAGTTTGCAAAGAGACAGGAGGAAGCTGTAGCTCAGCATCTCCAAACCCTGGTGCAAAGCCAGCCCTTTCACAACCTCACTCCTCCTCCCCAGGAGGGCTGCTCTACCAGCTAAATGTCCTGGCTGGGCGAGCAGCAGCCGTGGGCTTACCGGTGCTGGTGGTCTGAAATGGCTGGGCATCTTCCTGTAGGACATCTTCTCTGGCTGCACTTGCACAAAGGCTCTGTTGAGCAAACCACTGTCCTTCTTCTTGCCCCAGGAGGAAAAGATCAGGGACCTCGACAGGAAATTAGCAGGCTGCAAAGGGGGGGGGGGGGGGGGAAGAAAACAGCAGGGCTGAGTCCTGGCCAAAAGACCAGCTAACAAATCCAGCCCTTCATCCCCATTCACAGGTACTTTTCAAAGACAGGTGCAGGCGACGCAGATGCCACCATCTCTCTGTGCAAGGTGTCTTTGGGGAGCAGAAGCCAGCTCTGACCCCACTCTGGGCACAGCACCCCTCACCTGGGCTCTTTTGAAGCTGACAGTCTTGGGGAGGGCAGGCACGTTTTGTGTCGCATCTTCATCCATAATGTCCAGCGCCAGAGACTTCCGGACCTTCTTGATAGGACTCCTGCGCAACTAGGGGACACAGGAAACGAGCGTTGGCACGAACCAACCCCCTCAGCTCTCATCCCAAGGGCCCAGGGCACACACTGAGGCTCTCAGCTCCTTGCTCTCTCCTCCTTCCACCAAGAGCCATCAGGAAGCCCCTTTCAGAAGCAGGAAAGGAAAGCCACCGGAGCAAGAGAGTCAAGAGACTTCACACACAAACCCACAGCTGAGGGTCCCAACTTGACACAGATGCTCCAAGCAAGCCAAGGGTCTCTCCAGTTAGGGACATGGCATCTGCTAGCATGACCCCCAAGTTCAGCACAAACCAGGTCATGGCTGATCCTATTTGAAGGAGATCTTGAACTCTCCCTGACCGAAAGGCAGCAGCCATGGGCAGCGAAAAAGCTTTCGGCATTAACAGTAGGATGAACAAAACCACCCAAAACAACCCTCAGCAGCACAGCAGCAGGTTCTAGATGCAAAGTCAGCTGACCCCTTGCTTCCTCTTCTGCTTCTCGGGCTTCACATCATCCTCTATGATAAGCTCGATGCCAGCTTCACTTCGGAGAACCTCTTTCAAGTCTTCTTCCAGGTGAGGAGTCTGAGGCTGGTGTGAAGAGGAGAGAAAGGCGCACGAATGTCAAAACTATTGGGCAGGCTCACAAGGACTTCCTTCAAGGGATAATGGGGTCAGGGGAGCCCACAGTGGGAGGACAAACACAAAGACAACCTCATTCACTTCCCAGCTGGAAAAGCTGACACAATTTCTGCTGGCCTGACAGATTTACAGGATCTCCAGACATGAGAGACTCAAGAGGGGCCATCAGGAGACCAGCACGCACAGAAGTCCTGGGATACAGGAAACAGCCATTCCCCCAACTCCCACACTGAGAGACCTGGTTCCTCAGGGACCTCCAGACAGATCATTTCCTTGTTTTGTCTCCAGCTCATCAAGTAACCAAGTACTGCACCCTCATTCAAGGGCAGTTTGAGCTGGTTTAGAGAGGCTAAAAGTCCTGCGGCTACCTAGTCCTGTGTTCACAGGATCACAACACACTAGAGATTGGATCTCAAAAGATCATCAACCATCATCCCTCTCATCTCAGCCTGGCAGTACCAAGCTGCTTTCACAGAATCATGGCTCAGGTTGGAAGGGACCTCAGAGCTCATCTTCTCCAACCTCCTGCCAGGGACAGTGACACTTCTCAACTGGACTTGGTTGCCCAAGGCCTCATCCAACCTGGCCTTGAACACCTCCAGGGAGGGTGCAGCCACAGCCTCTCCAGCCAATCAATTCCAGAGTCTCCACCCTAGCACTGAAGAAATTCCTCCTCAGATCTAGTCTCCTTCAGTTTCAAACCACTTCCCTTTGTCCTATGAGCAGACACCCTTGGGAAAAGTCCCTCTTCAGTCACTGTGTTACAGCACAGACAACAGGTCACAACAACTCTGCTACTGACCCCACATCCCACCTGCATTCATCATGCTCCTGCCACCAGCAGGAGACAGGCCTGCCCAACACTCACCAGAGGTCTAATTGGTCCATATTTCTCCAGAGCATTTTTGAAAGGCGTGGGAGTGTGAGGAGTGTTGTCCACCACATACTTCTGATCTGGTGTGACAAACCTGGCAGCAGACAGAGGGAAAGACGATGGATGAGAGGTGCTGTATCCCACACTGAGTAACCCACATCCTTCCAAGACCTCACTCTCTGCACAAGCTACCCACAGAGTCTCACATGGCAGCAGCAGCCACCACTTGCCTGGCCATGTTGGTTCTGGGGCATGGAAGAGCCCTTAGTGGGAAAAACATCCTCCAGACACACCAGCTATGCTGCTCAACCCTGCCAGCTACCAGACACTGTTGTCAGAAAGCAGCGTAGTCCCCTGGCACAGGCAACACACAGCCCTGCTCTGCAATGCATCTGCTCAGGCCCAGCCTGGGACTGTGACAGTCACAGCTAGACCAGCACAAGTCCTGGATGCAAACATATTCAAAGAAGCCAAAGCAAGTCTTTACTGTCCTGGACTGACCCCCTCATGGCCAGAGAGTGCAGAGCTAAAGGGAAGGACCTGAGGAAATCAAATCCCTTCCCTGCTAGCACAGGGCTCACAGCACTGCCACTATTCCCAGGCAAAGAGGTGCACAGAAAGCAGCAGCCTGCTCAGCCCCAGAGCACCAAGTTGGTTACTTGGCTGCAGCCCCAGTCAGATGGGAAACCTGTTCCGGGCAGTTCAGAGGAACTGCTTTTTGGGGAAAAACATCCATTTAAGGAAATCCCCAGCCTGCCCTCTCAGAAGTGCTAGTTCAAGTCCTGAGGGACGTATGGATGATTTGGGCCCCACTCCTTTGAAGCATTGACAGTGCCCAAGTTGCGGGGGAGAGAGGAGGAAAGAACTTACGCTGAGTTCTTCTGGAGCAGAGGGGTCTTGTCCCTGTGCAGAGGGGTGGTGACAATCACCTTCTGGCTGCACACAGGCGTGGAGGTCAGAGATGGGTTCTCCAGTTCAAGCGTATCCTGTTTGGTCCAAAAGTTCAAGAACTGCAGAAAGAGAAGACAGTCAGTCCCAAGGATACCAGCACGAGACCACAAGCCATTACTTTTTCCTAAAGACAGAGGAAAACCTGAAGCAGGGACAATCCTCCCATACTGAGTGGCACTGTATAGTGTCCCAGTACAAAGCAGACTGACTCTTACAGGCTCATACTGTCCTGTACACAGACACACACGTTGAAGTTGCCTCATACCTCTAGGAGATCCTGCTGTGGCAGGGGGATTGGACTGGATGATTTTTTCGAGGTCCCTTCCAATCCCTAGTGCTCTGTGATTCTGTAAAGACTATTCTTTTCCCCTAAAGGGATGAGCAGGTACAACTCCAAGCAGCTAGAGTGGAAGAGAAGCCTATGCTTGTACTGGTCCAGATAAGGCCAAGTAAAATGGAGAGGTAAAGTCAGCCCAGCCTATTCGGAGCTCAGGCTGGCAAGTGTGAGGAAAGTGTAACACAACATCTTAAAAGTTAACAGTTGTCTGCATCCCAAACTGAGGAAACAACAAACTGCCTCATCTCTGCTACAGCTTTACTCCCAGGAGGAACCAGGTTTGTAGCTCAGGATATTCAGGGGAAGAAAAGCTGTGTGACAGGTGCACTGATGGCTAAGGCTCAGCGTGAGAGGCACGACGTGCTATTTGCCTTCTCAGATTCACCCCAGGCCTCCCAGACTTTTCCACAAGTCAGGTCCCACTCTGATTTCCCAGTTCTGGCTGGTCTGGCATTGCAGATTCACCTGCACCCACGTCTAGGTGATCTGCTCTGGCAGGGGGATTGGACTAGATGACCTTTTGAGGTCCCTTCCAATCTCTAAAGTTCTGTGTCAGTCTGTCCTGTGCTACTCTCCCATGTGTGAGCCCAGGGTTGCAGAAACAGCAGAAATAAAGGCCTGGAGCAGACACGGTCTGAATACAGACCTGTAAGGCTGTTCTGTTACAGACAACTCCACTCATGACCACCACAGTGCTCGAAGATGTCGGAGAGGGTGCGAGTGCACATGTGGATTCAAATCCTGAAAGATCCCAAGTCCCTTCTGCAACAAAGACAAACCCAGGAGTGTTTTTCTAAGCACAGCAGCTGGGAGATCTGCATGAGGCACACACTGCCCCACCTGCTCGCATGACTGACCCAAAAGTGAACAGAGGAAAAGTCACTGTGGCCACTCTGCTACCCACAGCTGGGGCAGCAATGCCCTGGGGACAGAAGTTCTCCAGACAACCTGCAGCAGGCAGGCACAGACAGCTGCACAACACCGCTCCTTCCTCATAGCAGGCACCTGTCCTGCCCACCAGAGGGTAACTGGGCTTCCTCACCAAGCAGAAAGAGCCTGCTTGCTGCTACAGCAAGGGCAGCACTGAGGACAAGCAGGGCCAGGACCCAGCTCTGCAGCATATTTTAGCAAAGAAACACACGCTGCACACTGGCACCACCTCAGAACAAAGCTGGCAGAGCTGATGGGAACACACAGCATTACAGCCTAAGCAGAGGAGCACCAGCTGGGCTCTACCCCTGCTCTGTACCTGAGATGGGGAGAAGGGCAGTGTCTTGACTGGGGTGCTCTTGGGCGTCATGCTGTTGCAGGAGTCAAGGAAGGAAAGGCTGGTGCTGGTGGCATTCTCTGTGACAGGGGACAGAGAGATCTTCCTCTTCTTCTGCCTCTTGAGCACAGAGGGCGGCGTGCCGAAGCTCACGTCTGCGTGAGGAGAGATGGGGATGAGCTCCCCTTTGCTGCTCTTGCTGAGGTCAGAGATGGTGTGGCCGTCCAGGCGGTACTCGGTCACGCTGGGCAGGTACGGCGTGGGCTTGCTGGGGCTTTGCTTCACGGGGCTGTTGCTGCTACTGCTGCCACCAGCGGAGGGTTCCTCGGGCAAATCAAAGTGGGTCAGATCACACCACCCATCCGGGTCCTGCACACAAGGGAAACCATCAGAAGCAACTCTGGAGGCAAAGCTCAGCAACTGTCTGGTGCAGATGGAGAGATTCATTGGGAGGTGAAATAAGCGGGTGGGTGACGTTGGGGCAGCTTTTGCAAGCAGCCTGGCTACTGGAGAGCTCTGTTCCACTGCCAGCTCAGCTGAGAACCAGGGAAGGGCTCTGCTGAAAGCTGCTGCTTGTGCACAGGGCAGAGTTCTCCTTTTAATGCAAGACTGGTTTCCCAGTTCAGTTCACAGCACAGCTGCACCCACACACGGAGTGGACAAGGAAAAGCAGCTGGGGATAGGTCTGGGGACTGGAGCTGAAAGAAGCAAATCTCACCAACCACCACGTCGTTCTGGTTACTCTGCTGTAACCCCCACTGCTTAGAGCAGGTTAAACATAACCAGACCAGCTCAGAGATCAGCTGCTTCACAGCTCGGCCCCCACCCACGCCCAAAGGACCATAGAAAGGCCCCAGAGATGGGCAGTAAAGCTTTGAGCACCCTCCAATACATGTGCAAAGTGGATCCTTCACGGATAATCAGCTCTGGAGCAACTCAGGCAAGGCAGGGGCTGCAGTGACATTTCCCTCTGATGAAAGTATAAAGTTCTGTTGGTTCTAGCCAGTGGCTCCTCTGGCTGTGGCTCCAAAATTACTCTTTTAAGTGAAAGAAAATGGTGGCCTTGCTCCTGTGTGAGGGGATTTGTCCTGCATACTACAAGTGAGCCTGGCCTGTTCCCTGCCCCATCCATGCCATCCCATAACAGGGGGGAAAGGAAACCCCAAGTGCGTGGCTTGAACAGTTATGAAAGGGAGAGCTTGGGGTGCTCTGACTGGTAACACATCTACTGCCTTCCACACCAGCAGAACCCAGGCACAAAGACACCCATCTAGAGGGATCTCCAAGCCCAAAGCAATACTGGCAGAGCTGGAAGGGCCCAGTCCATCTCTGGAAAAGAGATAGCAGGAAGCCACAAGCTGATGACAGACCCAGCCCTATTCAGAATGCCCAGAGTGATAAGCAAAGGGACCCAGTAAGTTCACTCCAGTGAAAATGGTGGGGATCAGTCTCCCATCGTTATCTAGAGGACCCAGGGTCTGTTACTTACAGATTCAATCATGTCCAGAGCTTCATTGAAGGCTGGCACGGATGATTGGTACAAAGAGCTGGCAGCTTCAACAACCCATCTGTAGGGTGAGGTGACAAGAGAGGAGTCCTCAGGTACCACATCATCCGGGGTCCCCTGAGCCTTCTGCTCTGCCAAGTCTCCAGCTGGCGGCTCAGAGGGCAGCTCCTGTACACCAGTCACTTCCTCATCACTGACATCCTCTTCCTTTATTTCAGAGGTATCAAATGGCCAGTTCAGCAGGACCTTCACACATACAGCAAAGAAAGAAAAAGTCCAGCTGTTAGTAGCAACCAAGAGAACAAAGTCCTGGGGATGAAAAGCAAGGGCACCTGGACACATTCAGCTCAATCTGATCTCCTACTGCTGACCAGTTTGTTTTCAATCCCTCTCCTCCCTCACTGCTCTGGCCCATACACCACCTGAGCACAGAGCTACCTGACTAGGTAACTCAAGATTTCACTTAACATCCTCCCAGGAGAAAGCTGAACACAGACCAAGCAGGCAGCCCTAATTCTGAACCTTCTATGTTCCAAGAGCCTGCCTTTGGAAACTAGGTGCTTTCATCACAGTAAGTACTGGGTGGGCTTCCCCTGCTTCCCTTGTCAGCCTCCACCATCCCGAGCAGCCTCCTTCTCCCAGCAGCTACAGCACAAGAGAGCAAAAATTAAAATCTCTGGTCTCCCAGACTGATGCCTGGATCAGCAGGATAACAGCAGGAGCAGACTGCTGTCCTCTGCCCGGGTAACATACGGTGGCTCACACTGCACCTCTGGCTCCAGGAAGGACAGATCTCCCAGGAGCAGTAGGACAAGGAAAGGCACAGACTGTCCATGGAGACACCTGGCTGTGGCAAAGGCAGCCTGAGACGCAGCAGAAAGAAACGGATAGATGGATGAACAGCTCTGAGATGCATCAGCAGAGCAAGGGAGTGACCCAACCGCCTGCTCTAAGTGTGCTGGTGCAGTACCTGGCTCTCTGCTCTCGTCTGACTTTGGCCATCTTTCTCGTCCACCTCCACAAGCACGTACAGTGGCTTCGACTCCTTAGCTTCATGGAGGAAGCCTCCCGTGTCCACCTTCCTCTTGATGGTGGAGTTCCAGTGATTCTTCACAGCATTGTCAGTCCTGCAGACGATCACCATTTACAGCAGCTTCAAAGAACAGCTAAAAGCTCTTTCACACTCTCCAGCCCCACCCTGTAAGACCAACACCTAGATCTCCTCAGACCACCCAGGTCTAAATGCATCAGTGATCAAAGAGGTCCTACCTCCCAGGCAGCAGCTTGGCAATCTCTGCCCAGCGATTCCCCAGGACCTTGTGGGCCTCAAAAATGATGCGATCCTCCTCCTCTGTCCACGAGGACTTCTTCACCTCAGGGTTCAGGTGGTTATGCCAGCGCTCCCGGCACTGCTTCCCTAACCGCCCCTTCAGGTGTTTGGCTATCAGGGTCCACTGCTTGGTGCCGTATTTTTTAACCAGTTCAATGACCTTCAAAGAGAGTAGGAAGGAGATGGAATAAAGGAGGGGAACATAGTTATCTCCAGCCTTTGCTCAGGGGGAAAAAGCTAGAGGGCAGCACAGTGCTGGCTCATGGTCAGCCTGTGGTCCACCAGCATCCCCCAGGTCCTATTCCCCAGAGCTGCTCTCTAGCAGGTCAGTCCCCAACCTGTACTGGTCCATGGGGTTGCTCCTCCCCAGATGCAGCATCTGCTCTTGCCCTCCGTGAACCTCATCAAGGTTCTCCTACCCAGCTCTCCAGCCTGTCCAGGTGACACTTGATGGCAACAGAGCCCTCCAGTCAGTCAGCCACTGCTCCCAGCTTTGTGTCAGCAGCAAACTGCTGAGGGAACACTCTCCCTCCTTGTCCAGGTCATTGAACTGAATAGTATTGGAACCAGTACTGACCCCTGGGGATCACCACTAGACACAGGGCTCCAACTTGACTCTGCCTTACTGACCACAACCCTCTGAGCTCTGTCCTTCAACTAGTTTCCAACCCACCTCACTGCCAAACCATCCAGTCCACTCTTCTGAAGTCTGGCTGGGAGGATGCCATGGGAGATGGCATCAAAAGCCTTGCTGAAGTCAAGATAGGTCTCATCATCGTAAAAGTTTACTGGATTAGTCAAGCGAGACATCCCCTTGCTGACTCCACACTGACTACTCCTGATAACCCTCCTTTCCCTTTCCTTGAGGTGCTTAGAGATGACTAAGAACACGCTGTTCCATCACCTTTCCAGGGACGGAGGCAAGTCTGTAGTTACCCAGGTCCTCCTTCTTGCCCTTTTTGAAGGCTGGAGTGACTCTGGCTTTTCTCCAGTTCTCTAGGATTTGTCAAAGATGATAGAGTGGCCTAGCAATGACTTCTGACAGCTTTCTCAGCACTCACGGGTGCATTCCACCAGGGCCCATGGATTTGTGGATGTTCAGTTTACTTTAGTTGTTCTTGACCCTAATCCTCTTCAACAAAAGCAAAACGTTCCATCCTCCTGACTTCCCTTGTGGTCTCAAAGGACTACACTAGGACTCACATGGTCTGGAAGCACAGTAATGGAAACAAAAGTGAAAGAAATGCAGAAGGTAGAAGCTGAAAGCCATTCCAACTTCTCTTCAGCACATCAAGCGGGTGAGTCTGCCCGAGATGGCCTCTCACAGCTCATGCTGGACTCAGCAGAGAAACAGGCTTGCAGAAGTCACCATCCACCAGAGCAGCCTCAGACACCCAATCCAGCCTGTCCACTGTGGCACAGGAAATGCCAATTTTATTTTCTCTCCAGTCCAACATGGCCAGGTCAGGTGGAGACCTGCCAGCAGACGGATGAATCGGTTCCTTCTTCTGCTCTCTCCCCTGGCAGGCTACTGGAGCACTGCAGTGTGAAAGGGAGGTGTTCAGCTGAAGAGGCCTAGACCTGCTCCAGCACTTCACAACCAAGGCTGCATCAGGCTGCTCAGAGCGCTGCTCTCACAGGTATCCACCACGAGAAAGAATGACCCAGTTGGAACAGAGATAGGGAGGGGCTGATACCTCCATCCTCTCTGTAGTGAGAGTCCAACACTTAGATCCTCTCAGCCCTGACTTACCTTTTGGTCCTCTTCTTTGGTCCAAGGGCCCTTCACCAAGTCTGGATTCAACACTCTCAGCCACCGGTACTGACACTGCTGATCGCTGCGGTTCTAGGGAAACGAATGAGAAGACACATTAGGCCAGAGGCTCTCAAAGCCCCCAAAGCAACAGCAGCCCCCTCAGGCAGACTGTGCCACAGGAAACCTGCAGAAGCACACAGAGAACACACACTATGACTAGGTCACTCAGCAGAGACAGGAACCTCAAATTCTCACCCCAGCTCCAAGAGACTTGCCCTTCAAAGTCCTTTATGCAGGAGGGACGTCTCCCTGCTCTGAAGGAACACAGTCACACTGTGCAAGGTGCTGCACAAACGGAGAACCACGAGCACAAGAAGCAACATGCAAACACTGCAAATCCCAGCTGGGAAGGGATCACTTACAGGAAAGTGGCTGGCCAGGAACTTCCAGTCATTCTGCCCATAATGTCTTACTAACATCTTCAGCTGCTCATCCTGCAAAGACAAAGATATCCACTTTCACACACACTGAGGCAACACAGGCCACCCCAGGCCAATAGCATCAAGAGAACAAGACAGATAAGTTGTCAATAAAATCTCTCTGGTGTTCTCTGCCCAGGAAAGGGAGGTAGCTCAAACCATCCTTTAGCAGTGCTCCAGTACAGGGAGCCTGACTAGAAGTGACCGTTCTGGGCTCTGCATGATGAGCTCATACAGTAACCACAAAACAAGAGCTCAGCTGTGTTACAGTTGCCTAGTTCAAACTATATGGCCAAGGGCCAGTATCCCCAGCCCAGCCACTGGGTTAAATCCTCAGACAGGATGACTAAGCCATGATTCCAATAGTCTTAACAGTCCCTGTCTTTGCTAGAGAAAATTCCACTGTGCAATTCATATTGATGGAGGCCTCAGCCATCCTCTGGAGCCACTCTTTGGTCACAAAAGCATTGCAGGCAGCAGGCATCTCACCCAGGGTTCACATGCAAAAGTGTTTGGAGTTCTTGCTTCTCAAGCTACACTTGAGCCTCCAAACTTCACTAAGGCCTCAGCTCACCTCAGCAAAAGGGACACATGGTGTCCTCCAGTAGCAAGACAGGAAGGGGTGGTGCCATGGCCAGCAGATGAGGGAGGACTGGGGTCAATGCACCTAAGGCCTGGGTGCCCTGACAGAGGCCTACCCCAACCCCAGACTATCCCTCCCAGTGGGTGCTGGGTCTCACTCACCTCTTCTTGGGTCCACTTGACTTTACATCTGCCATCCCGCTGCTCCTGGACGTCCGAGTCAGTATCCTGGCAATGCAGCTCATCCTGGTCCTCACTAGGGATTAATAAGCAGAGGTCAGAACTTCCACCTCTGACAAAAACAGAGCAGAAGGAGTAACCTGCACCATGCAAAGCAGAGCTCAGGGAGCAACCTGCATAGCACAGAGTTCAGCTCCATATCGGAGCCCAAACACCCCAGCTGTAGCTCTAGGGGGGTACTGGCAGTGCTCGCTCTGCCGAGAGCAGGGGAAGGAGCGTTTCTTGATCTCTGCTCCCTCCTGTCCCTCCGGGAGGTCTCAGCCTCTGGGCACCGGCACCACATCCCCGCCGGCAGCGAGCCCCCACCCCACGACTCTACGAGAAGCCGCCCGCAGGGCTCTACCCGCTCTGCCACCCCCGCACATCAGAGCCAGCACCCTGCCCCAGCCCAGCAGAGCCGCTGAGCGCGGGACCTACCCACAGCCACCCCAGCACCCGCCCGCCCAGGCGGGATGAGCGGGAAGGAGCCATGCGGCGATGCGGGGGATCCCCGCGTTTAGGGGCCCCTATCCCGGGACACAAGGCAGGGACCCCTGTCCCAGTGCTGGAAGGGGGGGTCCCCCACTCACCCGCGGCCGCGACGGGCCATGGCGGGGCCGGGCGGCGGCGGCACTTTCCTATCTCGCGCCAACAGCGGCCCCCGCCCGCGCGGGGCCGGCCCGCGCATGCGCCGCCGCGTCCCGCCCCGCACAAAGCGCGCGCGCGCGGGAGGGACCGCACAGCCCGCCCCTCCCGCCACCACCTTCATCCCGCCTTGCGCTGCGTCCCCTCAGGCGGCGGGGCTCGGGCCCTCCTCACGGCCGTTACTCCCAGCGGCAGTCTCCAATCACAGACTGACTCAGGCTGGACGGGACCTCAGAGCTCACCTCCCCCAGGCCCCTGCCATGGGCAGGGACACCTCTCAACCAGACTTGGTTGCCCAAGGCCTCATCCAACCTGGCCTTGACCACCTCCAGCCTCTCCGGGCAATCGATTCCACAGTCTGTGCACCCTTGCCCTGAAGAACTTCTTCCTCACCTCTAATCTGAGCCTCCTCTCCTTCAATTTCAAACCACTTCCCCTTGTTCTGTCGCTGGACCCCCTCGGGAAAAGTCCCTCTCCAGCCTTCCTGGAGATTCTTTTCAGCTACTAGAAGGCAGCTCTAAGGTCTCCCTGGAATTTTCCCTAGCCTGAACAACCCCAGCTCCCTCAGCCTATCCTCATCACAAAGGTGCTCCAGTCTTGGATCATCTTTGGGGCCCTCATCTGCACTCGCTCCAACAGTGCTAGATCCTTATTCGAGGTGGGGTCTCACAGAGAGTAAGAGGGGAGAATCACCTCTCTTGCCCTGTTGGCCACACTCCTCTCAATGCATTCCAGAATACGGTTGGCCTTCTGGGCTGCATGAGTGCCCTGCCGGCTCCTGCTGAGTCTCCTCAGTCTCCCTAAAAGTTTGGTGTTCCCTCACAGCAATTTGATCAACATCACTTGGTCAAAATACTTCGGGGTGAGATAACAGCAAAAGATACGTGATCTTTTTCTGCCCCAAACCAGCCAGCACAAACTCACCGGTGTGAAAGTCAAAGCTCAAGATTAGGGAAGGACTCAGTATGACCTCCAGACCTTCGTACATTAATGAGTCCCCAGGAGGGAACTGCATGTCTTATAAAGCATGTCCTGCAGGCTTTTGTCCTGGATATGTAATCTGATAGGACCTATATTAATTTGGCGGGGAAAAACCCCACAAAAAGGTGCATTTGGGCTGTCCCCTACTCTGAGGGGTCTGTAACCCCCTGAAATCAAGGGCCTTGCAATGGTGTCCACATGTAGCCCAGGAGAGGGGCTGTATGTGACCTGTAACATCCATCACCCACACACAGATAGCATCCATAGTCCACACACGGGTGCTCCTGTCAGCACTTCAGAGCAAGCACGGAATAGGAGGGAGATATCACCTTGTTGAGGACCCTACCTGAGTGTCACACTCAGGCTGGGAGGTGCTATATGTCCTTGTCCTCCTCCAGCAGCACAGGACAGAGCTCCAACAAACACCTCTCTGCCCTCTAGAATTGTCTCTGCCCTCCAGAGCTGCCCGTGAGCTCCTACAAACACATCTCAGCCCTCTAGAGCTGCCTCTGGACTCCAACAAACACCACTCAATCCTCCAGAGCCGCTCATGGGCTCCTACAAACACACCTCTGCCCTCCAGACTCCAACAAACACCCTCCAGAGCTGCTCATGAGCACCTACAAATGCCCCTGTGCCCTCTAGAGCCACCCAGCAGCACCTACAAACACCCTTCTAAAGCTGCCCATTGACTGCAAACCTAAGAAACCCTTGTAGGACCGCACCCTCAGCATTTGGTCACAACCCCTACCCCTAGGCTTAAAAAGAAGCAACTAAGAACCCCTCCCTCTGCCAGATGGACTTAATCAGGAAATTAGTCCATTAATGAATCACCAGAACTATAAAACCCCTATAAGCAACAGTGGGAGGGGAAAAAAAAAATTAAGCTTTCAGAGGAGTCTCTACAGAAGCTGAGGGTAAGGAGTGGTTGTTAGTTTGTGGGGTTAGGATGTTCTTTAATTCGCAAGTACTAATTTAACTGTCTTTAATGAAATGTATTTCAGCATCTAAGGGAACTTTCCTTCTAGGCTGACCCTACAGCCTCTCCTTTGCAGTGCCTCTTTTTTTTTTATATATATAGTGTAAAAATGGTTTCAGAACACAGCAGCTGCCTTTTCCTTCCCTTCCTACCTTATTCCTGGGTAAGAGGCAGCTGCCTGCTGAGCTAAGAGTAAAAAACTTGCCTACAGACAGTGGGGAAGCCTGAAGGAAGCACCTGCCTGCAGAGCAGGAGGGCGTGAGGACCTCCCTCAGTGCCCCGTGTGGGACTGCAGAGCCCTGTGGGATTCACAAAGTCCCATGAGTGCAGCTAAAAGTAAATACTCCTCAGTCTTTCTCATTCTCCAGCCAGAGCCTGGATTTAATGCCTCTCTCTCAGTGGGTCTCAACCCTAACTGGGGTCAACAGTTGTCTGACTTGAGGAACAAAGAATAAGTATTTTATCTCTGGGAAAGCCAGCTCTGTTTTGGTACCAGTTAGAAACTGAGAGGATTGTTGGGACTCCCTATACAAAGCTGTCCCTGTACAGGCTGAGGCCATGGAGATACAGGTCTAGGGAGGCTTCATGATGGCCTCCCAAGCAATAAACAAGCTGTGCTGCCCTCTAAGAAAAGGACAGGCTTGATGTCCACCTACCTGTGCTGGTTCTGGCTCAGATCCTCACTCTCCTAAGTAAGACTGAGGTGGAACTGTGCAGAGAGCTGTCCTGCTACTCTTCGTCAGCGAACAGTAACGAACAACCATGTGTTTTATCCTGTCAGGAACATCCTGGTCTCCGTAATCTCTGGGATTCTGCATCATGCCATCCACCAAGAAGCACAGTACCAGCATCCTGACCATAAAGGAAGTCCTGGAAACTGGGTTTGTGGCCAAGACTTCTAGCTACACCCACTCTCTTGTCTGTGACTACTACAGAGAGTCTAGCAGTGCCTCCAAACAAGACACCTGGGAGCGTCTCATGGACATGGACAATGCAACAAAAAGCAGTTCCCTGTGTGTTGTCAAGCAGTCAGAGTCTTTGAGCGGCTCTATGAAGGCTCTGGGCATCTCTGACCTCAGTGTTGTCTGCTTCTGCAAAAGCCACCATGGCCTGGCCACCCCTGACTTATCTGGTGAGTATCCTGGCAGAGCTGGCTGCCTGATGGATGTCACCATGCAGAACACTTCAACACCATACAAGAAGACAAAGCACCCCAAGCTGCTGGAGAACCTGCTCTCCAGAAGCACCGAGCTCGCTGGTGATCTCTCAACCCTTGGGAAGTCACCAGCACGCAGATGGGAGATCTCTGCAATTAAAACTCCCCTGGATACCAGCCTGTCCCTTGATGTGAGCAGTGAGGAGCTGAAGTTTCTGGGATGCTCCAGATCGGACCCTACATCCCTGGACACCTCTGTGGTTGTTCCTCTGCCCTGGCCTGGAGCCTTCAAGAAGAACCCCGTGTTGACCCATGGATCTGCCTCCCCCGAGATCCTGCTGGGTGAGCTCGACTCAGTCCCCTCTCATCAGCCTCTGTAATGCCCCTGCCCTGGCTCCACGCTGGGGCTCAGAGGGATGCAGGGAACCTGCCCAGAACAGAGAAGGGAGGGATGCGCGGGGCTGCCGCACGGACAGTGGAGCCGCGCGGCCCGGCCCTGCCCCGCCCCGCCTGGCGGTTCCACCTTCCCACCCGGTACCGCGGCGCTGCCGCCTGCCCTTCGCCTCCTCTCCGCCCGCTGTCTCTTGTGTTACTGCAATAAAGGTATAAATTTGACTCTGTGGTCTCTGTCTGCCTGCAGCGACAGCCCCACCGGGAACGGCCGCCCTCAGTCCCCGCGGCCCACGGCGAGGCCCAGCAGAGCAGGGACGAGCCGCCGCCACAAGATGGCCGGGCCGGGCCTCCACGGCAGCCTCGGACCCGGCCCCGCTCCCC
Organism: Rhinopomastus cyanomelas; assembly: GCA_013400115.1. Taxonomy (NCBI): domain Eukaryota; kingdom Metazoa; phylum Chordata; class Aves; order Bucerotiformes; family Rhinopomastidae; genus Rhinopomastus; species Rhinopomastus cyanomelas. Next base: position 256,676 of record VXBP01010057.1, read on the forward strand.
GGTGCGCGCCCCTGTTACCTGGCAGAGGGTCCCGGGGAGGTCTCGGTGCTGGAGCGGTGCCGCAGTGCGGCTCTGGCTGCCTGGGCCGGGCCATGGCGGCGGCGGTGCGGGCCGGGACCGGATGGCTGACGGCGGCCGGGAGGCGCCGCCGGCGCTGCGGGTCCCCCTCCTGGAGCAGTGCGGGAAGAGCAGCCCGGGACTAGGACAGTGATGGGGCCACGGTGGGTAGAACGATGTCTCCGCAACGCAGCTCCGTGCGGGACTTGGGAGTTCCGGACCCGCCCCAGGGACCGGACCTGCCGGTCTCTGCTCCGTGAACTTCCACCCTTTCGGTCGAGGGGAAGGAACGAGCCCACCCGTCAGGGTCTGTCTTCTCGCCTGTTGGAGGCCCCCACCTCAGACAGACATTTGCCCTCCTTCCTTTTGACCTCTCCCATCATTGCTTACAGCAGGCACATAGAGATGGAGATTTGCTACAATCTCTTTCCAAGGTGATCGGTTTGACGGAGAACCAATGCACACACAGACCCTTCTTTTAGGGATAGATTAAGGCTTGAGACGATGGAGACAGAAAAGGAGTGAGAGCTACTTGGAACCAACTTCTGTGAATGACAGCAATAATTTCATTAATCACATAGTGTTAAGGATTGGAAGGGACCTCATCTAGTTCAGTCCAAATTAATACATAAACCCTGGGGCTAGCTCTGTGCCTGACCTTCCAGTGGCCTGGCTGCACTTCTTCAAAGCCCTTACCCACTTGTACTCCTTCAAAATGTTGTCAATCAGCCATAAACTTCCCACATATCCTATTCCTGTGACCAGCATAAGCACTTCTGTTTACAAAACAACAGCTGGAATACCTCCAGAGGTATGTAACAGCTTCAAAAGACATGCAATCCACTGGTATTTCACGCCACAGCTCCTGGTCAAACCCCATCCACCCAATTAGTGAAAACTGTTATTGAGCTGTCGAGAAGACCTACAGGCAGTAAGCAGGATGCTGCTGGTGTCCTTCAGCTGCTCACAGCATCACAGAACGTTAGGGGTTGGAAGGGACCTTGAAATATCATCCAGTCCAATCCTTCCACCACAGCAGGATCATGTAAGGACATGCTGATGCACAGGAACATGTCCAAGCAGGTTTTAAAGTCCCCACAGAAGGCGAATCCACAACCCCCCTGGGCAGCCCCTGCCAGGGCTCTGGCACCCTCACCCTGAAGAAGGTCCTTCTCACACTGATGTTGAACCTCCTCTGCTCCAGCTCACACCCACTGCCCCTTGTCCTGTCACTGGGTGCCCCTGAGCAGAGCCTGGCTCCATCCTCCTCACACCCACCCTTTCCATATTGATCAACATTCATGGGGTCACCCCTTAATCTCCTTTCCTCCAAGCTCAAGAGCCCCAGCTCCCTCAGCCTTTCCTCCTGAGGGAGATGCTCCCCTCCTGTCATCACCTCTGTGACTCTGTGACTCTCCAGCAGCTCTGTGTCCTTCTGGAACGGAGGGGCCCAGAACTGGACACACTCTTCCAGCTGTGGTCTCACCAGGGCAGAGTAGAGGCGGAGGAGAACCTCTCTCCACCTACTTACCACACCCCTCACAGGACTTGCTCCTAAACCATGCTACAACTTCAGGAACGGGTGACAAAACACAGGAAAAGGGCCCAGGAAGTTTGAAGTGTAAACACCGCTGACCAGCACAAACCAGCTCTGACCTCAGAAAGAGTAACATGCTGTTCCCTTCGGCCGCAGCATTGGTACTGCTGAGGAAGGAACCAGCTTATTGTGTAAACCTGCATCTGGAATGTACAAAGCACTCTCTGTGTGACAAACACAAGCATGACCATCAACAAAAATACAGGAAAGCAAAACCACCCAACACGCTGCTGTGAACAAGGCCCAGCTGCAGCGTAAGCAGAGCTTTAACCACTGCTGATAAAGCTCAACTCACTGGCCCAGGGGAGGGTGAAGAGAACCTCTCTTGATCTACTAACCACCCCACTTCTGATCCACCCCAGGATGCTGTTTGCCTTCTTGGCTACAAGGGCACCTGGTTGGCTCCTGGCCATCCTGCTGGCCAGCAGGACCCCCAGGTCCCTTTCTCCTACAGGTCAGTCCCCACCCTATACTGGTACCTGGGGTTGTTCTTGCCCAGGTGCCAGCCTCTACACTGCCCTTGTTATAGTTCATTGACTGTCTCCCTCCTCAGCTCTTCAGCTGTCCAGGTCCTGCCAAAGGGCAGCACAGCCTGCTGGGGTATCGATGGCTACTCCTCCCACCCTTGCGTCATCAGCAAACTTGCTGACAGTGCACTCTAATCCCCCCCTACTACAGTAAAATAAACACTGGAGTCACAAAGAAGGTCCAAGCCCAATAATTTTTCAGCATATAATACAAAATTCAACCTTCAATAAAGAAGTAAAAAAATAGAAAGCTATTTGGGAAGCACTTGCAAAACACAAGCCCTTCCTCAAAAGGCATTAAGTATCCAAACTACTGCACACGTGAGAGGGTACCGATCGATAAACCGGGCTCAGAGGTTGAAAAACACCCCCCAAAAAAAAGGGGAAAAGTATGCTGTTACTCCAAGGTCCATTGCAAACTGAGTCTCAGTTACCATTCTGGAATTCAGCTTCACTTGTGTCGGTATCATGTTCCTTAGGTGAGAGAGAAAGAAGAACAAGACTTATTTCAACACGGGTTTCACATCCACCTCACGGCGTTAGCAAGCACTGTGAGCACTCGTGAGGCCACACAGTGGCACACAAGGCACTATCAATGAGTTTGATTTAGCTGAAACTACCAACAATTCACTTGAATCTATTAATCCCCCAATTAAAATAAATGAAGGGCTTAATAAATGGAGCACTACACAGTCTGTCAGATTAACAGCCTGGGCCCCTCACTTCAGGAAAGAGATTGAGGGGCTGCAGTGGGTCCAGAGGAACAATGAGGCTGGGGAAGGAACTGGAGGGAAAGGCTGATGAAGAGAGGCTGAGGGAGCTGGGGGTGTTTAGCCTGGAGGAGACTCGGGGGGACCCTTCTTCCTCTCTCCAGCTCCCTGAAGGGAGGTTGTAGTCAGGTGGGGTTGGGCTCTTGTCCCAAGCAACGAGCAGCAGGATGAGAGGGCAAGGCCTGAAGCTGCCAGGAGAGGATTAGGTTGGATGTTAGGAAGCCCTTCCTCAAAGAAAAGGTAATCAGACACCAGAGTGCACTGCCCAGGGCAGTGGGGGAGTCCCTATTCCTGGAGGTGTTGAAGGACAGCCTGGCTGTGGCTCTTAGTGCCCTGGTGTAGCTGATGGGGTGATATTAGGTCCTGGGCTGGATGAGCTCAGAGGGCTTTTCCAGCCTCAATCATTCTGGGATTCTCTATTCTGGGTCACACCTCAGTGTTCCAATTTCTTATACAACAAGCACGGTAACACATCACTGTACCTCTTGTGGGTGACTACTGTAGCTGCTACAACAGCAGCTCAGCCCCAGGGCTGATACTACCAACTATTTGCTTGTAATTCTGTTACTAAACATACCTGGTTCAGTTTCTTAAACTCAACCACTTGGAAGAAGATGTACTCCAGGATATGTTTGGCATCTTGCTTCTCCTTTGGGAGTTTACTTGCTACTCCTAGGATATCACCGCATTTCCGAACGTAGAACTCCAGGTCCTCATCAGTACCTAAAGCAGCACCCCGGGGAAGGCAGGTGAACAGCACACAGATGTGCAGCAGCCAGGTAAATTGTTCCACCCATCCCCAAGTGTTGTTGCCACTCTGGAAGGTTAAATCCCGTTACTAAGCCCAGGGGACTAGCCACGGCGTATCCTGCACTATATATCCTACACAATGCACCTCCTCCAGCTACTACTTTCTCCTCACTTTTAAACTGAAGGGCTGTCTAGAAAAAACTTAACATTTTCACATCAAAGCTTTTTATACCTAAAAATGTAAACAATCAGTCTGCTCTGCTCCACTCACATTTATTTGTGATCTCTGCTAGACGAGCCTTCTCGGAGGAAAATATTTCATCCAAATCAAACAGGTCCAGAGGGGGAGCAGGTAATTCTCTGAAAGCAGGAGGAAAAACCTTGAAGAGAAGAATTAACATGGTTTATGGCCACATATTTCTCTTCTACTGTACAGATCTCTAAGAAAGGAGGTTTGGAATTAGACTGGGCTTGAAGAAGCCTTTCATAAAGTCCAAGGCAAATCTAAAGGCACAAAGGGTCACCTCTTCAAAAATTACATTTTGTAAAAAATAACCCAAATAGCCCAAAAGAGTTTATCACAGAGTCATAGAATCATTCAGGTTGGAAAACACCCTTGGGATCATGGAGTGCAACCAGCAACCCTACTCTACAAGGTCACCCCTAAAACACATCCCCCAACACAACATCTAAGCGTCTTTTAAACTCATCCAGGGATGGAGACTCAACCACCACCCTGGGCAGCCCATCCCAGTGCCTGACCACTCTCTCCAGGAAGAATTTCTTCCTGATGTCCAATCTAACCCTCCCCTGTTGAATCTTGAAACCCTTCCCTCTGGTTCTGTCGCTAATGACCTGTGAGAAGAGCCCAGCACCAGCATCTCTGCAGTGTCCTTTCAGATAGTTGCAGAGAGCGATGAGGTCTCCCCTCAGCCTCCTCTTCCTCAAACTCAACAGACCCAACTCTCTCCATCTCTCCTCATCACATTGATTCTCCAGGCCCTTCCCCAGCTTTGTTGCCCTCCTCTGCACCCACAAGTCAGAGTCACAAGTTTGCCAGAATTACCACCAGCCATCAAACCCAGACATACTGCACTGGCAGTTGCTTTTCCATTTTGCTCCATGAAAAACCAGGAGCAACCAGGCGATAGCTGGGGTACTCACAGTCCTCAGCTCACAGAAACAGCTCACCGTGGAAACATAATCACCCCAGTTCTGGTGGAAGCATTTTGCTTCTCACGCAGTCACCGCCTGCGCCACAGCCTGGACTTGGGTTTTTGAAGAGCAGGGCAGGAAACACTTTCAGTTGCCCTCCTGCAGCTGTAAAGGTCCCAGTGACATTTCCTCGGTGGCCAAGGCGGAGGATGAAGCCATGATGGCAAAACTCACGCTTTTCAAAGTATGTTTGTCACTGCCAGAGCTCATAGAAATTAGAAGCCTAAGTGTTTTGTCCTCCCTGCAACATATTAGACTCTCAGCTGATTAATCACTACAACTTCTCACTCCTTGAGTTTTTTTGACTTCAAAACAGCTATGGGAATGACACACAGAGGTTTTACACAGGAGGAGATTCTTCATGTGTTGTTTTAGCAAAGAGATTACTCACTGCTGGCTGGAAGGCAGGGAGTGGAGTCTCAAATTCAGGCTGAATGAGTTGGAGGGTTTCATGCTTCACATTCAGTTGTTCATAAGCTCTGCAGCACAGAGAAAGGTAAAGTATGAGAGAAGAAATGATGTGACTGCCATTTCCACCCGTAAACTATGAAGATTAATCCTTATGAAGACACCAGGGTCAATATTATGCACAGCTGTGGCATAAAAAATGGGATGTCTGATTTTAGAAGGGCCCCAAAGAACTATGAATCGGTAATAAATGAGTCATAGTTAGCAAACTGAGGAGAAGACCCTGACATGTGGATATATAAAGATGATAAAAAAGAATTATAGACTGGCTAGGGTTGGAAGGGACCTTAAACATAATCTAGCTCCAACACCCCTGCACAGGCAGGGACACCTTCACTAAATCAGGTTACTCAGGGCCCCATCCAATCTGGCCTTGAAAGTCAGATTCTAAAGGATGAACATGCATGAGGACAAAGTGATTCAGCTCAACAAGAGCAGACTTGGGACTTTTAAAAGGTTTATTCAGGAAGTTCATAAGCAAAAACTATTTTACAATGCTATTTGTCATCAGCTCAGAAGGGAGATCCCACTGTGAGTTCACATCTATAGACAAGAAATACAGAGTGAAGTTTCATGGAATCTGCTACTATTCCACATATTCACACATGGTCTGAGTTAACACAGACAGAGCTGCTAGGGAAACCAAGCTGGTAAAACTGAGTAGCAGATAAAGCTCAAGACATTGGGAAATGCTAAGATGAATGAAATTCAGCTTCAGGAAATGCCAAGTATTTCAAAAGTGGGAAAACAACCAGCTCTCACTCCAGAAAGTACCCAGCACCACTGCAGAATGTTCTGCTAAAAGCATCAGTTCACTATCTCAGCAATAAAAGGAAAACACGTGTCACAAACTACAGCTCAGTAGAGAGAAGTAAGAGAAGAACAAACATCCCTGTCACACTGCACCAGCACTGCTGGTGCATCCCCACCCACAACGCTGTCTAGTGCTCCCAAGCAGACAGGGTTAAGCACCAGCAAAAATGCACAGTGGAAGGAAGAAATAAATAAAGAACAGCTGCTGACTTGATAACTGAAGGGAGAGCAGACGTGTCCAACTGATAAAGGGTTGTGTCGAACAGCTTCGTGAAGTCTCTCGGGTTCTCATCCCCTTCCTGCAGACAGACCCGCAGTTGCTCAGACAGCGCAGCTGTATCTGGCAGCATGGTGTAGTCTGAAATCTGAGCACAGACACACACAGCTATGATTTAACACCACCAACACACTGGCACAGTCTCTGTGTAGTTTATGTTTTACCTAAAATCCCACCCAGAGATAATGATTTCACTGGTTACAAATAGTTTATATTTTACCTAAAATCCCACCTAGAAATCATTACTTCAGTGGGTACCAAGTACAAGCCCTTGCAATGCAGCTTAGTGATCAGTGAAGTATCCAAACTCTCTTTCTCTTAGGTGTGAAGTTACTCAGCACAGAATCACAGAACATTAGGGATTGGAAGAGACCTCAAAGGATCGTCCAGTCCAGTCCCCCAGTCACACAGGAACATGTCCAGGCAGTTTTTAAGTCTCCAGAGGAGGAGACTCCACAACCCCCCTGGGCAGCGCCTTCCAGGGCTCTGTCACCCTCACTGGGAAGCAGTTCCTTCTCATATTGATGTGGAACCTCCTGTGTTCCAGCTTACAACCCATGGACATTATCAATTCCTACTCACAAAGTCTGCCTTCATTCTGTGCACATTCCTCTCGTCTCTGGGTCCAAAGCAAAGTGCAAACGAGTAATATTGGGTACAGAACCACATTCTAAGTCTGACAAAGACACACCATCAGTGTTTTTTATGCCTAATCAATCTGTTGATTCAATCCCAGACCCTGAATAAAGGGTCTGTGGCTGTCACAGCATCCACCTAGATGTTAACCACTGTTATTGACCTCTTTGTGAAAGCTCTCTCTTACCTCAGGGTCCTCCATGTCCATCTGGTTCAAGTGGATATCTGATGTCGTGAGCCACTGGAAAAGCACATCCTGGACAAGAGCAGAACTTCATTAATTTCAGGAGGACACAATTAATCTTACGTTATGCTTCAACATTCATCTTAAAACTACTAAACAGCATATCACTGAGAACAAAAAATTGGGTATTAAATAATATCTGTAGAGAAAATACAGACTTATTTGTCTTTCCACGGGGAAGCAGTGAGTGACTGTCGGGGCCCCTCAGTTCCAGAAGGACACAGAGCTGCTGGAGAGAGCCCAGCACACAGAGATGATGAAGGGAGAGGAGCATCTTGCTCATGAGGAAAGGCTGAGAGAGCAGGGTTTCTTGAGCTTGGAAAAAGGGAGCCTGAGGAGTGACCTCATGAATGTTGAACAATATGTGAAAGGTGGGTGTCAGGAGCATGGAGTCAGGCTCTGCTCAGGGGCATCTAATGATAGGACAAGGGGCACCAGATGTCAGTAGGAACAGAGGAGGTTCCACATCAGTTTGAGAAGGAACGTCTTCCCAGTGAGGGTGATGGAGCCCTGGAAGGGGGTGCCCAGGGTGTTGTGGTGTCTCCTTCTCTGGAGATGTTTAAAACCCACCTGGAGATGTTTCTGTGTGACTTGGTCTAGGGGATCCTGCTGTATCAGCGGGATTGAACTGGATGATCTTTCGAGGTCCCTTCCAACCCCTAACAGTCTGTGATGCTGTTCTTCTATGACAGCAGTGAGCACACTCTGTAGGAGGTGCATACTTCAAGATCACCTCAACAGGAAACCCCCCTTCTTAAACAGGCATCAGAAGCTGAATATGCAAAGGTTGATTATTCAACAGTTACTATTCAACAGATGGGGCCCTGAGTAACCTGATCTAGTGCAGGTGTCCCTTTTGGTCAGAAAAAGCAGTAAATATAATTTAGAGTTTCCAAACAGAGTCCCTTTCATAGCTGCCTTGTTCTAAGACTAAGGCAGTGAGCTTGGATTGCTCTGTAAATACTGTGCAGAGCCACTAAGGTTTTGTGGGTTTGCTTCTTTTTTAAATAAAACGAATAAAACAAAAAAAAAAGGCAAAAACCACACTGAAACCCCAGAACAAAACTTACCATGATCTTACCATTCTCTTCTTTATCCAAGTACTGGTCACTGAACATGTGGCAAGATCCCAGCGCTGCCAGCTTTCCACCTTGACTCTGTCAACAATACAATCCCACCAAAGAGTGGTTTGAGAGGCAATTGGTAATGGTGCCTCATTAAAATGCCATTTAAAGAAACAAAAAACATTGGAATGAGTAGTGGCAAAAGCAGTTTCAAGCTTGGCAAGTTCACAAGAGCTCAGCAGCATCGTCAGTCTTAAGGGAGACATCAAGGTGCTGGAGTGCAGAGAGAGGCAACAAAGCTGGTGAAGAGCCTGGAGAATCAGTCTGACGAGGAGAGATGGAGACAGTTGGGGCTGTTTAGTTTGAGGAAGAGGAGGCTGAGGGGAGACCTCATCGCTCTCTACAACTATCTGAAAGGACACTGTAGAGATCTTGGTGCTGGGCTCTTCTCACAGGTCATTACCGACAGAACCAGAGGGAAGAGCTTCAAGCTCCAACAGGGGAGGGTTAGGCTGGACATCAGGAAGAAATTCTTCCTGGAGAGAGTGGTCAGGCACTGGGATGGGCTGCCCAGGGTGGTGGTTCAGTCCTCCTCCCTGGATGAGTTTAAAAGACGCTCAGATGTGGTGTTGGGGGATGTGGTTTAGGGGAGACCTTGTAGAGTAGGGTTGACAGTTGGACTTGAGGATCCCAAGGGTGTTTTCCAACCTGAATGACTCTGTGCAAGCTCCTAAGGCTCATGCATTTATTAAAGACACCGATCTGCATTTTAAAGAGCAGCCACTTGGCTGCCAATCAAAAAACTTACAGAGAGCATCCCCAACAATGGCTGCATGTAGGTTATTATCACAGAAAACCCGTTTTCTCAATCAGCTGAAAAAGAATTCAGTGAAGTGAATGCATTATTCACTTCCTGCCACTCTTTTTAGTGTTCAGAATGTAAACCCAGCAGCCAGTAACACGTGTGCCTGTCACTACAGCACAGTCCCATGGCAGAGAATGAGAGCAGTTGGGGAGCTCTGTTATTTGCATGATAAAATGAAAAACATGCAGGTCACTCCATTTGATTTTAGCTAAATTAAACATTCATGGAACACTTGGGGAGTTCTTCTCTAAGGTCACTCCTTAAGGCCTCCACAAGGACATAGGGAAGAAATTGTAAGAAGAAACTGAGGGCAGTGCTGGGCCCCTCACTGCAAGAGATTGAGGGGATGGAGAAGGTCCAGAGGAGCAATGAGGCTGGGAAAGGGACTGGAGGGAAAGGCTGATGAGGAGAAGCTGGGGGTGTCTAGCCTGGAGGAGTCTCAGGGGGGACTTCTTCAAGTCCCTGAAGGGAGGTTGTAGTCAGGTGGGGTTCAGGCTCTTCTTCCAAGCAACCAGAACGAGAGGGCAGGGCCTGAAGCTGCCAGGGGAGGGTTAAGTTGTATGTTAGGAAGCCCTTCCTCATGCAAAGGGTGATCAGAGCCTGGACTGGACCGCCCAGGGCATCCCTATCCCTGGAGGTGTTGAAGGACAGCCTGGCCATGGTCCTCAGTGCCCTGATCTGGGCGATGGGATAATGTTAGGTCCTGGTCAGGGCTGGATGAGCTCAGAGGGCTTTTCAAGCCTCAGTAATTCTGCGCTACCTCTACTCTACCATCTGCCTGACACTCATGTCTCAGTACATCAAAGGCAGAACCATCAGTATGATGTGTCAAGGCTTCTACTGCACAAACCATTCATTATTCAGTGAGGAACCCATGCAAAACACCTGATGGACGTGCAAGCAAGTACAATGGATTTCACTTACAGCTCATGCAGCACAGAAATAAGTGTTCCCTAAAAGGAGGGAGGAAGCACTAGGCTCATCTGGAGTTTGCAGACGCATCAACACTAGAAGTGGGTTCATATGGACTCCCAGAACCCCCATTTTTGGGGGGTTAGGGAGGAAGGAGTGATTTGTTACAGACCAAGTCATACCTCATCGTGATAGAAAGCAAGAACAGGCCGGTTGAGCGGGAAGCAGATGGATCCTGTCGACAGAATCGCCACTGCTGGTTTCATCACGTTCAGCGTGGCACCGAAGGGGTACACGAACGTGAGCCCTCTGTGGAAAACACAGCAACTCCCTGAGCACCTGTGTGTGTCAGGCAGGCTGGACACATTTATAAAGCTCAGGCTGTCCACCTCAACTTCAAACTGTGCTTGTGCACTGGTGGTACGACACCAAGAGACAGGATATAAATATCCACATCACTTCAACCATGTTACAGGCTCTTTCTACAGGCTTTTCCTGCTTGAGGATTTGTCTTCAATAAGGAACAAAGACTGCACTTGATTTCTGTTTGCACACTCCTGTATCTGAGAGAAGAGTAAGGAGTATTGAACTCACAGATACACAGATCGATAGGGGTTGGAAGGGACCTCCAGAGGTCATCAAGTCTAACCTCAACATAAGCTGAAATAGAACCACAGAATGGGTTGGAAGGGCAAAGATCATCTATAGTTCCAACTCCCTGCCCTGAGCAGGACTGCAAAGCTCCCTGCAGCCCAGCCTTGAACACATCCAGTGATAGAGCATCACTCACAGTGAAGAAATTCCTCCTTACATCTAAGCTACAGCCACTCTTTTCAGTTTAAAGCCATTACCCCTAGTCCTATCGTCACAAGCCCCTGTAAAAAGTCCCTCCTCAGATGTTTTGTAGGGCCCTTCAGATACGAGAAGGCCACAACAAGGTTCTTCTTCTCTCAAGGCTGAACAACCCCAACTCCAGCTCCTTCACTGGTTTTCAAACGCTACTAAACAGCTTTTCCTTTCCAGATACAACCCTAAGGAGCAACTAGCTGATAACTTCTTCCCAGTGAGGGTGCACTTGAACAGGCTACCCAGGGAGGTTGTGGAGTCTCCTTCTCTGGAGACATTTAAAACGTGCCTGGACATGTTCCTGTGTGATGGGATCTAGGTGATCCTGCTGTGGCGGGGAGGCTGGACTAGATCTTTCAATGTCCCTTCCAATCCTTAATGTTCTGTGATCCTGTGATAAGAAGTATGTTAGAAAACCCCATCACAAGCAAGACACACACACACACAGAGTCCTGAGAAATTACAATCCTGTTAATGCTGAATTATTCTAGGTCTTTTCACACCAGCTTCCTTAAAGGTGAACACTTACCGTGAACCACGTCCATAACCATCTTCATCCACTGTCTCAAGTGTTGTTTTTCTCACAGCTTCACTGATTCCCCTACAAAAGGTTGAAAAGCAACACTGAGGGATGACAGTACAGACTCTACATTGAACTGTAACCATTCAATACCCCAAATATTTACCTGTTCAAAACTCCATCAGAGATCAGGGCTTCTTTTGGGTGGTGGTACTTGTGATACACGTTCCGTACAACAGCGTCTTCAAGAGAGGAAAACAGTGAAGAAATTTAGATCTGATCTACAGAGAGCAATGAAAACTGAGTATAGCCTTTGGATTCCCTGCATCTGGAATCTTGTGTCCAGTTCTGGGCCCCTCAGTGCCAGAAGGACACAAAGCTGCTGGAGGCGACCCAGCGCAGAGCCACAAAGATGATGAAGGGAGTGGAGCATCTCCCTGGTGAGGAAAGGCTGAGGGAGCTGGGGCTCTTCAGCTTGGAGAAAAGGAAACTGAGGGGTGACCTCATTAATGTCTGTAAATATGTGGAGGGTGGGTGTCAGGAGGATGGAGCCAGGCTCTGCTCAGTGGCATCTAATGATAGGACAAGGGGCAGTGGGTGTGAGCTGGAACAGAGGAGGTTCCACTCCAGTATGAGAAGGAGCTTCTTCCCAGTGAGGGTGACAGAGCCCTGGAAGGGGTTGCCCACGGGGGTTGTGGAGTCGCCTTCTCCAGAGACATTTCAAACCCGCTTGGGCATGTTCTTCTGCGACTGGATCTTGGGGATTCTGCTGTGTCATATAGATTGTACTGGATGATCTTTCAAGGTCCCTTCCAATCCCTAATGTTCTGTCATTTTCTTCTAGCAGCACAAAGCTGGCAGGTGGCTCACATAAGAATTCAAATCAGCCTTCTCCTCCGTTTCCTTTTGAACATCCAGATTTAGAACAGGACTATATTTGCAAGTTCAAATAAAAACATGAAGAATAATCTGCAAGGCGGAAGAGGCAGGAAGACAATCGAGTTAAAAGAACAGGGAACAAGTCTTCCAAGTCCAATTATTTTACATATCCTCCCAAAATGTGATCAATCAAACACGGTTTTGTTAGTAAAGCCCACTAAATCTAACGACGACAGCAAAGGAATGAAGATGCCAAGTTGTCAGCAAGGTGCTCTGCCCGTGGAAAGCCCCTGGCTAACACTGCCATGTACATTTAGCTTTCAATAAAAAACATCTCCTAGAGCAAAAGCTGCTGCTGCTGATTGACTTCTATCTACAAAGGCTGAGCCTGCTCTTTGGGTTTTGCTGAAAAAGGATGTGTAAAAGGTCTCAGTGGCACCCATTACCATTATTGAAAACGATCCCATATTCTTCTAGTAAGAAATTAATATTTGTGCCGTATCGCGACTCTCCGCCTTCTCTCAGCATCACTAGGATGGATCCACCACCTTCCAGGAATTTCTTCAGTACTGAAAACTAGAAAAGATGCACAGAAAATAAGTGTTAACGGAGCTACACGGGCTCACAGAGAATTATTGAGGCTGGCAAAGCCCTCTGAGCTCATCCAGCCCTGACCAGGACCTAACATCACCCCATCAGCCACACCAGGGCACCTCCAAGGATGGGAACTCCACCATTGTCCTGGACACTCCAGGACTTCCAAGAGGAAGGGCTTTCTAACACCCAACCTAACCCTCCCCTGGCAGCTTCAGGCCCTGCCCTCTCATCCTGGCACTAGCTGCCTGGGACAAGAGCCGGATCCCCACCGACTACAACCTACTTTCAGGGAGCTGGAGAGGGGAGATCCCTGACTCTCCTCTTCTTCAGGCTAAACATCTCCAGCTCCCTCAGCCTCTCGTCATCAAACTTTCCCTCCTGTCCCTTTCCCAGCCTCATTGCTCCTCTGGACCAGCTCCAGCCTCTCAATCTCTTTCTTGAAGTGAGGGTTCCCCAGTACTCGAGGAGAGGCACACACAGAACCACAGACAGTTACACTTAGATGAGGGAAGGTAACTGATTCTGACTACTCTCAGTTAACCTGACCCCATGAGAACAGCATTCAAATGGCAACCTGTGTGAATTAATTTAAAGCAGGACTATCGCAGAGTCTTCTCTGTGGTTCTTTTCTATTTAGCATCAAGCAAATCTTACAACATAACTATTTTACAAACAATTATTGACTTCTTACCTCAGCAGCACTGAACATTTCTCTTGGTCCTGCTGTAATCCACAACTTCACTCCCAACAGTTTCTCAGATGTGATCTCATCTTTTAAGCTAAGAATAGATTCATACAAACACCTGTTATTCTTGGATATAGGCCTGAACCACAATGTTTTCCTCTTTATTTTAAAGGACTAGCAAATAAACACTTTGGCCACTCTGCATCCTTTTATCTGTGCTTAAAGTTGACAACTTGAGCAAAAAAGATCCCGTGAAGTTTCAACCTAGTGAATAGTAAAGAGAGAGGCTACAATGAAGACCCTAATGAAAGGAGAAGCAGAATAACAAAGACAATGAAGGTATTTTGGACATTTACTATCTCTGTTCAGTGTAAGAGGATGTGATGAAACTCTGTATGGCTGCATCTATTATCATGTGGGGTTGGTTTCTTCTGATCTGTGGTGGGGACAGTGAATTGAAATAGCTTAAGGCTGTTCTTCTCCAAATTGAGTCAGTTGTTTCATTGCCTGCAGATTTGTAAGTGGTTTCATTAAACCCTCCCCTTGTGTCTGATGCTTTAGATGGGAACTCTTGCTTGAAACAGTCAGGGTCTCTGACCCACAACATTGGTGGTGACAGAGGTGGGATGCATGCGGGATCCAATAAGGACCAGAAGCACCTCAACTCTGGCCCTAACAGATTACCTTAAATTACAAAGGTTGGCCTCCAACACACAGGCCATTTCTATGCCAAAATCTAAACCAAGATGGACTAAAAATCTCCTGTGAGGAGCTTAATCCTTGTAATTTACGCTCTGTAATGTACTGAGACACTGAAACAGGCTGCCCAGAGAAAGCTGTGACTGCTCCATCACTGGATATTACCTAAGGCTGGGCTGGATGGGGCTTTGAGCAACTTGGTCTCGTCAGAGATGTCTGTGCCCATGGCAGGGGGTTGGAATTAGATGATGTCCGAATTGCTTCCAAACCTATTCAATGAGTCACCACTTTCTTCCACACATTAGACAGCTGGAAGCTCCAGAGACACCCCTGACAGTGAAAGCACAGCTAAGGGCCCAGCGCAGTCAATGCCAAAGTCATCTCTGAGCTCAGGACAGGCTCCCTCAGACCCCCAGGACTAGCACACACACAGGTGGGGCCCTCCAGGTGCCCTAAACCTTCCCTGAGGAGAAGGTGGGACACCTCGACTCCTTCCTCAGCCATGGAGAGCCCCGCCTGGGTGGGCTGACGGAGCCCTCCACTAGTGCAGGGAGTCCAGAGATGCCTTCGCTCCCAGGGACCTCTCCGGCTTCGGGCTCCAACCCAGCCCGGCGAGCAGCCCCTCACTCACCTCAAGACCTTCCAGTTCCCACGGAGCCTCTTACGCAGGGCCTTGTAGCCGCTGACCAGGCTGACCGCCTCCCCCTTGGACGCGCTGAACACGATGGCGCTGCGCGCATCCTTCTCCATAGGGGCCGCCCGGCAGCAGCAAGACCGCCCGGGACCGTCGGTGCCGCCGCGCCGGGGCGGAGCGAAGCCGTCACGCCGGCAACGGGCGCAGCGCAGGGCGCATGCGCGGAGGTCACGGAACGGTCCATTGCGGGGCGGGAAGGGGGGAGCGGCTGGTACCACCGCGGGGATGGGGAGGGGGGATAATACGAGGCTCCGCCCCTGCGCACGGCCGCTGCCCCCTGTGTCCCCTCAGGCGGCTGCTTCACCTTCACCTTCGCTCGTTGTGTTTTAAGCAAAAGCAGAAATCCCCAGCCCTCGCTTCCCTTGTAATTAATGAAGATCCAGTGACTTCTTGTCGCTGCTCGAAGCCAACCTCCAGCTACGAGGGCAAGCTGAGAGAGCTGGGTTGTTAGCCTCAAGCGAGGACCACTCCAGGGGCACCTTCTAGCGCCCTTCCCATCCCCGAGAGGGGCTGTCAGGAGGCCGGGGAAGGCTGTTCCCCAGGACAGACAACGACAGGAGGAGGGGTCATGGTGTGAAGCTGGAAAAGGGAAGAGTGAGGCTGGACGGGGGTGGGGGGGGGAAATCACAAGAACATGGATCCCCTAGATCCAGTCATTAGGGATTGGAAGGGACCTCAAAAGATCATCCAGTCTGATCCCTCTGCCACAGCAGGATCACCCAGATCCAGTCACACAGGAACATGACCAGGTGGGTTTTAACCATCTCCAGAGGAGACTCCACAATGCTCCTGGGCAGCCCCTTCCAGGGCTATGTCACCTTCACTGGGAAGAAGGTCCTTCTCACTCTGATGTGAAATCTTCACTGTTCCATCTCAACACCCACTGCCCCTTGTCCTGTCATTAGATGCCACTGAACAGAGCCTGGCTCCATCCTCCTGACCTTTCCAATTTATCAACATTAATGAGGTCACCCCTCAGTTTTCTTTTCTCCAAGCTCAAGAGACCCAGCTCCCTCAGCCTTTCCTCATCAGGGAGATGCTCCTCTCCATCATGTTTGTGGCCCTGCCCAGCAGCTCCGATCCTCTCAAGGATCCCTGGAACAGGCTGCCCAGAGAGGTGGTAGAGGCCCCATCCCATTCAAGGTCAGGCTGGATGGGGCTCTGGGGTTCTAGTTAGAGATGACCCTGCTTGTTGTAGTGGGGTTGGACTAGATGCCCTCTGAAGATCCCTTCCAGCCCTATGATTCTACATTCTCTCCTTAGCCCTCCCTCCACACACAGAGAGTGAAACACATCAGAGTTTGCTCTTTAATATAAACCATGATGTGGTCCTGATGACTTCAGGATGTACAAGAGAAAGTCTGATTAAATAAAAAATAAGAACTTGTCCAGCACAAGCATCCCACCCCTTCTGCAAAGCCCCATTTACCCCTGTGTTGCAGGTAGAAGCTCTGCGAGCCCCTCAATAGAACAAAACTTATTAAAAACAAGGTGGGGAGGTGACGTGTGGGGGCACCAGCATTTAAATTAAGGCAGAATAAATAATTTGTGTTTGTCTGTGACAGGCACTGGCTGCTGCTCTTCCCCTGTGCAGGGTGTGGAGTTGGGCTTAACTCCCCCAACTCTTGCCCTGTGCTCGGCAGCACCCCAGACCTCGCTCACTGCGGGTAGTGTGCATCAGGCAAGTCCAGAACATGTGGTGAAAGGATCCCCAACCCCTATTTCCAAACTGTACTTGGGGTAAACATCTCATCCTCTTCCCAAACCCATTCTGAGATTTCCCTCCCCACACTGGCTCCCCTGTAACTGCCTATTTATTGCTTCCATGGCAGCCCAAGCCTGGGACACAGAGAGATGAACTACTCGCCTTGGCCACAGCGCAGCTGAGGATTTACAGACCTGCAGCCAGCGTTGGAGCAACAACTGATGAGCAGCTCCTCAGCCCTCTTCAGTCCAGGGTGGGTGGCTGAAGCAGTGCAGTTCACTTAAAAGAAGACACTGCTCTGGGTAGTAATGTGAAGTTTCCCCTTTGATTAGGGGGGTGCACAAAGCAGGTGGATGGAGCGAGGCAAAGAGAGTTCCACAAAGTAAAGAAGGAAAAGAAAGTGGCCACTTGCAGGGGTGTGAGTGATGGGACATAACCTCAACCATAAATACAACCACAGAGTGGGTACAACTCTGCCAAGCAGCACAGAACACTCCAAAATAATAATGTGTCCTATTTTCCCTGCCAGGGGAACAGTCATTCAGAGGGAAATCCACCCAACAGCAAGAGAGTTAAGAGCTCTGTTCCATCCCAGCCAGTTAAGTGCATTAGTCCCAGTTTCTTTAAACCACGAGCAAAGGGCAGTACCAGTCCTTTCAAAAAAACAAAACAGGAACCCCAAACCCCACAAAACACACACAAACATAAAACCCCTTCAGTTAAAAACTGGCGCCTCCCAGCCCGTATAAAACCTAGATGTCCTCTTCAGTTGGTGCATAAGAAAAACCTAAAAAGGCATCTGAGGCACTGGAGCTGCTGGCTGCTAGGTCAGGCGTGCGGGTGATGGAGGCTGAGATGGCTTCTTGGGTGAACTCTGGGTCAAAGTGTCGCAGATCCGCTGGACCGGCCTAAGCCAAGAAGCAGAGACACACAGAATCACAGAACATTAGCAGCTGGAAGAGACCTTGAAAGACCATCCCAGTCCAATCCCCCTGCCACAGCAGGATCCTCTAGATCCAGCCACACAGGAACATGTCCAGGTGGGTTTGAAACATCTCCAGAGAAGGAGACTCCACAACCCCCTGGGCAGCCCCTTCCAGTGCTCTGTCACCCTCACCGTGAAGAAGTTCCTTCCCATAGTGGTGTGGAACCTCCTCCAATGTTACTGAGCAGAGCCTGGCTGCAGCCTCCTGACACCCACCTTTCATCCTGAGCGAGCAACCAACTGCTCATGTTCAGGAAGTCTAACACCACCCACCACAAAGCATCATCACTGCTACATGGACAGTTCCTAACCCCCTCAGCACCCCTCACAGGGTATCTAGAGGACTCCTTCTGTACTGCTGCATAGCACAGACACCCACTTACCACATTGGGATTGAATGGAGGAGTAATCCTCTTGTGGTACAAGTCATCCCAGTTTATTGGGCTGAAGAATACATGGTTCTTTATCTCAAGCTGCATAGAAAGCAGGGCAGAAGGAAGTCAGTTTGCTGCCTACCCTTCTTTTCCACCACCTGCTACCCAGCTCTATAGCATTAAGTTGTTGAAGCAAGACTTGGAGCTACCGACTTATGCATTTAGGGACCACAGGACAAGTCCTCAGTGTGGTCCAGTAATCCCTTGAAGGGGAGAGGACACCAGCACAAACTGGTGTTCTAGCTTGCCACCACACACAGTGTTTCCCCTTAGAGATCCAAGTCAACCCCATACAGCTCAGAATATAAAGGTTTTCGATCGCTCTTGCCTCCTGATCATATAAGAGGTCGTATCCTATCATAATAGAGGTCACCTACAAAGTCTGTCTTGGCACCCAGCCTCCTCTTCTGGTCCTTGTGGAGAAGTCCTTGGAGGATATCACAAGCTGCCACAGTCTTAGTTCCTTGGATCTGAAGTGGCTTGTGCAGGATGTTGTCGTACATCTGAGACACGTCGCGGCTGTAGAAAGGGGGCTGACATGACAGGGAAGAAACCAGGTGAAAAATGAGCTATCATAAGGAACCAGTCTGAGTCCTGCAGTGAACACAAGAGGGAGAATCACACAGAATCACAGAACCCTAGGGATGGGAAAGGACTTTGAAAAGTCATCCAGTCCAGTCCAACCCCCTGACACAGCAGGATCCCCTAGATCCAGTCACACAGGGACATGGCCAGGCAGGTTTTAAACATCTCCAGAGAAGGAGACTCCATATGCCCCCTGGGCAGCCCCTTCCAGGGCTCCATCACTCTCACAGGGAAGGTGGTCCTTCTCACATTGATGTGGAACCTCCTGTGTTCCAGCTCACACCTGTTGCCCCTTGTCCTGTCACTGGGTGCCCCTGAACAGAGCCTGACTCCATCCTCCTGACACCCACCCTTTTCATATTTGTCACCCCTCAGTCTCCATTTCCCCAAGTTCAAGAGCCCCAGCTCCCTCAGCCTTTCCCCAGCAGGGAGATGCTCCCCTCCCTCCATCATCTCTGTGGCTCTGCACTGGGCTCTCTCCAGCAGCTCTGTGTCCTTCTGGAGCTGAGGGGCCCAGAACTGGACATAATCTTTCAGATGTGGTCTCAGCAGAGCACAGGAGAGGAGGAGGAAAACATTTCTCAATCTACTAATCACCCCACTTCTAATAGACCCCAGGATGCCATTGGCCTTCTTGGCCACAAGGGCTCACTGCTGGCTCCTGTCCATCCTGCTGGCCACCAGGACCCCCAGGTCTCTTTCTCCTGCTCTGCTCTCCAACAGGTCAGTCCCCACCCTCTCCTGGTCCCTGGGGTTGTTCTTGCCCAGATGCCAGGCTCTACACTGCCCTTGTTATAGTTAATTTAATGTCTCCCCACCCAGCTCTCCAGCCTGTCCAGGTCCTGCTGAATGGCAGCCCAGTTTGCTGGGGTGTCAGCCACCCCTCTCAGCTTTGTGTCTTAGATATCAAACATCTCTCTCCATTCAAAAGGCAACGGGTAGGACTGAAACAGATCATCCACATCAGGATTCAGCTGTCAAGGACCACGGAAACACAGGGCCAGCTGCACATGAAGTCTTTTAGAAATGTTCTGCACCCCTCAGTGGGGAGCAGACCTCCTCCAGACTTACCAGTCCAAAGAGCATCTCATACAGCACAGCTCCTAGGCACCACCAGTCTACTGTCCTGTCATAGGGCTGCTTCTTTAGCACCTCAGGGGCCAGGTACTGCAAGAAGAGCCAAAAGCAAAACATTTGCCTCAAATTATAAAGGAAGAGCTTTTCCTTCCTAAAACAGAAACACTTGGCTGTAGCTTGAGCTGAGCAGATGCAGTGTTGAGCACACAGAGGCACTTCCTGCTACACTTTGATAGACTCTCTACTTGCTTCAGAGAAATGATTTTGAAAGACTTCTACTAAAAGCCCTAAAGTAACCTTCTGTAGCCCAGATCATCTTCCTCACTTGCACAAGGCTTTTCCACCTACCACCATCAGCCAGCAAACCTGTTCTGCACTGACACAGCACAGAATCACAGAACATTAGGGATTGGAAGGGACCTCAAAAGATCATCCAGTTCAAAACCCCCTAACACAGCAGGATACCCTAGTTCCAGTCACACAGGAACATATCCAGGTGGGTTTGAAACTTCTCCAGAGACTACAATTCTACAACTTCCCTGGACAGCCCCTTCCAGGGCTTTGTCACCCTCACCATGAAGAAGTTCCATCTCACACTGATGTGGAACCTCCTCTGTTCCAGCTCACACCCATTGTCCCTTGTCCTATCATTAGATGCCTGGCTGCATCCTTTCACATATTGATCAACGTTCATGAGGTCACCCTTCAGTCTCCTTTTTCCCAGCTCAAGAGATCCAGCTCCCTCAACCTTTCCTCATCAGGGAGATGCTCCACTGCCTTCATCATCTTGGTGTGTGTCTGCACTGGACTCTCTGCAGCAGCTCTGTGTCCTTCTGGAACTGAGCAGCCCAGAACTGGACACACTATCCCAGATGCTACACACACACCCCCCTGAGGGACTTTTGAGAACACTGCAGTTTTCAGTCCCAGTAAGCTCATCGAAAGCATCAAAACTACCAGTAACCATCACCAAGGAGCAACAGGGATGAATCCAAGAGGGCTGCAAAACAAGCATCACACAGAGACTGCTTTCATGCAGGGTTATCTCCATGCACTATCAGGCTCCCTACCCAGGGCAGGGGAAAACACCCAAAACAAACAAAACCAACACACCACACATCAAAAAAACCCCACAGAGCAAAGCCAGAACATTCCTGCTTGGGTCACACTGTACTATTGCACAAGTGGGTCCAAGGGCTACCACCAGGAAGTTCCTGCCCACTTCTACCAAGCTTGAACACCCAAAGGGGCTTCACTTGCAGACCCTTCAAGCTGGTTTAGGAGGGGCAGCAGGACTGAGGTGCTACCAAAATCCCCAGCTCACTAAGAAGCAGGAGAACAGCCTCCAAGAAGCCAAACTGGAGATGGGCTTTAACAAAAACCTAGTTGAAGTGGGTTAGAGAAATGCTCCTCTCTGAGCAGTGGAAAGCCTGGTCCTCCCCTCTGCAGCTCCTGCAAGCCAAGGACAGCCAGAAGAGCATGGCAAGGTGCTGCTGCTGTGTATGCCACCGCCAGCAGGCTCCCTGTCCTGCAGCTCCGGGCTATCAGAGCAAGTCAACAGTCTGCTCACACATTGCTTGTGGGCTCCTGGGGTCAAGGTTGTTTCCACAGACAGCTGGAACAGCCCCAGTTCTACCAGAGCAGCTGTAGGGATCCCCTGGCAGCACAGCAAATTGAGAGCAGCAATCAGCTGTCACAGGTACAACTGTCTGCTGAACAGCAAAGACCTTATCCAAACTCCAGCTTTGGGCTGACAGCCTCAAAGGATCCAAGACAAATTCAGAGCCCACATTTTCAGATGCTGAGCACCCACCCACTCAAGTCCAACACCCAGAGCAGCAAGTCTCTGAAGGCTTTCAGCCTCCCAGTGCCAGTGAAACCCCAGCACATGCTGTATGTACCTCAGGAGTGCCACAGAAGGTAGAAGTGGTCTCCTCTTGCTCCATTCCTTCTTTACAGAGTCCAAAGTCTGTCAGTACTATGTGTCCCTAAAGAAAGGAGAGAAATTCCAGTTGGGACCCATCTTTCCACAGCAGACAGGGTTTCCAAGCTTCATCCTTCTCATCACATCTCATCTATGCTTCAGTTCTCCGTTACTCATCTTCTTCCCCCGCCTCAACCTCTGGATGCCCTGTAGTACGAGTACAGGAGGACGACAACTACTAAAAGCCCTAAATTGGCTCTTAAAGAAAGAAAATCTAGACTCAGAGTTGTCTGCAACTTCACAGCTACGAAAAGATCCAGCACTGCTGTGCTTTGCCCTGTAGCCAAGTAACAGCAGAGCCACCACCAGACAAGCAGTGGTGACTTGCATCTAGCACCCCAATCCCTGCCCACAGACCCCAGCCTTTGGGAAAGAGCCAAGACGGCCCTAAACATGCAGTTCTGCAGAGGACAGGCTCACTCCCTCTTGCAGGATCTACCTAGAAATGCACCTTCACACCAAGACCATGCAATGAGGAGACCTACAAGCCCAGCTTGCAGGACCGTGGCCCTCTGCTTTCAAAGCTAGGAGGAAGGCAGCACAAGCTGTGGGTGTACCTGGCAATCCAGGAGAATGTTCTCAGGTTTTAAGTCCCTGCAAGACAAAAGTGCTGTTTGAGCAGATGTTTGAAGAGCCAGGTTAGAGACAACGTCAGCTAGGAGCAGGAGCTAACAGACTTCCCAGACCAGTTCAACTGGGAAGATCATCAACGTGCAGATCGCCATAGCAAGAGACACACATCGAGGACAGAAAGACTGCTGTCATGTAGGATCAAGGGTTGGCCCACACTTCTCAACACATCCCAAGAAACAATTTTGTGCATTATTAAGGCAGGTTCATCCTAGATCTTCACACTTAACCATCCTCCCTCCTCCTTGGAGTCACTGCCCATCAGGTCCCCTGCAGACAGCAGCCCTCTTGCAGGACAAAGTGCCAGGAACACACTATCTCTTCTAAAGTAGAAGGTTCTCCAGCTACTCCAGTGCTGTCCCCTGGAGCTCTTCTCCTCCCCAGCACAGCTCAGAGCCCAGCTGAGCAGCATCTCCACAGCAGGACACCCAACTTACCTGTAAATGATGTTTAAGGAATGCAGGTACCCAACTGCACTGGCGACTTCTGCAGCGTAGAACCGCGCCCGGGGCTCGCGGAAGCAGCGCTCCCTTTGCAGGTGGAAGAAGAGCTACAAGCAGGTGAGAAGGTTGATCATTTCTCCTCCATCAAACTGAAGGATAGCTGCAGCAAGCCTGAAAGTCACCTCCTCAACTGAGCTGCAACAAGCAGCACATGGATAGCAGCAATAAGCCCAACCCAAGCGACTTCAAGGAATCCAAGTACCTTTCTAGAACTTGCTTCATTTATCCTCCTCTTACTGTTATCTCACTGGAGAGGTCCCCAGAAGAGTGTCATCTTCTGATTCAGTTGAGCTCCCTAGCTTGCCAGGTCCCACAGGACAGTTACAGCAGCGCTGTGGGGCTGCACACAGGGCTGAACCTCCTGAAACCCCCAGGACAAGTGATGTCCAAGGCAGTCTCAGACAGCACAGCAAAAGAGCTGAGATAAGGGAAGGTACTACAGGAGGTTGTAGTGAGGCTGGTGCTGCACTCTTCTCCTAAATTACTAATGATAGGATGAAAGGAAGTGGCCTCAAGTGAGGTTTAGAGTGGATCTGAGCAAGAAGTTCTTTCCTGAGAGAGTGGTTGGGCACTGGAACAGGCTGCCCAGGGAGGTGATGGAGTCCCCATCCCTGGAGGGGTTTAAAAACCAAGTAGCTCACCAGCATTAACATCTCCTGTATTCTCTGCAGGATTTCAAAGCACCTCTATCACATGGTGCTGAGGATCATCCAACTCGGGTCATAGCCAGCAAGACCTCCACTCAGTTTACAGAGGAGATAGTGTACCAGCTCCTCCTGGCTCACTCTTGCCAGCAGTTAAAGCAACATCATCCTTCAACGTGTGTTTAAAGATGGATTGGATGAGGCGTTGAGGGATGTGGTTTAGGGGTGAACTTGTAAGGTAGGGTAGATGGTTGGACTCGATGACCCCAGGGGTCTTTCCCAACCAGAGTGACAGCCTGATCACTGCCTCCTGACAAGAGTGTTTTATGCAATAAAGCACCATGGTTGGGAAAGACTAAATCAAGGATTCAAATGCAGTCTGTGAGGGCACTCACCTCCCCTCCATTTACATAGTCAAGCACAAAGTAGAGCTTCTCCGAGGTCTGGAAGGAGTAGTGGAGTCCCACAAGGAAGGGGTGCTTGACGTTTTTCAGGAGCACGTTGCGCTCTGCCATGATGTGGTTTTGCTATCAAAAAGCAGGAAGAGTTGGAATTAGGGGCCAGGGTCCAGTCCAGTCTGGTCTGGGACAGTGTCTCGCTGCTGCCTTCAAAACAGGTGGAGGCTGGGAGTCCAAGAAGGTCACCTCCAGCACTGGAACAGGCTGCTCATGGGCTTTGTGGAGCCTCCTTCTCTGGAGATGTTTAAAACCAGCCTGGCCACGTTCCCAAGTGACTGGATGTAGGGCCTCCTGCTGTGGCAGGGGGATTGGACTAGATGATCTTTTGAGGTCCCTTCCAATCCCTAATGCTCTGTGATTCATCTCAGCACTTCCCCACACACCCACAGCACAGAGAAACCCAGGTTTAACACGCCAGTTGTCTCTGTGAACATCAGCCACAGGTTACCTCTATTCCATTTCCAGGAGAGCCCATACACCACCCGCTGTGTGTGGAAGGAGAAGGCCAAGGAGAACAGACTTACCTCCTTTTTCTTTAGGATGGTTTTCTTATGCAAGACTTTGACCGCGTAGAAAGTCCCATCACACTTGCGTTTGGCCAGGAGAACCTGCAACAGAAGGGTCTGGGCATGGGTTTCAGTCTCACAAGGAGCAGTGGGTGTGGGCTGGAACAGAGGAGGTTCCACATCAGTGTGAGAAGGATCTTCTTCATGGTGAGGGTGACAGAGCACTGGAAGGGGCTGCCCAAGGGGGTTGTGGAGTCTCCTTCCCTGGAGATGTTTCAAACCCACCTGGACGTGTTCCTGTGCAACTGGATCTAGGTGATCCTGCTGTGGCAGGGGGATTGGACTGGGTGATCTTTGAAGGTCCCTTCGAACCCCTAACGCTCTGAGGTTCCGTGAATGTAAGAATGGATTAGAAAACCTCATCTCGAGTCTCATTTGGTCACAGCCCCACTCAGACCAGACTCCTGAGGTGAGGTGCAAGTAGAGGACACAGTGAGGACCTCCCTCCCAAGCAGGTTCTGAAGATCCACACCCCACCTGCATACAGACACACTTACTTTTCCAAAGCTTCCTTTGCCAATGACTTTCAGGAAGTCAAAGTCTGTCGGCTTGGCACTGTTGGGCAAGAATGGAGCAAGTTAATATTTCTGGGAGAGAAACACACAACCAGCAGCTCTGCTCCTTCTCGGAAGCACGAGTGTTTGTGGAAGGGATTAAAGGGCACTGGACAGCTAACCCTCGCTCCCAGCAGGCAGGGGATTTGCACTGGGAACGACAGGGTGCCCAGCAGAAGAGCAGCAGTCCCTCAGAACCCACCTGCTGAACACAGCAGCAGGTGAAAGCACCAAGTGGCACCTTCACGAGGAAGAGTTTATCCCCATTTCTAGAGAAAGATAATCAGGGACCAGCAGTCATAAGGAAGATCTCTTCCTAGATGTTTAAAATCCGCCTAGATATGTTCCTGTGTGACTTGGTCTAGGTGGCAGGGGGATTAGAGTGGATGATCTTTTGGGGTCCCTTCCAATCCCTAATGACTGGATCTAGGGGATCCTGCTGTGGCAGGGGGATTGGACTGGATGAGCTTTCAAGGTCCCTTCCCATCCCTAATGTTCTGTGATTCTGTGACAGGAGAGGATGATTATAACAGAAACAAGCTTTAGATTGACCATCTTCAAAGCTGCTGAGCTGGAGACACACACCAAGGGACCAAGTAACAGCAGACAGCACCCAAGCAAGATGCAGGGACCAACCGCATCCCCCCCATCAGACCTCCCCACTGCACAACCCCACACCCTGGCTTTTACAGGGAGCTTACTTTGGGTTAGCAGAAGGTCCCAGATTGATGTTGTCAGCTGGTGTTGGAGCCTAGTGAAGACAAAAACAACAGTGTCAGTCACTCTCCAGGTCGCACTTTCCTCGGCACAGGGCACACAGAGCCGCTGGTAAACACCCGTCAGCGAGAGAGACAGTGGGTGCTTTGACAGGGAAAGGGAGACCAGAGCCGTGTGCTAAAGCAGCCTCAGCCCCAGGCTGGAGCCTGTGCTGAAATCCTCTTGCACAAAGGAAAAGCACTAAGCAACATCCCCCCAAACCCTGCAGCCCTCTGCCCAGTCCCATTAAGCTACCAAACTGCCTTGTCTGGAGCTGAGGATCAGCGTCACGCACATCCAGCATCAGGGGTGCAGCCTCCTTCCTCCTGAGGACATACACCCAGAGTCTTCCTTCTCTTCCTACTCCCCAGGAACCTTACCCTGCCCAGACTCTGGAAGCACTGTGCCTTGGCCAAAACACTCCACAGGGCCTCTCTGCTCTCCTTTTTTCTCCTCCCAGCCCCACTCATGGAGACAAGGCAGCAGTAGGACTCCCAGCAAGCTAACACAGGCTCTCCTCCTTGCTTCACTCCTACAGGTACCAGCCCCTCTCTTCACCCCAGAGGTGAGGACTTGATCCTCAGGACCATGATCTCACCTGGTTGCTTTTGTCTGGGCTCCGGGAACGATCCATTAAAAAAGCAACTCGTTCAGCACTTGGGAAAAGCAAAACAAACCAGGATTGAGAACAGAAGCCGAGAGCCAAACAGCTTCACGCTGTCAGCTCAGCCCTCAGTGCATGCTCCTATCCAGCTCCTCTCCAGATGAGGTCTCATCATCTGGAGACCTCAGCTGAGCTCCCCAGCTACTCCACTGCACTGCTGCTCCCAATAGGTGTTGGGGTGCACCAGCTCTGCGGGAGGCAGGGGACAGGGGGTGCATCTGACAGGAGATGGTGGGGGGGAAAACACAGTTGGTGGGTGCACAAGCATTAAGTGCCACAGTCAGCCTTTGATTTGCCCTAGCAGGGACTTGCAGCTCTCCTGGCTTGGCCAGGCCCCTCTTGAGGTTGATGCAGCCTCCACCCCACTGCACATGGATGTGGCAGCAGCCAGCATCCCCGTGAGGGAGCCAGGAAAGTCCAGCTTGGTCCCAGCACCACACAGCATCTGGACTGGCAGCAGCTAGAGGCTGATCCCTTGGGACAGGGCAGTTTGGGGTGGATGACAGTGTAGGGGTGGCCACAGTAGCCACAGCAGGCTCAGTGAGCAGAGGTGTTCAAGCACAGGGCTCTCACCTACTGAGAGCTGCTGGGGCTGGAGAAGTCGGACTTGAACTTAACACTTGTTGGTTCAGATCCACCCTGGCTGAGCACCACTGGGGAGGGATGTATCCTGCCATGCCAGGGCTTCCTCCCTTTGCTTTTAAGGGGTCCCTCAAGCTCTTTGCAAAAGCCAGGGTTGAAGAGAGGACAGAAGAAGCCACCCACAAAACGCACACACAGAGCTCTGCTCCCTTCTCCCCTGTCCCAGAGAGCTCTGTCTGTTCCCTCACAGCCACCACCAAGCAATCACACCCCACAGGAAGGCTCTGAACTCTCTCATCCCCCCCCAACCACCCCTTCCTCTTTCACAGGGAGGTCCCAAAATATCCCACCAGCCTCCCCCACCCTCTCACCTGTGGCTGCTCCCCCTCTCCACCTCCGCATGAGCCCATGGCCATCCCAGACCCCCCAGAGCCAGGCTGACCATGGCAGGAGACACTGGGCAGCAGCGGGTGCTGGCAGCTGTCCCCAGGGACTGCCCACATCTGGCCGGTGCCAGCCAGCTCCATTCACCACCAAGCCAGCTGAGCTTTTAAAGGGCTCCCACCCCCCAGGAGGGCTTCGTACTCACTACGAGCAGAGTCTGGAGCTGGAGGCTTTGATGGTTTGTTCTATCCTCTCACGGCTGTGCCTGATGAGCTCTGCAAGGAAAGTTGGAACATCGATGCCGATCAGCTGGCGGCGTGCTCACCAGTGCACAGAGGTACGCTTGTTCTTCACTGACCTTGCTCCTGTCTCCACAAGTACCCTCCTCCTGCTTCCACCCACATACCAAAATAACCAGAAGATTATAGGAACCAGGACAGCTCCCTTCCCAGCCCTGCCAGGAGCCACCAATAGCTCACAGGACAGGGCTAGGAGCCACAAAACAGACACCTTTCTCCCATGGTAGAGGAGACTCAGGCTAAAGCATCCCTGAGCCAGCCCTAGGGATGGGGAGAGCGCTCACAAGGATGATGTTGTGCTGGGATACGTCACGCACTTGGCACTGCCCCTGCCCCTTTCGTCCAGGGCTCTGCAAATAGTTAGGGACATGAATGAAACCTTTCAGGGCTCTGCAGAGGTAGGGCAGCACACACAGGAGTCGCTGCAAGTCACTTGCCCAGGGATGCTCAGTGACTGACAGAAGCTGGGATTCCCAACTCGGAGCATCCTCGCTGCTGAGCCGCGCGAGACGGGCGGTTGCCACCACCCATCATCACTTCTCCCCCTTCACAGAGCAGCAAAGCACCGGGTCTGCTCCCTGCTGCACAGGCTGAGCACCAGAACAGCCTGGGAACTGCGACCTGTGCAGAGGAGTGACTTGTTTTACTAGGAGCAGATAATAGGAAAATGTAAAGGCCCAGCTTTACCCCCCAGGTTTCTTCTTTACTCCCTGCTTTTGCTTCTGGAAGGAATCACAGAACATTGGGGATTGGAAGGGACCTTGAAAGATCCTCCAGTCCAATCCCCCCGACACAACAGGATCCCCTAAATCCAGTCACACAGGAACATGACCAGGTGGGTTTGAAATATCTCCAGAGAAGGAGACTCCACAACCACCCTGGGCAGCCCCTTCCAGGGCTCTGTCACCTTCACTGGGAAGAAGTTCCTTCTCATATTGATGTGGAACCTCCTCTGTTCCAGCTCACACCCCTTGTCCCTGAGCAGAGCCTGTCTCCATCCTCCTGACACCTGCCTTTTCCATATTTATCATCTTTCATGGGGTCACCCCTCAGGCTCCTTTTCTCCAAGCTCAAGACCCTCAGCTCCCTCAGCCTTTCCTCAGCAGGGAGATACTCCACTCAATCACCTCTGTAGCTCTGCCCTGGGCTCTCCAGCAGCTCTGTGTCCTTCTGGAACTGAGGGGCCCAGAACTGGACACAAGATTCCAGCTGTGGTCTCCGCAGGGCAGAGCAGAGGAAGGAAAGAATCAAAACATTCAGAGAAACACCCACATCCCCCCAAGATCCCCAGTAACCAACCCTGCCTGTGCAGATATCAGCAAGCTGTCATCATCATCCTGGAATAGCTCTTCTACAGCCCAAAAAACTGGCAGCACCAACCCTCGTGTCCCTGGGCAAGGAGTGCAAAGGGCCAGCAAACAGTAGCCCTTTTACAGAGCCTTTCCCACAGGTGGTTGGGGATCTCCATGCTCCAGGCAGCCTCTGAGCCAGCAATGCTGTGGTCTGGACTTGTGTGTGATCCGGTCTAGGGGATCCCTCTCTGGCCGGGGGGTTGGACTAGACCATCTTTCAAGGTCCCTTCCAACCCCTAACGTTCTGCGTGGCTGCAGATCTGATGAGGAGCCAAAAACACAAGGCTGTGGGTTTGGAGCTTCTGAATGGATAAGATTCTAAAGACAAACCTCATGAACCATCCAGTGAGAGAGCTCACATCATGACTGGCCTGAGACTCTGACCTCATCCCACACTTTGACCTGCAGCAGGTACAAGAGTCAGTCCCAACAGGACCAGCTGGCAGGAGGCACTCAGATCAACCCCCACCCCTTCCTGTGCCCACAGTCCTTATTTCCCCAATGGCTTTGCTGTCCCTGGCTCATCGAGGGCTACTGAGGGCCATCCAGCACCTGTGTTGGGGCTGCATCTGTCTCGCAGGCTGCTAGACAAGTTGGCCAGATGTGCAGATGTCTTGGGCACAGCAGAGGGATGTCAGCCCTGCTGTCTCAGAGCAGGCAACACTCCCGAAAAGATCAGTGCCAGAGGGCACAGGAGGCTGCTGGGGCACAGAGAGCTTGTCCAAAGCCTCATCCAGTCTGATCCTGAATGTTTCCAAGGATGGAGCCCTGCAGCAGGTCATCCAGAGCCCCATCTAGTCTGATCCTTAATGTTTCCAGGGATGGAGCCCTACAGCAGGTCAGCCAGAGTGATCCTGAATGTTCCCATCACCTCAGCAGGCAACCTGGGCCAGTGTTTGACCACCCTCACTGTCTCTCTCTCTGCACTGAAGTGCCACACTCATCTTCAGGATTTGTAGGTCCCCATCCCACCTCCCCTTCTGCTCAGGCTCAGAGCCACCTTCTCTGCCCTGAGGCCACCTTGAGAGCCAGGTCTGTTCCTGGCTGTAACCCCCCCGAGCAGCCAGCCTTTTCCTGATCTCTAGCAAGCCCTGCTCCCCCTCCAGCACACAGCTCTCCCGAGCACGCACACGCGGAGCGGCAGACTCAGAAATAGGTCACGAAACACATCGAGATCCTCGGCTACCCATGCCCAGCTGCATCCCTCCTCACACCTGCTGGGGCAGCAGGGATGCTCCAGGCACGGCCAGGGCCACCGAGAGCACGGGCGAGCTAGTCCAAGAGTTTCCTCGATACAGCACAACGGCAAACCCCTGCACCCCACAGAGACCTCTTCACCCCAGTGTGCCCGGGCCAGAGGCAGCCCCCCCATGCAGCAGGCACCACCTCAGCAGAAGGAAAAGCTGCTACTTACAAGTTGGAGCAGCTACCGCAGCTCAGCCCGGTCGCCAGCGAGCGACACACGCTCCCTCCCAGCGCAGGCAGCGCCCCGCTCCCCTCGCCAGCTCTGCCAGCAGTGACCCACATTCCCATGCCAGCCCAGCAGCATCTGCTACCAACCCATCGCCAGCGCGGCACGGAGGGGCGAGCTGCCTCCCACCCTCTTCCCTGATGTCACCGCTCTCCGCATCATTTCCCACCTAACCCAGATTGCAAACCCCCCCCCCCGAGCAACTGCCTCGGCCTCTCTCCCACTACCTGCCAGCACAGAGAGGCCAGAGGGCCTGGCAGGATGTCCCCAGGATGGAGGGGATGTCTACGGGCAGGGTGGAGAGAGAAGCACCTAAGACAGCTCCCAGCCTTCATCCAGCACAGGGGTTGCACCGGCACAAGGGAGAGATGCCCCAGTTTCTTCTCAGAGAAGGAACTCAGAGGAAAATGCAGCCAGGAGGATCCCCTGCTTCTACCAAACAGACTAAAACTCGAGCTTTCCCCTGCTCCAGACCTAAGAAATAGCTGCAGGCCAGCACTTGGCTCTGCTTTCATTGCCATCGAGGCACTGCAGCTCTCAGCAAGTCCAAGAAGAGGTCAGGAAAGACTTTAACCAACTCCTCCTTTACCTGGGGAAGTTCTCTTAGCTGCCCTCTGCAGAGGGCTCCTGCCTCATCCAGTTGTCTTCTACAGGTTCTTTCCCCTACACCCCAGGGCCTCCGCAAAGCAGAGCAGCCCTGGTGGCTCTGAGCAACCTGGAGCTCACAGCCAGCCAACCCACCCTCCAGGGGAGCTACACGCAGAGCTGGGAGAAAACAGCAGGGAGCAAAAAACTCTGCAGCTCCTTGTGAAAGACAACCCCATAAAAATAGAGAAGAGGGTTTCAAACCCACCTGGGAGCACATCAGCCGGCAGGGGCTGCATCCTGAAGCATGAGAAGCACTCCACAGCGGGCAAGCACAGAGGCCCCTCGTTGCCTGCTCCTTCCATCCTCCCACCAGCCCACCCTGCCGCTGCAGAAGCCCAAGGCTCTTTCCTAATGCTCAGGGGAGAGTAACTTTGCCCTCTACAGCAGCTCATAGTGGCCCACAAACAAGAGCAGCCTCACCTCCCCAGACTGGGCAACCCACTGCTCAACTGGCCCAAGCAAAGAGACACAGCTGCTAGAAATAACCAGGGAGACAGGATTTTAGTGGGGAGGGGCTGGGATGAGGAGGGAGGGGTGGGCAAGAGCAATCTGCATCCTCCCAGGTGCTCAGAGCAATCCTTTACCAGCTGGAAAATTGTCTGCCCTGCTTCCCAGTGAAGGTGCCAGAGCCCTGGAAGGGGCTGCCCGGGGTGGGGTTGTGGAGTCTCCTCCTCTGGAGATGTTTCAAACCCACCTGGATGTGTTCCTGTGCAACTGGATCTAGGGGACCCTGCTGTGGTGGGGGCATTGGACTGGATGATCTCTCAAGGACCCTCCCAATCCCTAATGTTCTTTCATGAAAACCCTCTTTTGTAGCCAAAGAAGAGAAAGCAGAAGGATCCCGGAAGGAAAAGTTTAAATCATGTGGAATGTGTGAAACATCTGCTCTAGGGCCTGGCCAGTCAGGACAGACTCTGACCAAGGACGCTGGGGTAGGGTTGGCTTGGTTTCACCCCTCCTGTGCCTCCATCAGGAGGAGCTTGAGGGCTGAGACTCACTGGCTATAACTGGTGAGATCTAAGGCTGCCACCTCCCACCCCACAAACACACAGGGAGCCACCTCCTGAGCCCCCTGCAGGTCCCATGGGGAGCCCACCCAGCACGAGTGTGATGGATCTCTACCCTCTGCCTACTGCTCTGCAACTCAGCACCAGCGGGAGACCACCCTGGAGGAAGCTTCTCCCCATCCCGAGGGGGTTACGACATGGCACCGGCCAGGACCCTTACCCTTGGTCTTCCCCAGAGCGCTGGAGGAGGACTCCATCCAGGCCACGTTCATGCAGGCAGCCAACGCGGTGCCCTCTCCTCAGGGCTGGGCTGGGCAGCAGGGCAGATCCAGCACAGGGTCTCCTCGGGGGGCAGGCTGGGCAGATGCTCCTCTGGCTGCAAAGAGGGCACAGGAGTGAGAGGAGGAACCTTGGGTGCAGCGCTGGTGCCACCTGCCAGCTGGGCACAGCTCTGGGGCATGGGGCCAGCTCCCTGGCCCTCACCCAGACAGCGCCCACCCTGAGGAGACCACTGGGATAGGGACAGGATACAGATAGGTTAGGGATAAGGTTAGGATAGGATGGGATGGGATGGGATAGGGATAATTATAGGATAGGATGGGATAGGGATAGGATAGGATCGGGATAGGATAATTACAGGATAGGGATAGGGCAGAATAGGATTTCCTTTAGAACAGAGCCTATTTTTTCACCATAAGAGGATCCCTAAAGACTAAGCAGACTGTTGGTAGCCCCTGGGGATCCTCAGGTTTGCACTTTTCCCATCTCTACTTTTTCCTTCCAGCTTCAGAAAGCCTAGGGCTGAGCTTCAGGCATTGCCCTTGACTTTGCCAAGGAGTCCTTTATGGGTGCTGGGAAATGCCCCCCTGTTTTGGTGGAAGGAACCATGAGGAGGCCACTGTGGGCCAGGATTTTATTCCTCAGAGCAGCTTAAAGTGGGTTTGAGAGACTGTTGCCGCTTTCTGTGCCTCCATTTCTCCCTCTCCTGGCCGAGGTGCAGTTGTCCTTGGGGAAAGTGCGATTGTCCTGCTTCCCCCTCCTCTCCTCCAAACCACTTCTTTGAAAAAGCCACAACTGGTTTTGGGGGGTGGGTTCCAGCCAGTCTGGTGCAGGGTGCACCCTCAGGGCCAGCACCCGCAGCTCAGTCCCCACGTGTGACCAGCCTGGCAGGGACAAGGGCACAGAGGCAGTTTCCCAGCTGGATTGAGCAGGGCTTAGCAGCTTGGAGACGGCTCAGAGAGCTCTGCTGCCCCAAACCAGGCCCCTTGCTGCTGGCACAGCGCCGGCTTCTTTGGGAAAGGCTGTGGGTGAAGGAACCGTCCCTGGGAACATCTCCCCTCTGCCCTGATCCATCTTCATCCCCACCTCAGAGAGCTTCTCACTCCAGCCCCGCTGCATGGGGTGAGTGTTTTCACCCCTTCCTACCCACCTGCCAAACCTGGGGTGCTGGCACAGCCAGAGGTTCTCTCCAGCAGAGCTGTCTGTACTGGATCTAGTAGGTAGCCCTCTCCTAACTGGGCTAACTGGGCTCAAGGCATCATCAGGATCCCTGAGCTGTTGTGCAAGAGCAGCAGATCTGCCCTGGAATCTGCAGAGTCCAGCTCTGCTCCCCTGCTCCAGCATCGAGCAGCGGCAGCAGCCCTCTCTGTCCTGCCAGCAACAGGGTCGTGGTGCTGGACACAGGGTCAGTGAGCTGGACGCAGCAGCCCTGAGCTCCACCAGGCCCAGCCTGGCCTCCTGGGAGACCAGATCCAGAGGGTCTTGAAGTTTCTAGCACAAGCCTCATCCTTCTGGCACTGACTGCAACAGCCCAGGGCAGCCCAAGTCTCCCTTCCCTGTGCAGGTGGCTCCGGGATATGAGGACATGCACATGGCTGGTCACCAGCCACCTCTGCTGAGCTGCCAGCTCCTGGACTTTCACAGGGAAAAGCCACTTGTGGATGTTCTCTGTAGGATCTGACCCAGCTGGTGTGGGGCTGTGGACAGAAGCAGGGTTGGAGAAGCTCCTGGTGAGGGAAGATTCTCAGGAGAGAGGCACAGCTGATGCAAGAAAACTCTCCAGCTGGTGCACAGTTCCCAGAGGGAGCGAGGAAGCTGTTCCTCTCCTCCCTGGATTCCTGCAGAACCGGGGACCCCAACCCTCTCCACGTCCAGAGCTGCTCACCCGGAGCCAGACCCCCCTGGAGCAGCAGTCCTGGCAGCAAGGGGCAAACCCTTCACAAAGCCCTCTGCTCCTCCTGCAGGGGCTCAAATGCCTCGATAAGAGAAGGGAAAGTCACGACCACCCCAGAACAGGAGCGAGTTCGAGTTACCTGCGGAGAGCGAGACGCTGCGAGCTGGGCTCCTGGGCTCCGGCGCTGCCTGGCTCCGGCTCTGGGCAGCAGCACCGACGGCTCTGCCTCCCTCCCGTTGTTTTTATTTTGGCAATTTGGTCTGAAGGTCAAAGGAAAAGTCCGAAGGAGGGGCTAGCGGCAGGAAGTAAATGATTACCCTGCCACCAGCACCAAGGCACCAGGAGCTGGGGTGGGAGAGGAGAAAAATCCCTCCTTGGAGGGGATTAGAGGGCAGCTGGCGGGCAGGGAAGTGCGAAGGCTCAGAACAAAGTGCTCTGTTTGCTGGAGGCTCTGCTGGGTCACATGCAGGGGTCTCAGCAGAGAGGCGTGAGTCGCCTCCCGAGCACCGGCAAGACCTCTGGGATGTGGACGTGACCCCCTTGGCCAACCCAACGGCAGCCAACAGAGCTCCGCAGCAAGGAACGGGCTCGGGGAGCTGGAGCTGAAGCCACCAAGGAACGAGCTGGGGGAGCTGGAGCTGAAGCCACCAAGGAACGAGCTGGGGGAGCTGGAGCTGAAGCCACCAAGGAATGAGTTGGGGGAGCTGGAGCTGAAGCCACCAAGGAACAAGCTGGGGGAGCTGGAGCTGAAGCCACCAAGGAAAGAGCTGGGGGAGCTGGAGCTGAAGCCACCAAGGAACGAGGTGGGGGAGCTAGAGCTGAAGCCACCAAGGAACGAGGTGGGGGAGCTAGAGCTGAAGCCACCAAGGAACGAGGTGGGGGAGCTGGAGCCCCATCCCTTGGCAGCACTGAGCCAGGATGGGAGATCCAGGGACTTGTTGATGCTTGAGCTTTGCAGCTGTGGTGGTTCTAGAGCTCTACTTGTGCCTCCCACAGGATGTTCCTCTGGCTCTGCCATCCCCATTGTGGGCCTTGTGATGCAGGAACAAGCTCCTGAGCAGCCGACAAGGACCAAGCCTCATGGACACATCAGAACCAAGCCCAGAGGAACCCTCCTGGAGTCAGAGACAACTACACTTCTGTTTACACCCTCCCTTACTTGCTCCCTGTTCCTAGTGGTCCCCAGGTCCCTGCATGGGTGGGTGATGATCGAACATGCTGGTGGAGCCTCCAGCTCCTCACCCAAAATACAAACCTCACCCACAGGAGGCACCTTCTAATTAACCAGGAAGGTTTTCTTCACCTTCAAAAGCCCTTTTGCTCCTTGTAAGAGGTGCACAGGTGCCCTTCTGGAGGAGGATCATAGAATGTTCTAGGATGGAAGGGACCTCTAGAGGTCATCTAGTCCAACCTCCCTACACAGGGACAACTCTACCTAGGTCAGGTTGCTCAGAGCCTCATCAAGATTGACCTTAAATGACTCCAGGGATGGGGCCCCCAACCACCTCCCTGGGCAGCCCATCCCAGCCATCAGCCACCCTCACACTGAAGAGCTTGTTTCTAAGATCCAGCTTCAATCTCTTCTTTCCCAGCTTGAACCCACTGCTCCTTGTCCTGTCCGTACAAAACCTCTGGAAAAGACCTTCCCCTGCCTTCATGTGGTCCCCCTCAGGTACTGGAAGGTCAGAAGAAGGTCAATAGAAGGATTCAAAGGTCGGTGCCATAATCAAAACCAGCCTTTTCTAAACCAGTCTGAACTGGAAGGGGCTGCCCAGGGGGGTTGTGGAGTCTCCTTCCCTGGAGATGATGGAGCCAGGCTCTGCTCAGGGGCATCTGATGACAGGACAAGGGGCAGTGGGTGTGAGCTGGAACAGAGGAGGTTTCACATCAATGTGAGAGGGACCTTCTTCCCAGGGAGGGTGACAGAGACCTGACAGGGGCTGTCCAGGGGAGTTGTGGAGTCTCCTTCTCTGGACACATTTCAAACCCACCTGGCCATGTTCTTGTGCAACTGGATCTCGAGGATCCTGCTGTGGCAGGGGGATTGTACTGGATGATCTTTCGAGGTCCCTTCCAATCCCAATGTTTCGTGACCCTGTGTGATTTGGAGCATGCAAAGTTCATTAGGTGACAGCCAAGTGCCACCACAGACAAGGTCTCTGGCTCTGTGTGAGATGAGAAGGCAGAGCCATTCCTACTCCTCAGTGAGTTCCAGCAGCAGCAGCGTGTGGAGAGGAGCAGGTCAGCTCCCGCCGACAGCCCTGATGAGCAGCAGGGCTGAGCAGGGGCTGTGAGCACAGCAGAGCTTTGATATCACCCTCGGGTGTCGGGCAGTGCACCCACATAGAGGTCCCCATTGTGCTCGAGGAACTGCAAAGA
This sequence comes from Rhinopomastus cyanomelas, assembly GCA_013400115.1. Lineage (NCBI taxonomy): Eukaryota > Metazoa > Chordata > Aves > Bucerotiformes > Rhinopomastidae > Rhinopomastus > Rhinopomastus cyanomelas. Next base: position 293,631 of record VXBP01010057.1, read on the forward strand.
CACAGAGAGAGGAGCAAATCCGTTCCTGCTGCTGCAGAGAGGGTCTTTGTCCGCGTGCTGGCCCGACGACGGGGCTGAGCGGATTGCTGCAGCGCATGACCAGAAGCCACGAAGCTGCAGACAACAGCCACTTGGAACAGAGAGCAGCCTTGGCCCACCTCGCTGGCTTCTGCTTCATCCCAGTTAGCACTGGGACAGGCTGCCCAGAGAGGCTGTGGAGTGTCTCTTTCCCTCAGGACAGTCAGAACCTGCCTGGATGCAGCCCTGTGCTCCAGGTGGTCCTGCTCTGGTGAGGGGTTGGTCTGGGTGATCTCTAGAGGTCCTCTCCAACTCCAGCAATTCAGTGACTCTGCAAACCTGTTGCTGCTGTCTGGGGTAAGGGGGGTGTTTTGCTGTCTCGACCACATCCACTGCTCTAAAGCTGCACCTCTCCCACACTACTGAGGTCACACAATCACAGAACATTAGGGACTGGAAGGGACCTAGAAAGAGCCTCCAGTCCCATCCCCCTGACACAGCAGGGTCCTCTAGATCCAGTCATTAGGGATTGGAAGGGGCCTCGAAAGATCATCCAGTCCAATCCCCCCTGACAGCAGGATCCCCTAGATCCAGTTGCACAGGAACATGCCCAGGTGGGTTTTAAACATCTCCAGAGGAGGAGACTCCACAACCCCCCTGGGCAGCCCCTTCCAGGGCTCTGGCACCCTCACCAGGAAGAAGGTCCTTCTCACATTGATGTGGAACCTCCTTTGCTCCTGCCAGATGTGGTCTCCCCAGGGCAGAGCAGAGGTGGAGGAGAACCTCTCTCAGTCTGCTAACCACCCCCATTCTGGTCCACCCCAGGATCCTCACAGCATCGAATGTCTGCTGCCACAGGCCGGAGGGAGCTGCCGGGATTTCAAGTCACAAGGGCTGCACCAACAGCCTCCAAGGTTAGAGATTAGAGACCAAAGCCTGGGCCGATCGCCGAGCGGGCTCGTTCCACAAGCCCGTCGCACGTCAGCCCCGAGCTCCCGGCAGGAACACGGCGGGGAAAGCGCTGGAGCAGAAGTGACAGCGAGACAAAGCCCCTCGGATAATCGCCGGCTTTGCCATCGCTGATCACGGCGGCGAGGCAGGGCTGGGGGAGCTGTGCCCGGGCGCGGCTTGGAGATTTGGGGTGCCCTTGCCAGGGCTGAGGGCGCTCAGCTCCTGCTACCCTGCTCTGCACCCGGAGGGATGGGAGCAAGGAGCCCTCAGCCGCCTGCTGTGCCAGCAAAAGGCACAAATCATCCGACAGCCCCAACTACACCCGGAGGAGGAGCCTGTTGGCCAGGGAAGGAGGGCGGAAAATGCGCTGAATTAGATCGAAAACCTAAAGGCAAAGCTTCGCAAACCGGCTTCCAGCCTCAGGAGCCCTGAGCCAGAGAACTCGTGGCCCCTGAAAAACAGAAAGGGAAAGGACAGGTTAGTCTGGGAGCATCCTGCATCCTCAGCCGTGAGGATCCGGGAGCAGGATGCGCGACCGCTGCGGCGCCGCAGCTCAATGTGGGCAACGTGGGCAGAGAAAGACCCCAAAACCATTGCGAGCAGCGCGGATGCAACCCACAGACGTGCGGAGGAGGCTGGTCACCTGCCGAGGCTCCTCAGCTCTCTGAGGGGCAATCTCAGACCTACACGGGGCTGGGAGAAGACGGGCTGGATCCCCCCGTGGACCGGTCCCTTTCCAGCAGCCTAGGGAGGAATGAGAGCTGGAACAGAGAGCTCTCAGCACAAGAACGGCAGCAGACACCCGTGGCCGAGGAGCTGCTCGCCCGGCCCCGGCGGCCGGGCCGTCTCTTTCCATTCCGGGAGGGTCGATGGGCTTTGGGCAGGGACGTCCGGGGCGGGTAGGGTGGCAAACGTCCGGGCGAAGACTTCCTCTTCCTGCCAGGGCAGGTGGTCAGCGGATGGGTCACAAATACCCCCCAGGAAAGAAAGGGAACGGGGCTGATCCAGGAAGCAGGCACAGTTTATCCCCGACCCCTTTCCCCCTCCCCACGGCGCCACATCCCTGGGGAATCAGCCCCACAGCTCCCCGACACTTCCCTTTTGGACCCTGCCTGGCAAACCGACCCCCATCTGCACCCTCCACACCCACCTGCGGCCCCCTCTGCCCGGCCCCCACCCCGGTACCGCATTGCGGACCCGCCCGCTGCCGTCGGAGCGGGTCCGACAGCTCGGCCCGGGCTGCTGCGGGGACGGACCCCCGACCCCAGCTCCCGTAGGACTCGGCACGATCTGAGGGGCAGTAAGAGGAGCCCCACGGGGAATTTCTGCCATAGGGGAGCGCTGCCAATGGGTATCCCATCCTCCTCGCTGCTGGGCAGCGGGCAGACAACGGAGTAGTCGCCTTGGCTTTTAAATGGGTGTGAATCGAGGAGTTTGCTGTCCTGGGGGATAGAACCAACCCCACCCTCCGCAGCTGTGGGCCGGGCAGAGCTGCGAAGTCCCCGCAGCTCCTTATTTCGTTGATTTCCCCTCGAGGAACGAACATCTCAGGGTGCTTCTGCAGATTCCCTCTGTCCCTGGGGGCAGGGTAAAGCAAACCTGGGGAGGGCGGTGAAACAGCCCCCCGCAACTTCAGCTGCAGGACAGCTTCATCCCGAAGGACAACGTTCCCTCCTCTCTCAAACAGCCTCATCACACCCAGCGCAGCCCCTCCATCACCACCACCGGCCACGGGGAGGACGCACCCACCCCTGACAGCAACTCCCAGCCCCTGCCCTCCCTCCTCCACGAACCAGCGCAGCCTCATCCACGATGTTTTCCTTTATTGTTCGCTATGTTTATGTTCCACATTCTAGCTTAAAGATAGATTTATTCTTTTTCTTGTTGTTGTCGTTAGTTTCTTTGTTTCTGAGATACATTTTTCATCTGATTTATTACCACAAGGACAACCACACGCACATTGGAAACAGCTCCACACATCTGCTAGAGTGCACAGGATGAGTTGGTGTCGTCGTTTGGTTCCCGTATCCTGGACGAACGTCGAATCCAACAATATAGTGATTTTTTTTTAAATATATCTATATAATTATTTATCTCTTTTTTTTTTTTAAACTTTTCTTCATGTGAGAGTTAACGATTAAAAGGAAACACAAGTCCGCCGAGGAGCGGGGCTCCCGGGGGCGTGATGCTCAGCCAGGAGGCGGAACGTCGTCGAGCAGCGGGAAGCTCCGCTCCCCAGCGTGAATCGGGATGGAAGCATCGAGCAGTCCTGACATCGATGTGACTACGGTGTAAACATTGCGGGCTCGCTGGCGTCGCCGGTCGTCAGCCGCTGCTCAGACACGGTCGTTACAATCGAGGTCTCGCAGAATCACAGAACAGGAGGGGTTGGAAGGGACCTGGAAAGATCATCCGGTC
>VXBP01010058.1:0-48114 GCA_013400115.1 Rhinopomastus cyanomelas
CAACAATGAGAGGCTCACAATCAATTAAGAGAGATGTCAGAATGTTAGGGCAACTGCTAAAGGGATCAGGAGCTCAAGCTCTGTCCTCCTCGGATGGGATACACCCATGGGTACTGAGACAACTGGCAGATGAGGTTGCTAAACCCCTCTCTATTTTATTCCAAAAGTCATGGCAGTCTGGTGAAGTCCCCACTGACTGGAAAAGGGGAAACATCATTCCTATTTTCAAAAAGGGTGGGAAGGAGGAGCAAGGGAACTACAGGCCAGTCAGTCTCACCTCTGTGCCTGGTAAGATCATGGAGCAGATCTTCCTGGAGGCACTAGTGAGACAGGAGACTAGTGAAGAGGTGATTTGGCACAATCAGCACAGCTTCACCAAGAGTAAATCCTTCCTGACAAAACTGGTGGCCTTCTATGAACAGGTCACAACATTAATGGATGAGAGGAAGGTGACTGATGTCATTTACCTGGACCTGAGCAAAGCCTTTGACATCGCCCCACATCACATTCTGGTCTCCAAGCTGGTGGAACATGGTTTTGATGGGTGGACCACTAGATGGTTAAAGAGCTGGCCTGATGGCTGCACCCAGAGAGTGGTTGTCAATCGATGTATGCCCAAGTGGAGGCAAGTGACAAGTGGAGTCCCTCAGGGATCAGTCCTGGGACCAGTCTTGTTCAACATCTTTGTCGGTGACATGGACAGAGGCATTGAGTGCACCCTCAGCAAGTTTGCTGACAACACCAAGCTGTGTGGTGCAGCAGAGACGCTGGAGGGCAGGGATGCCATCCAGAGGGACCTGAACAGGCTGGAGAGGTAGACACAAGCCAACCTGATGGGGTTCAACAAGACCAAGTGTAAAGTCCTGCATCTGGGTCGGGGCAATCCTAAGCACAAATACAGGCTGGGCAGTGACTAGCTGGAGAGAAGCCCAGAGGAGAGGGACTTGGGGGTGTTTGTGGACAAAAAGCTCAACATGAGCCAGCAGTGTGCACTTGTGGCCCAGAAGGCAAACCGGATCCTGGGCTGCATCAGAAGAAGTGTGGCCTGCAGNCAAGAGGGATGTGGAGCTGCTGGAGGGAGTCCAGCATAGGGTAACGAGGATGTTGAAAGAGGTGGAGCACCTCCCTTATGAGTAGAGGCTGAGGGAGCTGGTTCTCTTTAGATTGGAGAAGAGACTGAGGGGTGTCCTCATTACTGTCTATAAACATTTGAAGGGTGGGTGCCAGGAGAATGGAGCCAGGCTCTTCTCAGTGTCATCTAGTAATATCACAAGGGGCAATGGGTGTAAGCTGGAACACAGGAGGTTCCATATAAATATCAGAAGGAACTTCTTCATGGTGAGGGTGACAGAGCACTGGAACAGGCTGCTCAGGGTGGCTGTGGAATCTCCTTCACTGGAGACATTTAAGACCCACCTGGATGTGTTCCTGTGTGACTTGGTCTAGGTGATCCTGCTGTGGCAGGGGGATTGGACTAGATGATCTTTTGAGGTCCCTTCCAATCCCTAATGATTCTGATTCTACGATTCTAAGATTCTATAACTTCTTCCCAGTCAGGGTGACGGGGCGCTGGATTGGGCTGCCCGGGTGGTGTGTTGAGTCTCCTTGTCTGGAGACGTTTAAAACCCGCCTGGAATTGGTCTATGTGATCCTAATATGGTGGGACATGTTCTGTGATTCTGTGATTCCTACAAGTGCTTATGAAAAGGAACTAACTCTTTTCCTTTTTGCATTTTCATAATCCTTACTCTGTTTGTAAGTGACTTGGCTTAATTAAATGCAGAAATGCTTAAGTGGTGGAATAGTGGAGCATTCTGATGTATAAATTTGTCATGTTCTCTGCCATTAGTCCAGTACTAGAGTAGTAGTATTTGGTCTCTAGTCAAGTATCCCAATGAGTATCCTAACTAACAGACCATAAGTTAATCGACAAAAAGTGAATCTTGAAGCTGAACTACTCATTAGATACTCATTGACCTCCCTTAGAATAACCACACATAACTCCTAGTCATTGAAACTGCAAAAAAGGCCAAGGATCAGGAGTGTGACATAGGCACATGAGAAATGATAAGCACAGAACATTTCTCAGAGTCTGTAAAGGCACTTCCTAAACTAATCAAGCAATACAAATCACCTACCACACAGCACATTATCCCCATCTGTACTAGAGCCTTTAATTTCTCAAAGGGATGTTTTTCAATAATGTGGTTTTGCCTCCCAACCTGATTTCTTTCACTTTTCTTACAGCTCAACTCTTCACTCACTGCTAATTGGTTTTCATACACAGAACACAGAGCCAGTTTCTTCTCATCTTATCCCAGTACCTGTTATCTCCACATGACTTTCTCATGAGTAGTGAGGCAACTAATTCTCATTAATCCACTTCTTGCTTTTCAGCAGCTTCTTTTCTGTTTGACTCTAGTACAAGATGTTTAGAAAAAAGATATCAGAGAGATGTGGTTGAGCTTTTTCCTAGTCAGTATTACCCAACACTTGAATCAAGGTTTTTGTGCTTTGCTGTACTTTTTTTACTATGGTAATTCCATTCTGAAACATATAGGATCAAACCATAGGAGTCAAAGCATGGCTTTACAGAGTGTGTTTTACTCTGCCAGCATAATGTTCCATCATCTATTGCCTTATCTCTCAGTATCCAGCTCAAAGTTATTGTTTCTTTTATGCCCACTAGACAAAAGAGCATTGCACATGTAGCTTTGGGTCTGTTATTTACTTACTATCCCATGTGGATCCTTTCTTTCTCCCTTTAAATCTGTGGTAGTCTCTTTTGTATTACTGGATTAATATCCAATAATATAAAAATTAACGATTAAATCTTCCCACACAAACCATCAGAAACTTGATCCAAGACCCCAGGTTATCCAAATAATTTTAAATATGTTCTCACTGTTGCTTTCTATTTGTACCCCAGTCAATTTAGTATCAATGGAAAAGTCTTTCAGAGAAGCAGATATCCCTAAGGGGCTGGTCTTCTACCACCACTAAACATGTCCCTGTTTAATAAAAAAATCGCCTTAAATTTGTGACTAGTTTTTATCTTGCACTCCTTCATGATGTTCAATCCTTGATACTTTCACAAATGATTTTCTAATCACTGCAACAGCTTTTGCACCTTTATGGGTGTCAAACGTTCGTAACTACACCGAATTTTTCCTTGCTTTAATTGCGAACTTGTACCACACAAATGCTCTCATTTTTCAAATATCAATAATCTTATAGATTCTACTGCTAAAGACATGATCATTGCCCTTCAACACAGAAGATAAATTTCATGAAGATACTTGGTATATACTTGTTACAACTTCTATAGACTACATTTATTTGCATCAATTGCTTTGTTAAAACAGCAGAAATGTAGGAACAGCCAGAACAGCTCGGAGGAGAGATCTGCCTAGCCATGCTGTGCCTTTGACAAGCTACAGTACAAGCCCAGGAAACAGGAAAGCACGCAGTAGTTCCTCCTAGGAGTAATCTCCAGCAACTTCCTAACAAAACTCCCAGAAGCTGAATCTATATTCTCAAGGTTACTGGCCCATGATGGCTTTTTCCTTGATGACACTATCTGACACTTGCTGAAGTCTAACCTGGATGGTACTTTTCAAGACAAGGACCTCTGCAAAGGAACAACACACTAGGGAGAAATTCTGTTCTCCTGTTTATTTTGACCATGGCATCTCACTTAGGTTCACTGTGTTCCCCCTAATTCTTGTATTCAGGATTTTATGCTTCTCTGTCATGAAGCATTCAGTTTTCACTTTTCCAGACTCAAGGATGTCAGCCTCTGCTCTTTCCTTCTAAACTCTTACACACTTTTGATTATCTTTGTTTTCCACCGATCTCTGCCTTCAACAGGTCTTCAATAACTCCATTTGCATTGAATGAACACATCCACATATTTGACTGCCTTTATGTTTTCTGTTCTTTTTCCAGTCAGCCCAACATTTCAACATTTAATTTTACCTTCTTTATCACATGGGGTCTCCAAAGGCTCACCCTGTCGCCTCTCACCATAAACTGAAGGGCAATGACTGTTCAGGTGTTTCTGCTCCACTTCTTCATCCTCATCAAACTGGACAACTGCATGGCTGCATCTCTCCCTCCAAGCAAAAAGGCACCTCTAAAACAAAAGGGCCCCAAACCAACAAGAAATTGCCCAACACCCCCTAAAATATTTTTCCCCTCTAAAGTAGGTTAATTTGCAGTGATGCTGATGGGCTCAGCCCTAGTCAGAGGCAGGTCCAACCCAGAGCTAGGGGGAGCTTTCATTAAGGCTCTTACAGGGGACAGCTAGCAGCCCCCATCCTGCACTACTGAAAACCCATCAGACACAAACCACAACACATGGCATTTGCTGTTTCCTCACATAGATGCCCAGGATTAAAAATTCTTTCTGCAATCAATATCCTAAAAAATTTAGCATTCACAACAGCCTTCAGAGAAGCATAAGATCCTGTAGAAATACACAGACAACCCGCCTCTGCAAAGAAAACTGTTACTCATTTTCTTCACTTTCACCACTTCTGTTAATAAATGCTTTGTGTCCTTGGAATTGTCAAATTCTGGTCTCTTTTCTCTACTGGTGGTGGTCATTGCTTACAGAGACCCCTGTTTTCACACTGCAAACAGTTTCTGTTGTATTTGTTGTCTAACCTTGTTCTTTTTTATGTATTAAAGGATACCCACAACTACAAGGCATCTACAATCTAAGACTACATTTTGACCACTTATATGCTGTCAGGTTGCATTCCCCATTATCCTTTGAGCATTTGCCTGTTCTTGGTCAAAGAACTTTGGTTTAAACACCTTTCAATAAACTATGCTTTTCCTTCAGAGTACAAAAATGTTTTTCATGTGAAATGCTGCTTTATTTACCTTCACCCATCTCTGCCTGCTCAATTTCACTGATAACTGAGAAGTGCAGGTAGGACCTGACATTTCTCTGGTGCCAAGGGACAAACCTATTGTTTGAAGATCAGCAGGACTGAGTTGTCTGAATGAGTATTAATAGGCTGGGACTCCTCAGCTGACCATCATGATCCATTGCCCTTTTGCAGCTTTCCAAATAGATTTTACTCAACTACTTCAAAATGGGTTTTCTTCTTACAGTTTCCTTTGTTAAACTTTCCCTGTTTGCAAGTGCATCTGGCTGTGCCTCATTCATTGTTTTGTTTTCCAAAATTAATGTTCATAAAGCAGAAAGCAAACCTGTACCAACTCATTTCCATTACAATGAACACAGACCTTTTGTATTTGTCCTTGTCATCCACAAAAGTGGATCTCTGACTTAATTTTTTTGTTGTATATTTGACTTCACCCCTTTTAAAACTTCCTTTTTTAATGAATATGAGCTACCTTATTGTCGCGCAAGAGTTGTCTCCAAATCTGACCCAGGATCCAACAAAATCATCCATTCAATACTGTCCCACACTAACTTTTCTATGTACATTAAGGTCTGCACACTGCTGTGCTCCTCTCTAGGAGACTTCTGCTCTCAAAGAACTGGTAGTGGAAGCCACTCTGGTGATTTTAAGCTAGAGAGCATTCAGAGCACCAAGGCTAAAAATCTGATGACTTCCAAAACCTAACTTTTTATTACACCTAGTGGCAAGCTCTAGTTCCTATTTTGGCTGTTAACCTCCTAGCTCTGTGGAAAGGGGTTTCTGCATTGGTTTTGCTTCAATGTGAAGACAGAAATGTTATTTAGAAGGCTGTAAAATATAATAAAACATCTATGTGTCCCGTTATAAATCTAATGGAAAACTATAGGGACTGGGCAAATAAATAAAACATAGAAGTAGGATTTTTAAAGTGCTTTAAAAATGGCAGCTACTTCCTTTAAAATAGAAAGTATCCATTCCAAACAGCAAGAGAACTTGCATAATCATGGCTACTACTTCAGTGCTTAACATTTGTTCCACTCTTCTCAAGTCATCCACTTCACAGCTTCAAAGAGAGAATAAACACATATGAAGAGATATCAAGACAGAATAAACACATGTGAAAAGAGAAATTAAGGATCATAAGCTTTCTAGAGCTATATGCATCCTTCCACTTTCTACCAAGTTGTAAGCTGTGCCCTTTGTCTCGCTATGTCATAGAATCATAGAATCATCATGGCTGGAAAGGACCTCCAGGCTCATAGAGTCCAACCTTTTCTCCTAGTGTCTAACGGCTAGACCATATCCCTAAGCGCCCCATCTACTCGTTCCTTAAACACCTCCAGGGTTGGTGACACCACCACCTCCCTGGGCAATCCATTCCAGTATCTAATCACGCTCTCAGTAAAGAACTTCCTTCTAACATCTGATCTAAGCCTCCCCTTATGCAACTTGAAGCCTTTTCCCCTCGTCCTATCATCACTAATTGGAGAGAAGAGACCAACACCAGCCTTGCCACAACCTCCTTTAAGGTAGCTGTAGAGGGCAATAAGGTCCCCTCTCAATCTTCTCTTCTCCAGACTAAACAACCCCAGCTTCCTCAGCCTCTCCTCACAGGGCATGCCTTCCAGCCCCTTCACCAACTTGGCTGCCCTTCTTTGGACTCGTTCCAGCACCTCAATGTCCTTCCTGTACTGTGGTGACCAAAACTGGACACAGTACTTGAGGTGCAGTCTCACAAGTGCTGAGTATAGGGGCCCAATCACCTTCCTGCTCCTGGTCATGCCGTTTCTGATACAGGCCAAGATGCCATTGGCCTTCTTGGCCACCTGAGCACACTGCTGGCTCATGTTCAGCTGGCTGTTGATCAAAACCCCCAGGTCCTTCTCCACCAGGCAGCTCTCCAGCCACTCTTCTCCAAGCCTGTAGCGTTGCTGGGGGTTGTTGTGACCAAAGTGCATGACCTGGCCCTTGGCCTTGTTAAACTTCATACAGTTGAGCTCAGCCCATCGCTCCAGCCTGTCCAAATCCTGCTGCAGATCGACACTCATGCTCAATTTTGTGTCATCCGCAAATTTACTGAGGGTGCACTCGAGCCCCTCATCCAGAACATTGATAAAGATATTAAACAAGACTGGTCCCAAAACTGAGTCCTGAGGGACACCGCTTGTGACTGGCCGCCAACTGGATTTCACGCCGTTCACCACCACCCTCTGGGCTCGGCCATCTAGCCAGTTTCTAACCCAGCGAAGAGTCCTCCTGTCTACACCATGAGCCGCCAGCTTCTCCAGCAGAATGCTGTGGGAAACGGTGTCAAACGCCTTACTGAAGTCCAGGTAGACAACATCCACCGCTTTTCCCTCATCCACTAGGCAGGTCACCTGATCATAGAAGGAGATCAGGTTGGTTAAACAGGACTTGCCCTTCATAAACCCACGCTGGCTGGGCCTGATCCCCCCATTGTCCTGCACTTGCTGTGTGATCACCCCCAAGATGAACTGTTCCATGACTTTCCCTGGTACCGAGGTCAGGCTGACAGGCCTGTAGCTCCCTGGATCATCCTTCCTGCCCTTCTTGTAGATGGGTGTCACATTGGCAAGTCTCCAGTCATCTGGGACCTCCCCTGTTGACCTGGATTGCTGATAGATGATGGAGAGAGGCTTGGCATGTGTGCCTTTTTACTTGGGGTGAATTCTTAATGTGGGGTGAATTAGATGCCTTGTTGTTTTTTCTCCCACATCAAGTTAGTTTTTGTTTTGCCTGCAATTTTAAGTGATTTCTGAATCCTCCTTGTTTTGTTTTTGTTTTGGCCCCTTAGCACATTAACTTAATGAATTGGTTCCTTTTGCCTTGGGGTTTTAACCCTTGACAGTCTATCACCAGCATGGACCTTAAAAAGCCTTCTCACATTGGTTTCTGGTTGTTGGGGTTTTTATTTGTCAAACAGTGGAAATTCAGCACAGATTAAAATAGATCTTCCACTTGCAAAGTAAAAATAAGGCAAATTAGGCTCTCTTTATACATCAACAGGGTAAAATTTTATCATTCAACAGCTTTGTATAACCAGACTATAAAAGTATACCCTGGCCGGAACATAATTGTGGCGCTGCTATCAAGAACTGATTTACTGAAGTTATTCCTTTTTTTTTTAAAAAAAAAAAGATTTTATTAAAACAGAATTACATAGATGAATCCTTCTACATGCAATCTCAAATGACTAAACCCTCTGAATAAGAAACCTGAATACTATAACTATTTGCTTTTGAGAGGTCCGAAGTCCCAAAATGGATATGGAACCTAAGCAAAACCTGTGAAAGACAAGCCATGAGGTTTAAAGCCCTATTTGCCAAGTTTCATTATGTCTGGCAGAGCACTATCAATGCAGAGCAGAGGCAGTGGTACATTCCATAGTCAAGATGAGATAGACACGACACTTAGGTGAGAGTCAAATGAGAAGACTATGAGAGGTATGGTGCGCTGCTGCTATAAATAAATATTTTGTCACACTAAACTTACTCAGATTTGTAAATATTCCTACCAGTTGCCACATGGCTTCCTTGAACACTCGTGGGCATCCATAGGTCACCAATCACAATATTCATGACACTCCTTCAACACCTCTATGCTCCAGCATAAGCCTTCTCCAGGTCTCCTCTCAGACACAAGGAGGAAGATGGCAAGTGGTGGGGTGTAGCAAGTCTGCGCTGTGCACAGGGCTCCTTCCCAGTGTGGAACCTATTTCTGAAATGGTCAAGGGCTTTTTCAAACCTCTGCTTTTTGAAATAAATAGCAGAAGTGGTGATGCTGACTCTTAATCCTAGGAAAGGCAACATACCACCACAGCAAGCCAAAAAAAATTACTGATGAAGCTATATGTAAGGGTGAAGACGTTCAAGGTATTTTTAATTCAAAACACAGTTAGGCTAAAAGGAGGGAAGAAATAGAGAATATGAGGTAAAAATTACTGTGTAAAACCACCCTGGAATTAAGAAATATTAAAAGCCACTAAGTCAAATAAAGCAGCAGAAAGCCAGTGCAATCTCAGGATCCACAGCCAACAGAGGGTGAGGGTGGGAAACCAAATCCACCAGAGTTTATATTTCCCTTTTTTGACATCTGGAAAGTTTGGTATTATATATATTTTGTTAAGATCTGGAGTGCCATCAAGCAAATACTAACCAATTTTTCTGAATTAATAAAACATCCAGAAGTGTCACAATGTCTTCGTGTTTCTATACCCTCATTAATATTCTGTTTTGCAAAATTCAAACTGTTTCCAGTTCTGTTTATTTGCTTGGATATGGTAAATGCATTGTTGTCCACCAGCAAAACAGGGAGTTAAAAATCAAAATAAACTAAAGAAAAGCAATCACCACACAACACCACATTTCACCATGTTTCTCAATTAAATGTTCTTATTTTGAGTGCAAAGTAAAAGCATTGTTTTTATTTACATATGGATGGGGTGTCTGAGAACCATGATACCCAGTACTATCACAAGAGAATACAGACAGTGGGAAAAAGCTTTCCACAGCCATTTTGGCAGGTAAAACTTAACTCGAGAATTTTCACAAGGCCAGCACAAAACTGGCAGTCATTAAAGAGCAAAGTAAGAAAGATTTCCCTGATATCTCCTTTTATTTAGTGTCCAAGGGAAAGCTCTGAAGATGATCAAGCACTTCTCAACATAGTTTTAGAAGCCCTAGGATCTATTATTTATATTATTTTTCTCCTTTACCTGTGAAAGATGTTGCATTAGAACTGATCCTATCTTTACTCAATCTAGTTGAATTTCCTTCCCAATAAAAGCAAAGAAATCCACTAGCTAATGATCGTAGATCAACACAGTGAATAAAACTGAACTGATGAACAACTGAACTTCACAAGAAAAGGAAATGTAAGTATTTAAAAGAGTATGTATCTGTCAATGCCCAAACTCAGATTATACTTTCATCCAGGATACCTGTCTTTCCCATTTCTCAAATCAGTTTCAGACTCTCTCACTTTGATTCCATCTTCAAAGAGAAATTTGTTATTTATTCTCTGGGAAAGGAAAACTCTGTGTCATGCCCCTTTGATGTCTTGTTACATAACTGAAAAACCCAACTTCATGTCTACAAAATTAAATAACATCATCAGCAGCAATCTATTTACCGCAATAAACTGCTTATTAGTAGTGAGCAACATTTGATCTTAATAAAGGTGAAAAAGTCTTGGCTTCTGTGTACAATTAACATACAAAAGAATGCACTGAGGCTTTTGCTTAGACAGTTTTGTAAGTGACTTTCTTACCATTTCTTTCATCACTTCTGAGCTCGATAACATGAACTTGACCATAGGCCCAAACTTTTGTCTTGTATGAACCAGAGGTATGGAAAATGGAGCAATGATGTTGCTTCTTAATGAGTTAGAATATTACATAAAGCACCAAATAATGAGCTCCTCTGATGTATTGCCTACACTCTGCAGTTAATGACCACAGCTTATGTCTACCCACATATTTTACAAACATAGCAAGCAAGGTCAGTAGGGAAGGCAAAAAAAAGTCAGCTAAATATCTGCTCACTTTGTAAAATAAAGCTCATTAGTGAAAACCTCAGATTGAGACCTTGGCTTTCAGTGAACTGCAACAAGTTCCAAGTCTCCAAAAACCAAAGCTCTAGCTCTAACCTTTGGCTGAATATTTGCTGCACAGTCTCTCTGGAGTCTGAAATCTTCCTTGCACCACAGTATGATTTCCAAACTCTCTACAAAGATTAGGAAAGGAATTTCCACATTTATATATAAAAACCAGAAAGATTAACCCAATTCATTAAAGGTTCTCCTGGCTGCATAATTGCCATTGGTTTGATTCAAAAAGCCAGGGGCCACAGGAAGGGGAACGTAGGGAATGGATGGTTTGGTTTGTTAAGCCATAATAAGAAATAAATTTTGAACAAAACCCAACTTAGCACCAGAAGATACATTTTTTTTTTAAAAAAAAAATAGTGAGAGACTTGAGGGAAAACCACCAGATAAATGATGCTTCCATAATCTGTATTGGACTGGGAAGACAGGCATGTTGAATGCATCATGGTTACCACCTCCGCATCAGGCCTTTAATACCCCCAAAGGAGGAAGTTTACTGTTGTAAGGACAGCCCAGTTAAGAGATCTGTCCCAGTAAATGTCATTCACAGAAAGGCAAAGACCTCTGCCTGTCTTCTGCATGAAGTTTTTCAGGTTGGAACTTCTAAACATGACCAAGGGTGAAAGCTTTCACACATCAAGCCAGAAGGAAAGAGCAAGTTCAAGAGAGCCATCACAGAACATTGTTCTACTTTAATCCGTAATTCCAATACCTTTTCAGGTGTTCAGCATGAAGAATGAAAATACAATAGTGCCTAACAATAATAAATTGGAGAACTTGCCATTAGCCTACAGGAAACTGTTTCTTGTAATGTCTAGTAAAGAATGACCACACACACTAAATGTCAGCATCAAGAAAGAATTTTCTTGACTTACTGAAACTATCAAGTTGGCTACTCAAGTGCAGCTCCATTTTCACGAGGGGGAAGAGGGCTGCGGGGGTTCAGTTACACGGCTGCTGGGTGAATGCCTACAGAGGACAGCACCGGCATGGTCCCCATCACCAAATGGTAGGCACATGCAACTAGCCCACACCATGTTCCTCTCCTTCCTTCTCTTCTGGCACATCGCATATGTGGAAGTAGACGGGTGCAGCAGCCCATTGCTGCCACCCTGTGGCAAGCACCCCCTACCGAGTGGAGGCCAGAACTACATCAAATTACCTTTTGTACATAGTGCTTCCCTTACACCATTTCCCTAAATTTCCCTTTTCTTTATTGTGAAGGAGATTTTTTTCTTTTAAATTTATTTAATTTTGAATAAATTTTACAACTGATTGTAGTTTTCAAATTTGTTTATATTCCCTTCTTGTATTGGTGGGAGGAGAATCTAACAACCTGTTCTGGACCTTTAAGCCCCAAAACAGAATGTCAACACAATCTAAACAAACTTGGGGATCAAGTTAATTAATTTTTTATATTCCTGTCCCTCAACAAACCAAAGTAACACTCTTCTGTTTTCAGCTGCAGAAGGAAAATAATCATGTTTACGCTTGTTTTCCTGCTAAGACTTGCAACACATGCACTGTTTATAATGGGAATGTATGATAATCTGAGCATGGTGTTCACCTAAACACCATTAAGAGCTTAAAACATCGAGGTCACAGTGAGCTGTCAAAACATAATAAACAGCCATTTGTATTGCTTGGGATGCTGCAATTATGGTTAGCAAAGCTTTGTCTGTGTAGTGCTTTTCAAACAAGATAAATGTCATTACTGGCACTACAGAACTGCAAGAACTGTGGTGTAGAGTGATGCTGTGATGCTCAGAGCCCATGCAGTGGGCCAGTGCTGGCTAAGCTGGCAACAGAAACCAGTGCAAAGCTCAGTCTAGCATTTCTGAGAGTTTTCTACTCCCAGAAAAAATTATTTTAAACAATACAGTTCCTGAATTACATTTTCTTGTACAGACACAATCATATGTTGTGGGAAAAATATAAGAAATCAGTCGGTTTGGAAAAGACCCTTGGCGTCATCAAGTCCAACCATCAACCCTACTCTGCAAAGATCAGCTCTAAACCAGATGCACCAACACCACATCTAAATGACCTTCAAACACATACAAGGATGTGGACTCAACCCCTCCCTGGGCAGCCTGTTCCAAGGTCACACTCCTCTTGCTGTGAAAAAATTGTTCCCCATTTCCAGCCCAACCTTTCCCTGGTGCAGTCTGAAGCCCTTCCGTCTTGTTCTGTCTGTGGTCATCTGTGAGAAGAGATCAGCACTCGCCTCTCTACAACATCCTTTCAGGTAGCTGTAGAAAGCAATGAGGTCTCCCCTCAGCCTCTTCTTCTTCAAACCAACCAGCCCCAGATCCTTCAATTGCTCTTCTCCAGATTCATTATCCAGGCGCTTCCTCAGCTTTGTTGCCCTTTTCTGCACCCTTTCCAACCCCTTGATATCTCTGTTGTATTGAGGTGCCCAGAACTGGACCCAATATTCAAGGTGTGGCCTCCCCAGAGCCCAGTACAGGGGGACAGTCACCTCCCTACTCCTATTGGCCACATTGTTTCTGATACCAGCCAGGATGCCATTGGCCTTCCTGGGCCTCCTGGGCACACTGCTGTCTCCTGTTCAGCCAGTTGTCAATCAGTATTTCCATGTCCCTCTCTGCCAGGCCACTCCCCAGCCAATCATTCCCAAAACATATTAAATCCTAATGCCAATGAATGGTGCGGGACACAACAGTCACAGGTTTGAGTTCTTCATTAAATTGAGGAAATCAGAAATTTCACTCCAAGAACTGTGTTGAATATGTTTGTCAGTGGAACTATAAGCTCTTTTCCATGCCTTCTTTTTTTGGCCAAGTCATTAATGATCATGCACAAAATAAGCTATTTAATTAATATTAAAAAAAAATATTTAAAGTTGCCTCTCTGCTTGAACAGCTAGGATCACCTTGGGGTTGAAAAATGGGTTTTTTGGTTTTCCTTTATTGTAGGTAGCTGTAGATCTAAGGATAGCAGAGGAAAGTGACAGTAGTCCAAAGAGACTGGTCCAGCAAACCAACTGAAACAGGGCGACAGGTTGGGATGAATCAATGTCACCACTTAATTAACAACACAAGTTTATTAGGAATTGCAGCAGCAGAAATCACTTCCGCCTCTTACACCTATTCTGTGCAGATCTTCATTTAAAAAGTGAAGATAGAACTTGTGCTGTCACTGTCTGAGAAGTCTAACAGAAGATTATTCTGTAATCAACACCAAAGAATGCTACCATTATGCCATGACTTTGCCTCTAAGGGTAGTTACATGAGCTGCAGTCAATAGCCTAAACCCAGTAATCATCATGGAACCAAGGTACAAATTCCTGTGCACATACATCTCTCTTTTACCTCACCTCAATGGCTTCCTGCTTCCCAGCAATGGCTTTTCCATCTTCATTCAAAAAAAAAATCTCAACTTTCAATACTTAAATTTGATTACGTACAGAAGACAGACTAAGCCAATGGAAATTTAATGTCTTTCAGATACTTGTGCCTGCAAAATCTGGATGTTTAAGGCTTGGAGGTTTCTCCAAATATGAATATTCAGGCCTAGTTGATTTTTATTTTGCTGAAGACATGTAAGGGATGGTCACAACGGTCCTAACACCACGTGCATATCCACCAAAATAGGTCTGTAATACAAGAGGCGTTAAAAGGTGTATAGAAAAGTATGCTAATTCAGCATTTTTTATATCTAACAGCTTTCTTCCTTGGGTCACACACTTTTAATATCTCTCCTGTTCATAGATAACACTGAGAATGAACTTTAAATGGATTAATGAAATAAATTGCAAGAGCTGCAATTTCCATAATGTTCTGAATTCAACTCATTCTTTTTAAAATCTTTTCCTAAAAAGACCATCTTTGCTATTTCTCTGCTTAAATTTGAGATTCCAAAATGTAAAAGAAACCTAGAATCCAAATATTAAGAAAAATAAAGGTCAGTAAAGGGCCATTTTGCATCTCAATTACCACAGTACACAACGAAGGACCTGGAAAATGTGTATCTTATCTCAGTACTCATGTCTCCCATCTCTACCCCTTAATTTGGGACAGTCTGAAAACACTGATGTGTGTGTCTCAGCACTGTCCATCACTAGAGGCATGTTTAGACAAACTAATGTACAGTAAAAGCCTCTTGCTAGTCTGGGTCTGTAAACACCTTATCTTCCCTAGCCTCCCAGTAACGCAAACACAATTCTACACTCATCTGTCTAGGCTCTGAAGGGAATTTCCATGGCATTGCAGAAAGATTTTGGGGCAATAAGATCTCAGGCACTCCTGGCAGTACAGTGTAGATGTGGGTGAGGAGATGAGCAGGAGGAGCACATTTACAGAGGAGTCATAGGCAGGAACAGCTGATAAAGACCTTGGATGAACTCGTCCTCCAACCTATCCATTTTCCAGTCCGTGTTCCTGTAGCAGCCAGCAAAGAGCACTCAATCACCATTCAGTCACACAGTGATTTCTCAGCAGATGAGGCTGCTGAAAGTGCTGTGTGATCCCTGCTCTGTGCATCAAGGGCAAGTTACAAAGGAGGAAACCAATGGCTCTGCATTAGTGTGTTGCACTGGACTTTGCATATACCTCTGCTCATCTGTTCCTCCAAAACAGTGCAGCTAGAGCACATAACCATTTCTCATTACAGAAATTCTTTCATTTCCACTTGAATGCAGGCTTAATTCCATTTTGCTGTTTCTCCAGTCCAAAATCACTGCTGTTTCTGATCCCAACAATCTGTACTCATACTTTCTCTATCCTCAGCTGTGTGAATCTTCGGTACCTAACCAGCAATAGAAGAGCAGTTGAGAAACTCCTTGTCCTCATGTCCCAGTACCTTTGATATACCCGGACTTAAACTTTATTTGTATCCTACACATCACCTAGAGCGTGCCACTGAGCTCCAGGAACAACGTGACAGCATTTTCATTTCAATTTAATGCTGAATGCTTTCATGGAATGGACATCCAACATCACAGAGATTTTTCATGTCACTTCAGTAAGCAATTACACTCCCAGTTTGCACCTTTAAACTAAAATTTCCAAATACTCCACACTGTTTGTAAAACATTTAGAAAAAGAAAAGCTATTAACGGAGAACACCTGAATGGATCCGTTACTGACAAGTTGGATTTCCATGTTGCCACTGGTAGATGAGCTGTTGTGTCACTATTGTGCACCACAGGTAATATTCCTTATGTGGAACACCCTACCACTTCTAAGACAATGGTGAGAAATGCCTGGATCCCTTCTATGCCACCTGTTTCACCTGACAGCCATCTAGCAAAACAACTTCACGGAAACATCCAGCCCCAAACTAAACTACTCAGGTCCTGAAGCTCAGTGCAGCACAGGATTTCTGTACACTTTCACATTTGAGGCTGGCTTCAACATCTGCAGCTAGCAGCACCTGAGAAACAAGTTGCAGAATGCATTATCCAAGTAAATTATGGACCTGGGAGCATTTGTGACATTTGTATCCCAGAGGTATTACTAATGCGGTTTTAAAATCCAAGATGACCTCAAAGTTTTCCTTCAGCTATCCCTCATTGCCTGCTAAGCCTGTTTCACTGCAGAGCCTCTGCAGGGCTGTCAGTGTTGAGAGAACAAGTGGCAGATGCCACTAGGCCAGAGTCCCCAAAACTCTGCAGCGCCTAAACTGGACAAAATCCATCAGGATTCATTTCTGAGCTTAACAGCAGCTAAAACCCCTCACCTTGCTGCTTTGCTGCTAATAAACATCATGCCCCTGTGCAGAAAGCAACTCTGATCTTCAGCTACAGACAGCAAAAGAGCCACTGCCATGCAGCTGGACAGGCTGGGCTCTCTGCTGTGTGTGAGTGTCCAACGGCATTTTGGGGCTCTAGGGACCACTGGGCAGAGGGCAGGTAGTGCACATGCAGAGTGCTGTTGGCAAAAGGCCTCCCGCGCTCTGTAGAACTTTCCCTTAATGTCCTTCAACCCATTGATGTTCTGCCTCTGGGAGCTTAGGTGGGGCTAAGTGAACCCTGAGAGCACAGGGATTTGTGCTAAATTCCTACAACATTAAAATAAATTAAGCCTTTCCTTAAAAAGATATGATGGAAACAAACAAACCAAAACCCAAACCAAAACCCAAAGTCCAGCCTAAACGTTTGCACATCATGACATGAACACATGCAGGAATGAAAGTCGGTGCCGGACATTCCTAGAAGAACTCTGCCAAATACAGCTTGTGCATTTTGAGCTGCTGCTGCGGGGCACTGAATCCAGGGCCCTTCCCCCAGAGTAGGGACTATTCAAAGATGCCCACACAGCAGGAACTACCCTATCCCACTTTGGTAATTTCCACTGAATTGTTAAAGACTGTAAAAAACCTGCCAAAGTTGCAAGCACTACTGTCAATTAAATGGGCAATCACAGGCACAGATCAGCAAATGAAGAGAGAAATCAGAGTGCTGCGTTCACTGGAGTCCCACACAAAGGAGGAACTAAAGCATGGAGCAGAAAAGCTGACTTCTGAGAAAAATCAACCTTGCTGGAATTCTGCTCCTATTTAAATAAAAAACCTATTGGATTCCACACAGATCAATTCAACACACGTTTAGCTCTGAGAAATGACTCGAAAGACTGAGTCAGTGTTCAGGTAGTCTAAGGATTATCTCTGTCTCCATCAGGGTAAACATTCCAGTACCATTTTAAAATACCAATCAAAAGAGAACTGATAGAAACTCAGACCTTTAAATGGTAATAACATAGAGAGGAAGGCTATTCAGATATAATCCCATTATATCTCAGCTCCAGCACTAGGAGAATTTCTTGCTTCTGACTACAGCTTCTGAGAACAAATGACACCTCCAGCAAATGTCCTGATATCTGCTGTCACCCTGCCCTGGCAGAGCTCAACACTTACCACTTAATCCGGGCTACTGATCATGGATGCCAGGCTGTTCTTTCTGGCCCCCATCCCTTTGCCTACAGACTCTTTGCTATACTTTGTGAATAACCACAACTGAGCCATGGTACAACACACGCATAGGCATTCATTAATGTCTCAAGCAGCAATTACAGAACAAAACTGAAAAAACAGCAATGACCAAAAGAGCTAGGAACTGTTAGAGCTGTTCAGCACTCTGTTTTCATAATAAACAAAACTCAGCAAGGAATTCAACCTGGAGCACATGATGTTCCACCTCAATATAAGAAAGAACTTCTTGATTGTGAGGGTTGCAGAGCATTGTAACAGGTTCCCCAGAGAAGCTGTGGAGTCTCCTTTTCTGAAGACTTTCCAGCCCTGTCTAGATGCATTTCTGAGTGATCTGCCCTAGGTTTGGTCCTGCTTTGGCAGAGGGGTTGGACTGGATGATCTTCGGAGGGCCCCCTAACCCCTGACATTCTGTGATTCTGTGATTACAGTTTCAAGAGGTTAGGAATACAGGAGAACTATTTTTAAAATCCATACATATATTTATTTGAAATAGTGACACATTTGTAAACACTGTATGAGCATATGTCAAGAAACTGATGAAGATACACATAGTCTGTGTCACTCCAAGAGAGATGATACTCTGCCAAGGTCCACAGTGATGTCATCTACTATAGGCTCCTGTGTAGTCAGTACCTGTGTGAGGGTACCTGAACGCAGAACTTGGCAGTGATGGACCTTACTGACAAGGTATCAGCATCTTGTAACTACAGGTTTTTAGTGGCCACAAACAGCCAGTCACTTCTTGGCAGCTGTGTGGGGAAGTTCCTGAACTGAGTGATCAGTGAAGGGTAACTGCTTTTAATCTACCTCTGCTGTATCTTTTAATGAAAACATTAAGATTTATAATACCCCGTCATTACATATAGGCATGTGGAGAGGGAGTTGTATAGGAAAGCCATCTGTGGGTATAATTGATGGCAAGAGCATTATATTTTTGAGAACAGTACCTCAGTTGAGACAACTACCTAGGGAAAATGGAAGAAAATTAGTTTCCTCTGTTACTTGCAATAATAAGTTCTGATCCAAAAATGAAGTAGACTGCAATTAATAGGCACTAGATTTTTTTCCCTGCTCTGGCTAAAAATGGATGTGTTACCGGTAGATCCTTTGAGGCTGATACTAACACAAAACAAAATATCCACCTCTCAACATTCACTCTCTGAAGACTTGACTGTATTTGTGCAGCTATAAAAAACAAAAAGCCCAAAACATTTCTCACAAAAATCTCAGTGTTTTTCACCAAATACTTTGATCATCATTTGGACGAAGGCAGCACATTCCTAACTGACAATGGGAAGCCCAGGAAAGCACATGGGTCTTCAAGGAGGCAACAAAAAGCAGTGCTGGAATTTGGAAGTTGATCTTCTTCCCTGGGAACTGACAGTACAGAAGGCCAGTCAGAGGAGTAATAAAGAAGCTGAGAGAACAGTCAAACATCTTTCAGTAAGAGCTGCTGATGAAAAAGATCTGGCACATGGGAAGGAAGGAATATTTTTTACCTATTCTTCCAAAGGGTGTAAAAAACCTGAGCACACACCTTTCTCCTATATCTGCTCTGTATCTCCTATTTTACTATCATTATTTCAGTATTGTTATCACTGTGTATATTGT
Organism: Rhinopomastus cyanomelas; assembly: GCA_013400115.1. NCBI lineage: Eukaryota > Metazoa > Chordata > Aves > Bucerotiformes > Rhinopomastidae > Rhinopomastus > Rhinopomastus cyanomelas. Next base: position 19,089 of record VXBP01010058.1, read on the forward strand.
TATAGTTATTTGAGGTAATTCCTCAAATGTATTTTACACTTCCCTTACAAATTTTGTGACCACAAGCTTCTCTACAGTGCAAATACTTCAGCACTCCTTCCTACTGAAATGTCACAACTCTCATCAAAAATGGTTTGTTTGTGCTCCAAGACTTTGACACCAAGGAAGATAAATTCTTCTGTGATACCCCTAATCCCCAAGCAACTGGAAAATTAAGAAGAACTCAGAGCTGCAGATATGTAAATTCATTTTCACATCCATCACCCACAACTAAGTTTTCGAAGCTGCTAACTAATTTCAAAAGCTGCTAACTAATGTAAACAGCAAGGCAGATGGCTGGAGAGCAGAGCCAGCTTTAGTTATCTCTCTGGTTTTACCTGTGCCACCATCCAGCTGTGATGGCTGACAAGATTTTTCTCCTTTGGGGAGTATAATTTGAGAACAAATTCACTCTGGGGAAAATGGGCCAGTGCTAAAGTACAACTCAAGTGAAGTTCAAATTGTGGAGACTGTAAACCTATCTATCACTGTATCTAGAGAATGGAAAATGGATTCATGGAGACAGATAAATACTGGAGATAAGTGCCCTAAATGTATCTACAGATGGTCCCTAATTACTGCATCAGATAGCCATGGTTAGTCTTATTCTTCTTGAAGAATTTGGCTGAGGATAAAGGTACTAATACATCAAGGGTGAATTTATAAAAAGGGCAACAAGTTTGTTGGTCTAGAGAACAGTCTGTATAAGGAGCAGCTGAGGGAGCTGGGGTTGTTTAGTCAGAAGAAAAGGAGGCTGAAGGGAGACAATATTGCTGTCTGCAACTACCCGAAAGGAGGGTGTAGAGAGGCAGGGGTTGGCCACTTCTCAAAAGCAACAAGTGACAGGACAAGAGGACGGTGTTGAATCACCATCCCTGGATGTGTTTCAAAGTTGTAGAGATCTGGAGGTTAGGGACAGGGTTCAGCTGTGGCCTTGGGACAGTTAGGTTAATGGTTGGACTCAATGATCTTAAAAGTCTTTTCCAAACTGTTTCCATAATTCAATAGGAGTGATACAGTTCAGATCATTTGTGCACTTATGAAAAACTGTCCTCATTGTCTCCACTTCACAGCACAGCCGTGTGGATTCCAGAAAGGTGTGAGATCACAGAAACTCTATTCCTGGAGGATAAAACTGAAATCTGGGAATGACATTGCTGTTCCTGAAAGTGACTGGTCATCAGCAGTTGGAACCAAGCTAAAGCCAGTCTGTACCTCTTGTACAAGTTGGATAGACTATGGACACTCAGCACTAACCTGTTTCACCCAACAACACACTTCAGCTGATGCAGAAAACACTCAAGCTTGTATAGCAGCAGCTTCTGTGCCAGAACAGGACTCTGCCAAAGGTGTCTCTCCAATGCAGCCAAGAATGCATATGCTCTCCATTTGTCAGGCAGGGAGGATACCTAGGTTGCTCCAACAAGCTCTGATTTGCTTCACTACAAAGATAGAACACAATAACCCAAAAAAAAATCTCATAGAAGAACAACTGGAAAAGTATAGAAGAGTGTTTTACTCAATAAAACACAAAGCCTAGCAGTGCTGCCATTTCCTTAATCATCTAGTAATGGGATTGTAGGCTTCTCTGCTGAGGGATACACATGGCATCTACCAGTGAATAAAGGGTGAAGGAGACAAATAATTGTTATTAATTTCTCAAATTGATACCAAGCACCAGTGGAGGGCCACAAAGCTTATTCAAGTCTTCCTATATTTTAAAGACACAATTACGGAATCATAGAACATTAAGAGATTGGAAGGGACCTCAAAAGTTCATCCTTTTGGAAATGAGGGTCCCAGAACTGGACACAATACTCCAGATGTGGTCTCACACGGGCAGAATGGAGGGGGAAGGAGAATCTCTCTCCACCTACTAACCATTCCCCTTCTAATCCACCCTAGGATGCCATTGGCCTTCATGGTCACAAGGGCACCCTATTTCCAGCTGGTTTTCTCTAAGAAGCAAGGTTTACATAATCACACTATTACATTGAAATTTTGTCCTTCCCTAAAAACACTTGGACAGCCATATCAAACCTATTCAGATGCAAATCTTTTCATGAAAGCAGGTAGCCACATAGAGGGCAATTCCCTCATGTCCCAACAAAGGGATGTGCTGCAAGTTACACTTAGTGTTAAACATAAGGAGAGTCCATCACAGAGACCTTTCAAAGGAAGGAACTGCCTCACAAGGGTACTCTGAGCCCAAATGGGAGACAGGAAGTCATGAGGATGTCCATTCTGTTACTAAAAGTAAGATTTGTAGATTCAGAAGCATTCCTACAGTTCTTCTATAAAGATATTCTCTCCCTGGAAGAGCTTTGAATGAGAACATATCAAAAAGGGATAAAGGGATAAATGGACAAACCTACAATTCACTGATAACTTCATCCTATAAAACTTAGCATCCATAATAAAGCCTTTCCTAAAGGGATGTCATATAGTAACTTCTGTACTTACAAAAGGTGACACCGCCAGCCACAGCGTTAAAACTTTAACCTCTCCTACCTATAAAAACTTTTTCCCTTCCCAGTGAGTGTGGAAAATAGCATTTAGCTCTAGGAGCAGCTATGCAATTATTTTACATCATTACAAGGCTCTGGGCAAACTGCTGTAGTTGAGGATGTCCTTGTTCACTGCAGGGGCCTTGGGCTACATGTCCTTTAGTGGTCCCTTCCAACCTGGAACATTCTACGATGCTATGCTTTTATAAGCCATTGCACAGCATTAGCAGGCAGAAAGAATCACTGCTTCTGCTTTCTTTTCCCACAGCCTAATTTCACCTACAGGACCTCTAGAGGGCAGTGAATAAAAGAAAATACCAGAAATAACCCTAAATGTTCAAAACAAATGTAAACATTGGGATCTTGTCTAATTACTCCCTTATACTGCAAACCTTCCAGGTATTTCTATGGCTTCATGGGCAGCTGCAGTGGGGTTTTTTTCACACCCAAACACTACGCTCTCTGGCAGATTGCACTGAGAGTCTACAACAACGAGCTTCCCCTGGGATTTAGTTTTTTTGAAAACAAATTGGTTTCATGGACCTAAACTAAAATATGCAGCAGGCCCTCTGATGTTGTCGGCCTTATGGGCAAACATAGTTTTTCCTCCCCTATGGAAAGGCACATTAAGCCAAGAAAACAGCAAAAGACATCTGAGCAAAGCTGATAGTTCACCCAACATGCAGCAGCATAAATCAAAGCTCAAGTCAATATCTAAATAGACAGGACCCACGTAAAGTAGCATCTGAGATAATTCCTCTTTGGTTTTCATGCATGTACAGCATGTGGAACCAGACATATTGCTAATAACTGCATGAAACATTTGAGCGGAGCATACATAATTAACTCATTACCGATGGAACACAAAAAGTCCAAGTTAAAACCTAAACCAGGCGCAGCAGACAGAAGCATTGCAGTAGATACAGTATCCTTTGTCTTACCTTACAGGCTGCTGGAGGCGGTGATAGAAAGCAGCCCTGAGGAAAAGGACTAGGCGGTTCTGAGGGACGAGAAGCTGGCTATGAGCAGACAGTGTGTGCTTGCAGCCCAGAAGGCCAGCTGCATCCGAAGCAATGTGGCCAGCAGATCAAAAGAGAGGATTCTGCCCCTCTGCTCTGCCCTGGTGACAGTTCACCTGGAGTCCTGCATCCAGCTACGGAGCCTCAATCACAGAATCACAGGACATGAGGGATTGGAAAGGACCTCAAAAGATCATCTAGTCCAATCCCCCCACCACAGCAGGATCACCTAGGTCAAGTCAAACAAGAACATGCCCAGGCAGGTTTTAAACATCTCCAGTGAAGGAGACTCCATAACCTCCCTGGGCAGCTCCTTTCAGTGCTGTGTCACCCTCACTGGGAAGAAATTCCTTCTCATACTCATGTAGAACCTCCTATGTTCCAGCTGACACCTGCTGCCCCTTGTCCTACCACTAGATGACACTGAGCAGAGCCTGACTCCATCCTCCTCACACTTGCCCTTTACATATTTATAAACCTTAATGACATTACCCCTCAGTCGCCTTTCTTCGAAGCTAAAGAGATCCAGCTCCTTCTTCCTTTCCTCATCAGGGAGCTATTCCACTCCATCATCTTTGTGGCTCTGCACTGGACTCCCTCAAGCAGTTCTGTGTCCTTCTGGAACTGAGGGGCCCAGAAATGGACACAATACTCCAGATGCGGTCTCACTAGTGCAGAGTAGAAGGAGAGGAGAACCTCTCTTGATCTACTAACCACCCTTATTCTAATCTACCCCAAGATACCGTTGGCTTTCTTGGCCACAAGGGCACATTGCTGGCTCATAGTCATCCTATTCTCCGCTAGGACCCCCAGGTCTCATTCTCCTACACTGTTCTCCAACAGGTTGGTTCCCAGCCTATACTGGTACCTGGGGTTGTTCTTGCCCAGATGCAAGACTACACAGTTTTAGTGCCCAGCTATCCATCCTGTCCAGTTCCTGCTGAATGGCAGCACAGTCTGCTGAGTTACCGGCTGCTCCTCCTGGCTTTGCATAATCAGCAAACTTGCTGACAGTGCTCTGTGATCCCTCATGCGAGTCATTAATGAATAGATTGAATTGTACTGGTCCCGGTACTGACCCTTGGGGGACTCCACTACCTACAGGCCTCCAACTAGATTCTGTCCCATTGACCACTACTCTCTGGCTTCTGTGATGTTCATGTTCCATGAGTTCATGTCCCACCTCACTATCCAATTGTCCAAATCACACTGCTTCACTTGATACAGGAAGGAGATGGATCTGATGTAGTGGGTCCAGAGGAGGCCACGAACATGTCTTCTGCTATGACGACAGGCTGAGTGAGATGGGGTTGGTCACCCTGGAGAAGGCTCTGGGGGGACCCGATAGTGACCTTCCAGTCCCTCAAGGGGGCCACAAGAAGATTGCAGAGGGACTGTTTACAAAGGCCTGTACTAATAGGAAAAGGGGTAATGGTTTCACATTAGAGAGAGACATATTGAAATGGACGTTCTTTAGCAGGAGAGAGGTTGAACACCGGAACACACTGCCCAAGGAGGGAGTTGAGGCCTCATTCATGAAGCTATTCAAGGTGAGGTTGAACAAGGCTCTGGGCAGCCTGCTCTAGTGGAGGATGTCCCTGCTGACTGCATGGAAGTTGTACTAGACGCCCTTGTGGAGGTCCCTTCCAGTCTGAGCCATTCTATGCTTCTATGATCTTGTACATAAGAAATCGATGAATAGCAGGGGCACCAGCCCATACGACGGCATATGCTGTAGTAAATTTCACCGTGTGCACTTCTGGTATTGGCCATGCAAATCTGAGGCAGAGCTCACCACTCTTCAGCCTAATGCTGTGATTATTTCTGTAATGCAAAACAAATCTGCAAATGCATCTCAAACCACCAGGAAGCAAGAACACAACAAAATAATTACTGAAAATCAACGTGCTGAATCGTGATGTCTCTTAGGGTACCAATGTACCAATGCACTCAGAGGTCCCACGGCCTGTAGCCACAGGGGTGGGAACAGAAAGCTGCCAGCTGTCTGGGCAAGGCCCTTCCTGGCTGATCGCTGACACCTGTTGAATGCAAAAAGCCACTAAACAAATGCAAGACCAGAGAACAGTCAGCAAGCATTGCCTTATCTAGACATCTGTGTGATTCACTGCTGCTGTAAATTGTACTGCTCCCAAGAAGTCAGGCATCTGGTGATTTTTTTTACCTTATTTGGTATTTTTTGTCTTTTTCCTGCCCCTGGCAATCTTCTCAGAATCACAGCATTATTGAGGCTGGAAAAAACCTCGGTGCTCATTCAGCCCAGCCCGAGACCTAACATTACCACAGCAGCCACACCAGGGCACTAAGGGCCACAAACAGGCTGTCCTTAAACACCTCCAGGGATGGGGACTCCACCACCACCCTGGGTAGTCCAGTCCAGAGTTTGTCACTCTTTCCGTTAGGAAGGGCTTCCCAACATGCAACCTAACCCTCTTCTGGTGCAGCTTTAGGCCCTGCCCTCTTGTCCTGGTGCTGGTTGCCTGGGAGAAGAGCCCAACCTGACTACAACCTCCCTTCAGGTAGTTGGAGAGAGGAGCTTTGCCCACATCTGCCTTCCTCTCTGATCCCTTTTCCACTGGTGTATCAATTCCCTCATATTTAAAGGATTAGAGAGCTAATGGTGAGAACTTTTTGCAATTCACCTTGGTGGAGATACACACTTACATGCAGTTCTGAGCCTTCTTCATACTCCAGTAGAGGTGGCTGCAGTGTCACAGAGTGAGAGCCTGGAGGAATGAACAATTGATGAAAAGTTATTAATGTTCTTTTAGCAGAATTTAGCTAAATAATTTTGGTATCATTCCTTATACAGGTATCTGATGTGGGAACAGTGGCATTTTGTCCCTTTACTAGACAAACATCTTTTCTCTTGGAAGCAATCACTGGAATGGACTGGCCAGGGCAGCTGTGGAGTCCCTATCCCTGGAGGTGTTTAAGGACAAAATGGCTGTGGCCCTTAGTGCCATGGTCTAGCTGATGTGGTGATGTTAGGTCATTGGCTGGCCTTAATGAGCTCAGAGTGCTTTTCCAGCCTCAGTAATTCTATGAAATACACTTCTGGTGGTGATGCTTTGCCCATGGACTTCTCTCATCTGTGGAAGGAAACAGCATGGCAAAGCAAGAAAGTGAGATGCTGGAAGTGAAATAACAAGGTAGGTGCAAACAGAAAAAGAACAGCAAGAATATCTCATAATTCACAAAGTGAGCTCAAATATGAGGGAGAAGAAACAGACAGGTGGCAAAGCCTTGGCACTGGACAAATCACAGAGACTGCGTCAGGAAAGATGCTCACAGCTGCACCCACCCACAGAGCCTAGAGGAATGAGGGGAAATGTCACTCATGTCATCGAGGTGTGTGTTTTGTGGGTTGTGAGGAGGAAAGCACTGCTAGTTGAGGATCTTTCTGAAGGAATATTTCTATTCTGTAACGTTAAAACAGGTTAGATTGCAGTCTTCACTTGCTGGACTGTATGTGCATTTGGCAAGAGTTTCTCCTCGGTTACTATGCACTCTTTCCTCAGATTTCTCAGTTGCACATAAATGCTCTTCAAAAAGATTAAATCAAAGTCAAGCAGCTTGTGAAACACTCACCTCTCAACCACATAAGAGTAACAAATGGCTGAGGCTGACTGCCTGCTTGAGCAGGAAGGCCAGTGAAACCCTGACTAATCAAACCCCCACCTGACTACTTCAAGCAGGTTAAGGACAGCAGTCACACAAGCAGCTGAAATAGCTGTGACTTTTCCATCTGTCCAACTGGAAAAGAACCCTGGAGTTGAATACAAGCAAATAGAAGCTGGATTCTTTAAAGAAACAATTTGCTTATGTATTGCTCTCCTGAAGGCAACCCGAACATTCAGCACTCATGAAAGAGGCTTTTATTTTAACCAAAGAAGTAAATACAAAACACATGACACAGTGCAAAGCCCCAAACCTAAATGCACTTACAGCTTTGTGCAAAATATTACCAGCATAGGTGCCCGCAGCCGAAGGCACTAGGAACTCACAGGCTGTGCTTTATCTGCCTTGCCTCACTCCAGATACTCATACTATATACATCATCTTGTGAGTGCACCACTTGGGGAGAAGAGAAACGATCTCCTGGCAAGAGTGACTATGTGCTGATTCATGATTTTCATTGGTGAATAAAGGTAATTCTTAAAAATTATGCAAGATCAGGATGATAACTCTGAAGAACAGAAAACAGGTGAGAAAAACAATTGAAAAAGCCAAGTTCAGTGTTTAAGTGAGGACCTCTGTGGTGCCAACTAGAGAGCCAATAGGCAAAGACAACAGTTGGAGCCCTCCTGCTGCAACATGTGGAGGTAGACTCCTTCCTTCCCAAAGTTAGTACTTTTCCGAACCTGCTGATGCTCAGCATTCCAAGCAATAAATCCTATGCTGATCTTAATTTTCTTTCACATGGGTCAATATTTTTGGCAGCTCTTATTGCTGTTTACAACATCCTTTCCACTCTAGGTTATTTGCTTAGAGAACCGCAGACAGTCTGTTGAGTGTACAAGTGCCTTCCTTCTCCCCAGCCCTTCCCACGTTTATTCACCCAGGATAAGTCCCCACTACAGAGTTACTCTTACAGAGCAAAGTAGCAGCTGGCAAAAGTCAATTGTGTTTGCTTCATTGCATGGTCTTTCACCTCAAATTTCTTGCACATCTGATTATACAATTTAGTTAAAAATCCCAACTATAGCAGCAGGAGCAGTAGGAAACAATTTGGCTACTTTTGTCCTCTGGCAAATTGGAAAGGCTTTGGTGAATCTACTGTTATGATACAGAGAGGGAGGTAAGCAACTCAAAAATATGAATATTTAAGCAAAAATTTGTAAAACCTATCCCAAATCTCTTTCCATTCTCTCATTAGCAAGTGCATTGAAAACTGATGAGCATAGCTATTATGCTGATTAAAAACACAAAAAAACTGGAAAAAATGAACAGGAATATTCCTTCCTTCATTCCTTCTTCACCACTAACACTACCATTCTAAAATTTTAACTGGATACAGTATGACTTGTATGAATTTCCTGATACTGTTCTATGATAATATGACCTGCTTCATGGGTGAGGGAAAGCCTGTCGATGTAGTCTATCTGCTCTTCAGTAAGACCTCTGACACTGTTCCTCACAACATCCTAATTAATAAGCTGGCTACCCATGGCTTGGATGGGCACGTACTCTCCTGGGTGGAACACTGACTGGATGGTCCAGCCCAGAGAGTTGTGGTCAATGGATCTAAATCCTCTTGGAGGCCAGTCACGAGTGGTGTCCCCTAGGGCTCAGGGCTGGGGCCACTCGTGTTCAACATCATTACCAATGATCTCGAACAGGGGATTGATCACTGCCAAACTCTGCTGTTGAGTTTTTTAAATAAAACCATGGTTTTTAAAGTGAAACAAAAATTTACCCCCCTGTGTGATAAAGGGAGCAAGTAATGTAAACTGAGATTGTACTTGAATCACAATTAACTCAGTTTGGCCATGTTCATTCCACTCATTACATAGATTTTTCTCATTATTTACTTGAAACTGAGAAAAATGTAAGTGTGCAGCAATATCATAGAATCATAGAATCACCAGGGATTGGAAGGGACCCCGAAAGATTATCTAGTCCAATCCCCCTGCCACAGCAGGATCACCTAGATCGAGTCACACAGGAACACATCCAGGCAGGTCTTAGTAATTGTCTCTATTTTAAACTCTAACATAAAAGGGGTCATTTACTTTCCAGTGTCTCTCCCTTTCAACAGTCATCATCTAAAGTCTAACTTGGGTCTTCTCAAAGGTCCTGCTGCAGGTGATGACAGGGAAGAAAGGGACAATCAAGAAGATGGCAAACAGGCATAAAACAAGTAGAGGGGTTGAGGTGACGACAGCAGTGCTGTTGGCTCCACAGAAAGTTAGAAACCAGAAATCTATATTCCAGAAAGGCTGATAGGCAAGATTGCTTTTATGCCTATAAGATTTTATCCTCTTTAATGGGTTAGTAATCTTGCCTTCCTTTATCCCAATTGTGCAAGGAAGAAAATGCAATTGACACAGATTAGTCCTATCTTTGCAGATAAAATTATGGTCTATCTTAAAACCAGTGTTATATATCACAGCTCAGCCTTAAAACAGGAGTAGCAGAAGCATTGAAAATATATTTTTCCAATTGTACTTTATCATCTTCAGTTATACTTTGTATTGAACAGGTTGATATTACATGTTTCTTCAGGAAAAACGATGGAGACAGGTGAAGATTTTTCTTCTTGCACACATTTTTTGGTGACGGCTTATTTCTCCTTAAAACCAACTACCTAGATGAACCTCAGCTCCAATCCCGGAAGTGGCAGACAATAGAGTTTTAACAAACTGCTTAAAATAGCAAGTTGTTACACATTTTAAGTGTGCATCAAATTCTCTCAGGTCAATATTTTCCATTAACAATCACAACTCAGACTGTGAAAATACTATCCCAATGATTAGGTGCAGATGACTTAGGAGATGCTCTGAAATCACAAACATACAGTTCACAGACAACTAGATTGATTGCTTTCATTGTTTGAGCAGATTTTAACTTCTGAAGCTGAGCTTGTAGAGTTACTCCATTGGTTTATAGTCAGCGGACATCACATGATTCTTAGATACTCCAAGGTTTTTTATTACTTTATGAATATATTTGATAACTGATGGATCTGTAACCTCATAACACAGCTGCAATCCAATGTAAAACAAGGAACCATTCTGATTCACAGTCATCATACAGCAGGATGTGACTTCTCACTGCAAGGACTTGCTTCTCAGTGCTCGGCTGGTACACAGAATCATAGAATGGCCCAGGTTGGAAGGAACCTCCAAAGGGCATCTAGTCCAACCTCCCTGCAGTGAACAGGGATAGCCTCAACTAGACCAGGTTGCCCAGAGCCTTGTCCAGCTTCACCTCAAAGATCTCCAGGGATGGTGCCTCAACCACCTCTCTGGGCAACCTGTTTCAGTGTTCAACCCCACTCTTGCGAAAGAGCTTCTTCCTAGCAGCCCATCTCAATCCACCCTTCTCTAATGTGAAACCATTGCCCCTTTTCCTGTTACTACGGGCCTTTGTAAAGAGCCCCTCTCCAGCCTTCTTGTAGACCCCCTTCAGGTACTGGAACAGTGGTACTGGTACACGCCCTTCTGTCTCATATCCTTCACAGATGGTTTTCTAGTAAGTTACTCACCCTCAGCATCCATTCCTCACTCTTCTTCTGAATGTTCAGCAACCTATGCCTCCATGCAGCCAGAGCAAAGCAGTGTGGCCAGCACTCACAAGCCTACAAGGCCAGGAGAAGAAAAGAACAATCTCCCAACCTATGAGCTGTCCTCATCTGCATCTTATTTACAGCCCTGCTGCTGCTCAGACAGGGGTCTCAGACACTCTGCTCTAGGTTAACTAGGGAAATACCTTTTGCTGCAAGGCTGTCATGCAAACATCCCCTTCCATTACACTGTGGACATGAAAAGTGAAAGTTTTTGAGGAACATCCATACAGATGGAATATGAATTACTATTTATGAATTTACAAATACAGAACTTCATTAAATCTATTTCAACACATTATGTCTTGCACTGATCATGCAAGTAACTACCAAACTACCAAAAAAATGTTAATCTGAAGAAACAGACCGGCTGACTCTGGGCAAATGTTTGGACGCCAAACTCTTAACCTACCTGACAGTGAAATTCACATTAAAAACTGTCTCACTGGAAATAAGCTAATATTTTAAATATAGTATCACCTGCTGTAACATAAAATGTACATATAAGCAAAAGTATGCTGGTGTTCAAGTTTTACTTGACAGTAAAATCAAGTATTTGTGGAAATTATCAGGAGGAGAACAGGCAAATTCCTGACCTCATGCATCTCATACATTCACAGCTGAATGATGAGACTGTTGAAGGGACTAGAGGCAAAGTCTGATGAGGAGAGGTTAAAGGAGCTGGGGGTGTTTAGTCTGGAGGAGACTCAGGGGGGACATTCTCCCTTTCTACAACTACTTGAAGGCTCTTATCCCAGGCAACTAGCACCAGGATGAGAGGGCAGGGCCTGAAGCTGCACCAGGGGAGAGTTAGGATGGATGTTAGGAAGCCCTTCCTCATAGAAAAGGTTATCAGACCCTGGCATAGACTACCCAGGGCAGTGGTGGAGTCCCCATCCCTTAGTGCCCTGGTCTGGCTGCTGTGGTGATATTAGATCCTGGCGTGAGCTGGATGAGCTCAGAGGTCTTTTCCAGCCTCTATAATAACAATTATTATATATATCCTCTGATTCATCTCTGAAGGTTGTCAGGACCATAACAAAGATGAATTTTGGAAAGTGCTCTAAGGCACTTACCTGATCAGTAAAGGGTTTGCCGGCTTTAAAATTCAGTGGCAACATGATCCCAGGCAGACTAGTTTCTGCTTGTAAAGTAATACTTGCACACAGTTTACTACTAGTTTAGTGGCTGAAGCAGACCTTCATGGTTATCTTCCTGTATTCCAATTGAGTTCTGCTTGCATTCAGAAGCTGTGTGTTGGTCTGTTCTCCACGCTGCACAGAAACACTTTTGCCTCTTTCACCAAATTGCTTCATGTTTGAAGAACAAAGCTTTCAGTTCAACTTCAAAAAGCTTAGCATGAGGAGAAAGTCAGATGTACTGTCCCTGTGCATCAGATTTCATCACACAGTCACAGGATCGTCAAGGTTGGAAAGGACCCTAAGATTCTCAAGTCCAATTTTCAGCCTTACACCACCATAACCATCTCCTGAAGTGCCATATCCAGCTGTTTTTTAACACCTGTAGGTATGGTGATTCCACCCACTCCTCAGGCAGCCCATTCCAGTGCTTCACCACTCTTTCTGGGAAGAAGTCTTTCCTACTATCCAATCTGAACCCACCCTGTGGGTGAACCCGTTTCCTTTTGTCCTATCACTAGTCACTAGGGAGAAGTTGCCAACACCTGCCTCACTACAACCTCCCTTCAGGTAGTTGTTGAGAGTGATGAAGTCTCACCTCGGCCTCCTCTTCTTCAGCCTGAAAGGCCTTTGAGGCAAAGAATCACTTACTAAATAGACTCAAAGTGAAGGAAAAGTATTTACAGAATCACAGAACTGTCAGAGTTGGAGAAGACCTCTAGAGATCACCTGGTCAAACATGCCACTAAAGCAGGATTGTCTAGAGCAGGGCTGCATCCAGGTGGGGTCTGAATATCTCCAGAGCAAGATACTCCACAGTCTTTTGAGTAGTTCCTGTTCCAGAGCTCTGTCACCCTCATAGTAAAGATTTTCCTCATATCGTAATGAGACTTCTTGCGTTCCAGCTCACGCCCGTTGTCCCTTGTGCTGTTGCTGGGCAATGTTGAAAACAGGCTGTAGGGCTTCCCTTCAGGTATTTATAGACATTTATAAGGCTCCTCTCTCAGTCTTCTCTTCCCTAGATTAAATAGCCTCAGCTCTCTCATCCTTTTAGGCAGCAGCTCTTAAATTCACAGCAAAATAATTATATTAGCTTACTCCCAGGGTAATTATCCCACAGAAAGTAGTGATAAAATTACTGTTTTCAAATAACTTTCCTCTTCACTTTTTTGAGATACCTTCGCAGCAACTACACATCTACTGTCTTTCTGAGGATAGCATAGATGTGGACTCTTATTTATTCCCCAGTTCCTGAGCCATTCTGCTGAAGACCTTGGAAAACAAAACTGGCTGGGGGGTGGAGTGGGGGTGGGGGTGTGGGAAGTGTTCAGGCCCTGCTAGTGACCTCCAAAATAAGACATTATTAAGATGAACCCCACTGAAGAGGTCACACATCCCTCTGGAGGACAGGAATGACACATTCAGTGTATTACTCAGTCGAGAACTGAATTATTGCTCTCCGAAACTTGGCAGTTGACTTGGCTGCCACTTGCATAACATCTAATAAAAGGTAGTGGGCTGTTCACTCTGCTGACTTGCAGGTCTCAGAAACTGAAGGAGATCCTGTTAGCTTTGCTTTGCTATTTAGGACAGAGGCTTGGCAATAATTTTGAAGCTTATGAATATTCATGCACTCTGTAAGACTCTTTTTCTATAAATTTAATAAAATGCTGGGTAGTTGAGCGACAGGGGACAGGTTGGATAAATAAAAGTATGGGAATGTCCCAGGGGGCCAAATTTATATCCAGAAAATGTACACTGCTTCTTTTCTGCTATTAACAGTAGTTTCCAGACACAAGCTAGTAAATAATGGATCCACCAGAACGACAGTTCAGGATTATCACTGGAATTAATTTAGAGTAGAATCTCCTTAATACAGTCTTTATGAAAGGTGGCCCTGCCACAATCTGGCATCACTAACTTTGTGAAGGGACCAAGCCCAGAGTACACATATTTGCTGCATGCTGCAGCATACGCCATGGAAACAGTCCAAGATGATGATCAGAAATCATCTGAAGAGACAACTGGGTCTGAAGGCTTCACCCATGAATAATTTGTGTTACAGGCTAGCCCATACTGCTAATTCCTGTAGATGAATAAGAAAACAGTTTGCCAGGGGCAATGTTCTCACACGAACAATCCATGAACAGAGAATGGGGGAATCATGCTCTGGTTGTCAAAATCAGAGCTGCTGCCTCATTCAAGTAACACTAGGCATTAACAAGAAAAAGGGAAGGCTAGCACTCCTATCACTCAACAGAGACAACTCTAGAAACACCATGTTCAAAGTGTTCTGGGAGGCAAGAAAAATTATGTCCTCTGTCTCAGTTTCCGTTTGATTTGGGACAGCTTCCAGTACTAATGACACTGCATGTACTGGTGCTGAAGGCTCTTTCGGAGGCTGAAGATTCAACCAGCACTCTTATACCTTGATATTTTCAGCGGCAAATCCTATTCCTGCACTGGTGAATGTTTCAATACTAGTGATAGATCTGTTAAAATCTCAGGGAAACGCACTGTCAGGAGGGTTGAGATCTCCTGTTCCTCTCCTAATCTCAATGTCATACAAGACTTGGCCACTTCCCTCTAGGGTTTCTGCTGCCTCCACTGTTCTGCTTTAAAAGTGGAGTAGAATCTGTAAACTTAATTTGTGTATTTTCTGCAGAATAGTTTAAAGTTTGGGTTTAAATAGTTGAAAAGTGGCTGCCTCCCCCTACCTTCTCCCTGCTTAATGGCTTCTGCCTTCTTCACTTCTCTCCATCTTGTACTATGCATCACCACTGCTGAGAGAGAATATTACTATTTTTGAGAATGTTATCTCTCCTCAAATTGAAGAAAATTTATGGTGAGTGGAAAGATTCTCCATGGACCTGGAGAGACTGTGCAAATCCTGAGGCTTTAAGATTCATGAGGATCAAGACTAAAGCTGGACAACCACCATGATACAATGAAGGTAATAATGAAGATGCTTTGGACATTTTCTTTCTCAGTACAGTGCAAGAGCAGTGTGACAAAACTCTCTGTGTCCATGAATCCATGTGGATTGTTTCTTCTGATGTGTGGTCGAGGGAGTGAAGTAAAATGTCTCAAGGCCTTTCTTCAAACTAAATCAGTTGTTTCATTGCCTGTTGATTTGTAAGTGGTTTTGTCAAACCCTCCCTTTGTGTCTCATGCTTTAGATGGGAGCTCTTGGTTGAAATATAGTCTGGGTCTCTAACCCACGATGGTGGTGGTAAGCCAGGTGGGACGTATTGGGATCCAGACAGGGACCCACACAACATTCCATCACTGTACTACTTGCAAAGTCCTCTGAATCCTCAGCAGCCCTTCCTCTAGGTTAAAACTGCCATGATATTGTTGCTGGGATTGGTGTGCACCAGTGATCCTCGTCATATCAAATATAAAATTTGTAACGTTTTGTGGAAGATTTAAAAGGCTAATGAAGGAACAAGGAGAGTGCAGGCAGTTTGCATGTTGCCATGGCCACTCAGAGCAAACTATTGACCCTTCTGGCTATTGTAGAAGCCCATGAAAGGATGTAGGGTCTTCAAAACCCATTGTTAATAAAGAAAAAAACCAAACTCTTAATTTTTCTCAATTTCCTGTATTAGCTTCTAGCACAGCTTCATTAGAATTCATGATGACTCACATCCAAAGGTCTTCTTCTAATCCCTAAAATACTGATGATCACCACAGATGGTTGCAAAAATGCTTTAAGGCACAGATGGCAAACTCCCCAACGGGCATACTTTTTTCTTTATTAAATTAGCAATTTTTCAATATTTTAAGTCATCTTTCCCTTTCTGGACTTCTCCACTGATAGATAACAGCAACCATCATTTAAATGATGTATTGATGGTGAACTTCTGTGGTAGATTACCCATTATGCTATATTGTAGCCCTCAGCTGGACTTTCTCAAATAGATCTCTGTACCTTTTGAACTGGGAAGCCCAGAACTGAATGCAATACTCCAGGTCAGATCTCACTAGGACAGAGCAGAGGGGAAAGAAAATCTCCTCAATCTGCCGGACACAATTTTCTTAATGCACCCCAGGCTAGATGTCAAGAAGGGAGGGACAATCTCCTTTCGCTTGTGCCCTGAGACAGGACAAAGGACAATGGATTCCACCTCAAGCACAGGGTGTTCCACCTCAACATGATGAAGAACTTCTTGGCTGTAAGGCTTACAGTGCACTTGAACAAGGTCCGCAGAAAGACCGTGGAGTTTCCTTCTCTGGAGACTTTCCAGAGCTGTCTGGATGCATTTCTGAGTGACCTGTTCTGGCAGGGGGGTTGGAGTCAATGATCTTCAGAGGTTCCTTTCAACCCCTACCATTCTGTGATTCTGTGATTAAACAGAGAAAAAGCAGACTCTGCTATCATAACTACTGCCACTCATTTTCCTTCCATGTTGGTTTACACCCAAACAAACAATTTTTCAACCCTGAGAATGTCAGTCTGCACTGAGACAAGAAGCTGTGAAGTTCTTCAGCAGACACTCTGCTTGGGACTGAAAGGTCAGTGTTTGTGTTATTTATTTATTCTTACTGTGGAAATATTTTACTCTTAAGTTAGGATGGACTTATTTTCTGTCCACAGAAAAAATCATTGAAGATTTCAATGAAGAGAGGTCAGGGCCTCAGAGTAAATTGGACAAAAATATTAAATAGAATTATTTCTTTTAAGTGCAAGCAGAGGTATATCCACAGAATAAACAGAGGTACAAACAGAGAATAAACAGAGATATACACAGAGAATAAACTCTGCGACCAAATAGCATCATACTCAAAGGAGAAGTGTCCATTTCTTCAGGAAGTCAGTGATTCAGCCTCACCTCCATCCCAGGAAAGGTGATGGAANCTGTTCTTGGGGCAGTCAAAACTGCATAGGAATTTCTCTTGCTGGCACCTATTTTCCACCAGTTTCAAGTGCCTTTTGAAAACACATTTTTAAAAATAATTATCTGTCTCACTTCTTTTCTTGGAAGCCTCAATATCTTCTTCCTCAAGGGATGTTTTATAATTAAAATGTATTATTTAGGCAGCCTGTTGTGTAAGGCAACCGTACAATGGAGATTGGCACTACCTGTCTGTAAAGCTACATAACACCAGTAGGAGGACAGGTTACAGATATCAGAGAACCCTTAGATTAGTTCAGATTCTGAGCAGAACCTGAGCAATACTGATATTCAAACTGGAACTGCTGTTGCTTAACTGGGAATTGGATTAGCTCCAAATACTGATCCTGTTTATGGGCACAAGTACATGTTTCTAGCATAGCTGTTGCTGAACATGGATGAGTATGAAATGCATAAGTAAGATGTGTAGCCTGTTAGCAAGCTTGTCATATAATGTAGAAGAATACAAACTGTTTAAAAGAAAAGAGGTCTAATAAACATTAACTGCTGGTGCTGCTGGTTGCCTGGCTCCCACTGTGATGCTATTTGCTCAGCAGTGTAACCAACATTTAATTCCTTGGGGCATTGTTTTAGCTACAGAAAATGTAGATCACTTTGAAAATCAGGTAAACCTGTGGCTGGAGGAGTAAAGCTCTGTAGTTAGTAGGATACAAGCACTGAACTAACACAACAGTTTTAATGTGCAAGATGCACCACTTTGAGCAAAGAAACAGCGGCAATGCAGCGACTGCTGCAACATTAATAAGAATAGTCTTAGCTTCCAAAGACTAAAACCATTTTTGCTGGAATACAGGGAAGTCTTGCCCTAAAGCTTTTTGAACATATCGACTGGTCTGACCACAAACAATAAATGGGCAGTGCAAAGGAGGTCTCAATATACTGCTCCATTCACACAGAATCACAGAATCATTCCAGTTGGACAAGACCTTTGGGATCATCAAGCCCAACCACCAGCCCTACTCGACAAAGTGCACCCTTAAACCAGATCCCCCAAGATAAGGAAGCTGGAGTGTAGCAAGGTTGGCCATAAGGAATAATGTAGTCCTCTGGCAGTAGGCACTGCAGTAAAAATGAAACACAGCAAAACCATGATAGTTCTATCCTGTACTTTGCTAAAGTGTTCCTTATCAAAGAGACCTAGTAGCATACGATGTGATGGCCAAAATTATGTCCAGATCAGCCAAATTACAATCATGGAATCATAGACCAGTTTCGGCTGCAAGAGATCATCAAGTCCAAACTTTTCCTAGCCTTATGATCGTCACTAAATCATGTCCCCCAACACAACATCTGCTCTTAAATTGGTGGAAAATGAAAAAGCATAATGCTTGGCAAATATTTTCACAGTGATATGGAAATCTTTTTTTTTTTTAAAGCCAAATGTGCCAGATACAAGGTTTGAAAAACAAGGCAGATACTTTTAAAATCCATGTCTTCAGTTTGCATTCATTTTTAGGAATGAATATAGAAATACCAAAATACAGACCTAGAAATGCAAGGGCTCCTCCTTCGCCATGAACTAATACAAATTCCTTGGTTTATTATGTACTTTTGCCAGCAATTCACTTTTGCATCAAAACCCTACCAGAAAGTTTAGAAGGAAGAATTTATTTAATAACATGGATTTCTAAATTAGTTTCTCTGCTTTTAGTACTTTACTCCTGGGGTGTGAGAGCTGAAACTTAACACATAAGGGTATTTTCTTAGTGCTATAATGCAGAAATACTATAAATTCTACTGTGCAAATCACATGTGAGCCTTCCTCTACATATACTGTTTGTAAGAAAGGGAAAGATTATAATCAGGAACGTAGTGTCCTAGGAAAGTAACCTCCCTGACTGTGCATAGGCAGAGAGGGAATAGAAGTCATCAGTGTTAAACTGGGATTAATGCTGGAAGGAGCGTTGACGTTAGTATTGTATGGCTATGTTTTAAGACAGTGGTCAATGCTACAACCAAGTTCAAGGACACTCACAGGGAGGTAGGACATGACCCATGATGACTGGAATCGTAATGGCCACTTGGGCAGCTGTAGAGCTACTGCTTCAGAGTATGGCAGCTGAAATACAAGAACTGGGACTCAGGAATCCATCCACCAAGGAAAGCAAATTACACCAGTTAGTGAACTCACAAGATACTCTTGGGTTGAGGTTAAATTGATGAAGTTTGTGGATGCTGAGTTTTGCTAGTGGGAAACATTGCCAGTACAGGAAAGGTTTTACTGTGGAAGAGGCTACAGGACTAGATTTACAGCAACACAATCAGACAGTGATGGTACAATTCCCACGGTGATGTTCTAATGTTCAGCTCTTCCCTTGTCTGACTGTGACCTTGTAATTCCTATTATGTCTTAAGTCACAAATTTGATGTCATCTGCTGTGACACTATCTGTTTGTGATGCCATAGTTCTGGATTCAGATGTCATAAGTCCAGACTGTGATGTCACCCCCTGTGACATAATCTGTTTGTGACATCATAAATTGGGCTTGTAATGTCATAAATTCTGACAGTGATTTCATCTACTGTGATATTTCATAGTCATATAATTCCGTATTGTGATGTCATAAATCCCAAATGTGATGTCATCTGACAGCGCCTCATTCAGACTGTGATGTCCTGTGTCCCAGTTGTAATATCATCTGACTGCGACTCAGACTGTTGTGTTGTCTGGGATGTCATGTTTTGACTGCTATTTAATCTGAGATGTCTGAAGTTGCAACAGTGATTTCAGCTATTACGAGATCGTAATTCCAGACTGTGACATCGTAAGTCCTGCCTTCATACTGTTGACATCATGCACATGTCAATGGGGTAACAATTCTGGATTGTGACATCATAAGATTTGAATGCTATGTCATCTTAGTGTGACAACATAAGTTCTGATGACTCTAATGTCATCTCACTGTGAATCAATTAGTCTGTGATATCGTAATTCTGCACTGTGAAGTCATGTCTCAAATGCAATGTCATCTCAGCGTGACAACATAATTGCTGACTCTGATGTCATCTGATAGCAACTCAATGGCACTGTGATGCTACACTTCCTGTGTTGTCCTATGCATAAATAGGTTGTTGGTCTGAACTTCCTTTTGGTCACTGTCAGGCAATCAGAGTGAAAATGTCTATTGTGTAGTCAATTTGCAGTTTTCCACCTGGGTTTACTGGAGAGAATGAGCCATGGACTGCACATACAAGGCACAGTGGCTCCAAATTAGAAAAGGATAGACTGAAATGGGCTGTTAGGAAGGAGTTCTTTAGCAGAAAGGTGGTTGAGCACTCAGAAAAGGTTGCCCAGAGACAGGGTTGAAGCCCCATCACTGGAGATCTTCAGGGGGAGGCTGGAAAAGGCTCTGGGTAACCTGCTGAAGTTGAGGATGCCTGGGCTCACTGCAGAAGATTTGGACTGGATGACTTTTGGAGGTCCCATTCAACCCAATACATTCTATGATTCCGTCTTCAAATTAGGCTAAAGGATGGCTCTAGAGTGGAATAGCCACAAATTAATTCTTTAATGTTACAGTACCAGAAAAGAAAAAAAAAATTAAAAAAAAACAGTTCTAGAAGAGAAATCATGCAAAGCAAGCATTTGCTCTTTCCTGGAGTCCTGCCACTTTTGCAGATGCCCAGGAAGCTGTTTGGTTCCAGTTGTCTTTCAGCTAACCCCACTGCAAAGCTACTCTACCAGTTGCAAATTGCTCAGGACACAGAAGTGTGCTTGTTTGCTGGTTTGAACTATCAAGAAGACATTGTGTATTCCCTGCATTATTCATATTGGCTACTTTTAGGCTGATATTTATTTATTTAAAGTTTCCATCTGTAGGTTCTGGCTACATTTCAAGATCTGCCCCTTGAATCGTGTTAGGATGCATATCTCCTCTCCAATAACATCTGTCCTTTAGAATCCTGTTATATGTAAGCAAACAACAACATTTTTCATCTCTTATTTGTGCACAGTGCTCTTCTCGTGATTACGATTCCCAGAATCAACTCATAATACTACCGCTTCCTTTCTTAAAAAAAAAAAAAAAATAAATTCAAGTTCCCATAATTTTTTCAGTCCTGTCAAAAACATGAACATACACCAGTACAGGCTGGGGACTGACCTGTTAGAGAGCAGTGTAGGAGAAAGGGACCTGGGAGTCCTGGTGGCCAGCAGGATGGCCAGGAGCCTGCAATGGCCCTGGTGGCCAAGAAGGCCAATGGCTTCCTGGGGTGGATTAGATGGGGGGTGGTTAGTATGGTTAGTAGATGGAGAGAGCTTCTCCGCTCCCTCTTCTCTGCCCTGGTGAGACAACATCTGGAACATTGTGTGCAGTTCTGGGCCACTCACTTCCACAAGGACACAGAGCTACTTGAAAGAGCCCAGCACAGAGCCCCAAAGATGAAGGGAGTGGAGCATCTCCCTGATGAGGAAAGGCTGAGGGAGTAGGATCTCTTTAGCTTGGAGGAGACTGAGGGGTGACCTGATTAATGTTCATCAACACTGAAAGAGTGGGTGTCAGGAGGATGGAGCCAGGCTCTGCTCAGTGTCATCCAATGACAGAACAAGGGGCAGTGAGTGCAAGCTGGAGCAGAGTAGGTTCCATATAAACATCAGGAAAAATCTTTTCCATGTGAGGGTGACAGAGCCCTGGCACAGGCTTCCCAGGGTGGTTGTGGAGTTTCCTTCTCTGGAGGTGTTTAAAACTAGCCTGGATGCAGTTCTGTGTTCTGTGATCCTGCTCTGTCAGTGAGGTTGTCTTCTTGTGACAACAAGCAACCAAACCACATACAAAAGGCCAAGGCAACTGCCCAAACACTACCCTGTTCCTGTTTGCTAGGCACAGCTTGAAATCCATTTCAGTAGTCTGAAGTTTTTTCAGTAGCTCCATTAAGGATGGCTCCATGGTCGCCTCATTTTAAGCTCCATAACAATCTACACACAGTCCTTCACTAGAGGATCTTCAAGATCAGCAGTCCCTGAGAGTAGCTGCCTCTAAAGAGAAGCCAAACTATCCATCTGTTTGAAAGATTTTTAATAACTTCCACTTGACCCCCCCAAACACTTGCAGTTCATTCCAGGCCCTGCTATGCTTACCTTCCAAAACACTGTCCTTTTGCTGTGGACACATGTGTGAAAGGCTAGCACTGTAACTTGGACTCCACAGTAACAATCAGTCACAGAATCACGGACTCCTAGAATCATTCAGGTTGGAAAAGACCCTTGGGATCATCAAGTTCAACCATGTTATATGTTTATAAGTGATTCATGTTAATATGTAAATAGTTCCTGTAATTTATCTTTTGCAATTTTTTTGGGAGTGTTGTTGTACTTATTATTTAAGTTTTCTTTGCCATGGTTGGGGTAGTTCAGTATTTTTAAAGGCATCTTCTAAGACACCTACGGAGAGCAAGGACCCCCACGCTATAACAGAGAGGACCCTGGCAAAAGCGAGAAGCCCGCGTTCATTAAAAAACTGTCCAATCACGTGCTGGCTTCCTTTCAAGGAGGACACCTAGTAACTGCGAGGAGTCCGCGCTCTTTTTAAACCAATCAATGACGGACCATACATGGGATATAAAAGGAGGGCTTGAGCCATTTTCGGTGTGTGGGAGCGAAGCTTTTGAACTCCTCCTCCTTGCAGCCAGCGCTACCCTTTAACCCTAAAGCACTGTTTGCTTGTTCCTATTTAATAAATTATTACTATTGGTCAAGAAATACCTGTTTTGGGTCAAATTACTCATAACATACCATCAACCCTACTCTACCAAGTTCACCCCTAAACAGAATTCCCCAACAACACAGCTAAGTGACCTCTCAACACATCCAGGGATGGGTACTCAACCCCCTCCCTGGGCAGACTGTTCCAAGGTCTCACTCCTCTTGCTGTGAAAAAATTGTTTCTCATGTCCAGCCTAACCTTCCCCTGGTGCAATTTGAAGCCCTTCCCTCTTGCTCTGTCGCTGATCATCTGTGAGAACAGATCAGCACTCACATCTCTGCAACATCCTTTCAGGTAGCTGTAGAAAGCAATGAGGTCTCCCCTCAGCCTCCTCATCTTCAAACCAACCAGCCCCAGCTCCTTCAATCACTCTTCATCAGCTCTATTCTTCAGGCCCTTCCCCAGCTTTGTTGCCCTGCTCTGCACTCACTCCAGCCCCTCGATATCTCTATCATATTGAGGTGCCCAGAACTGGACCCAGTATTCAAGGCGTGGCCTCCCACGTGCCCAGTATGGGGGGACAGTCACCTCCCTACTCTGCTGCCCACACTACTGCTAATACAAGCCAGGATGCCATTCCAAAACACTAGCAAGACCTACTGGGACCTGCTCTCTGTCAGTGGTCTCCAGTGAGTTGATCAGACCTCCTTCTCTTTCCTGTACTTTCACTTTTTAATTGTTCCATGGAAGAAAACTGTCACACTTACCATCTGACAAAACTTCTGGAGATGGAAAACCAGCACTGTACACTACCCAAAATGCAAGAGAAACAGACTCGTGCAGTACCAATGTGACACTGTCAGGGTATTTTTGGAATTACTTTTGTTATTATAAAAAATAAGGGATATTTTTGTTATGCTACTTGCTTTTATAACCACTACTGACTGTAAAGGTAACATTTTCAAACCTACAGTTGGCATTCTCCAAAAGCATCTGTTCTCTTTTACAGCTCCAACTACAGTGAACATTCTGGTTGGCAAATAGCAACGGTCAGCTCAGGATTCATCATCTCATGTGTGGGGTTTGTGTGTTCTTCACTTTGCACCCACCTCCTGTGAATTCCCCCTGCCACTGCCTAAGCACATGCACAGTGTTTCACACAGTCTCGCACAGGTTTTCCCAGTCAGTACTCAACTTCAGGGCTCGCAATAACAGCATCATCAGCGCACTGACATCTTTTCCAGTTCGTTTATCAGTTGAGCATCGCAGGTTTAAGCACAGCTACTTCTGAGACCCTACTGCTGTCATCCTCTCACTCAGAAAACTGATCACGTACTCCTACCTTATGTTTCATATCTTTTGACAAATTTTTTGTGGTTCTGTGGAGGATTCAATTCATCTGATGCAAGTGCAGACTCTTAAGGGTACTTAATGTGCTGCTGCTTCTCATCTTTTTGGCTTTAACCATTTTTCCTCAGAGGGGTAGCCAGAAAGACTAGCGCACCCAGATTTCACTGGGGAGGGCCCATTTTAGGGCTCATTTGCTCCTGGGGCACAGAATATATTTTGCCATGCACTTTCAGATGTGTATGGCAAAATGGATGCCCACACCACGAGCTGTTCTTCTCACATATGAGCAATTCTTCCGTGGTGTGGGGTCAGCACTGATTGTGCGTGTTTGTACTAGATTGATCTGACTCATAGTAAGCCTCTTGCTGCATTCCTCCCTCCTGTAGCCCAGATTGGGTGGTTTTATCCATCAGCTACCTCCTGGGCCTCCACTGGCTTCATTGCTCTACCTCCAGCTTTATGTCTGCAGCAGAGCTTCTGTTACAACTACACCTATCCGGGATGAGGTTTCTTACCTCAACATGACTGCTTACTTTGTGCCTGAGATCTGCACTGGCTTGTTTCCAGGATTTGGTTTGTTTGGGGATTTTTGGAGTAGGGAAGGCAGATGGTCTGGTTTTATGAAGATCAGCCCTTCAGCTGCTACAGTTACCTGGTTGTCTGGCAACTTCCTACTGCTAATACAAAGTTAGAATTCACACCTGCAGTAGCTCCGAACTTTCCTGAATAAGGTTCATAACTTAATATTGAAAATCTAATTTTAAATAAATCTTATTTTATCAGAATGTATAGGATTTGAATACCTAGGCTCTGAAATATTTAAGGTAAATTACAACTCTTTGGTAAGTAGGTGTTCATCAAAATGATGTTATGGTGAAAGCTTCTGTTATCAGCTACATGCAAGCACATTTTTATAAAGGAAGTTGAACTTCTGAATCATGGAATAGCAACCCCTCCGGCTATTAGTCCTTAACAGAAACGCAGGGGGATGATTACATTTTGTCCTCTCTTTTTTTTCCTAATCCATACAGTCAAGGAAATTCTTCTATATAATACTTATGTTCTTCACAGAGGTACTGGAGCTTACAAAAAAACTATCAAAGATCTTGTGTCAAGGTTACTAAAGACAGCATCGCACAAGACCCTTCTCTTACGAACTCTTCTAGCAGCTCCCAAGCAACCTGGTAACTCACCTTTCAGTACACCCTGTCAGAGTCCTTACTGTTCCCAACTCCTTATCTGCCAAAGCCAGCTTTTGGTAATGCCTGCATTAATCTGCACAATCTCCGTTTTATATCACAATTTCCTTTGAGAACTGGACTGAATAAATGCTCCCAATAAATATGGAGAGCTGAGGCACATAATGTTACTGTAGCCTGAGATGTTTGTGACTCAGTAAAAAGAAACATTAAATTAGTCTGACAAATCTCCTGATCAGAGTTTTACTTTTAATTCTACTTTTCACTTAAGATGATGTTCTTGATTATTCTCTGTTCAAAATCTGCCCTAAGGTGTTTCACAGTGTTGAAATAACCTCATTTGCAAGTACTTTTCAGGATTTCTCTTTGCATATGTTAGTGCTCACCAGTCTGACTGCATTAGCCCCATACTGACATAAACACTAAAAGTTTTTGCTAGTAGACTAGCAAAAGTAACTTACTGCTCTGATTTAAAAGCTGAGCAGAATCTGTAAGTTTAATTTGTGTGTTTTCTACAGAGAAGCTGGGGTTTGAAAAGTTAGAAGTCTCTGTTCCCTCAACTGCCCCCTTTACCTTTCTTCCACATTCTTCTCCCTCTTGGTGTCTGTTAGGAGCTACATCACTGCCGCTGACAGAGAATGCTGACTGCTTCTGAAGGAAATTTTCAGTGGGAGGATAGCTTCATCTCAATCTGTTGAATCTTCTTCATTTGTTTGGGTGATCCTGAACTTTAGAGATTTATGAAGATTTATGAAGACTGAAACTTTCTCTTAAATTGTCCATGGATGCTGAGATTTTGTGAGTTGAATAACTGCCATTTCAGAGAGCAGCAGGAACTGTCTACACGGGACATTCTGGATATTTTATCCCAGTTCAGTGTAAGAGCACTGTGATGAAACTACTTGTGTCTGTTTTGTGTGAGTTTTTCTCTGATACGGGAGAGGGGAATGAATTAAAATATCTTGTTGCTTTTCTTACACAAATTGCTTCAGTTGTTTCACTGCCTGCAGATCTCTTTGTGTCTAAAGTTTTAGCTAAAAGTTCTTGATTAAAGTACAGTTGGAGTCTCTAACCCACAACATTAATGATGACCCAAGGTGGGATGTATGGGGACCCTCAACATAATGGTGATGAGAATGGGATAGGATGGTTCCAAATATAACCCACAACATCTATTCAATTTCTACACAGGAGCTAACCAACAAAGATAAAAGTGCTTCTATCCTTTACTCATCCTTAAGCCATGCAAGAAAACCTCCCAACAGACCAGAGACTAGACAGTATTCCAGGATGATTCCAAATTACTAATTCAATAGCAATACTAAACCAGTTGTGAAGCATTTAGAACTAGAATGGAAATAACACCATAATAATTGCTTTGAAAATAATGAAATAATTTCCTTTTAGAACGACTGCTCAATAGTGTTCATTAAGTTTTTCTAACATGACAGTGCTGATGGGCTCTCTTGAGATACCATTTCAGACATGACTTTCAGATATGGGTATATTGGGAAATTACTATTGCCAGCATACAAGTCTGTGCTTATTAAAATGTTAGAAAATTCAAAACCATGAAACTAAAATATAAGGACTGCAAGGAAAAAACAACGTCTCTTTCAGTGGACAAGCAGCAAGTACAAAACCCAATCCGTCCAAGCGGTCAGATCAACCTGAAGGAATACCAGTTATTAAGTGGATTAATGGGCTAGTTTGGAGCTAACTTTCCCCAGAAGCAGACCCCCATTAAAAGGAGAATTATGGTACCTTAATTGCACTTGTCGGCCATAGCTGTGGAGATTACATGCAGATAACCTGCAAAGAATAAATTGGAAGATTACTAGTATTATTCATATTCTAATTGCTGATTAAAAAGAACAACTAGTATCACATACTTGTTTTTTATTAAAGTTTTAGTATTGCAAAAAAGAAGAGCAGAATACACTGATTTTTATATCAGCTATTTTACTCCTGATAAAGGCAGCTTTGAATAATAAAAGTAACAAGAAAACACTGCCTGAGGTTTTCACAGAAGTACTTTGCATATTTTCTTAAAAGCCTGTCAGAAACCAAGGAAAAATTCATCAAAGTGTTTATTTCTATAAAATACCTACCCTAAAACATATCTATCAGGCACTTATCTGTAATTTGTTTCTGCTTAGATAAATTCTCTGCCCTTTCACAGCCTTAACTATTTAACAGTAAAGACACTGATTGGTGTTTTCTAGACGTTTGCTAGGTGCATGTACGATCAATTTACCAATGTTTACCCAGGTGAAACTGTGCCACAGGGGGAAGGGACATTAGGAATTCACTGTGGAAACTGGTGGTCACTAGTTGTGCTCTCATATCTTTCCTCTGTAAGTGTCCCTCTTGCCTCATTCCGGTGACTATAAGTTACCCATGTTCAACAGAATTCAGCCTAACCCAAGCTTGCAGCTCTGAATGTTTCCAAACTTTGAGGTTATGTATATCCTGAAAACTAAATTTGAAGTTAAAAAGTAATCTGCAGTCGCATTTTCAGTCTAGGCATGCAGAACACACTGAAATCAAACCAAACACTCCAACATGAGAAGAATATGGCCCTGATGGAGCAGGGCCAGAGAAGGCTATAAAAATGATCAGAGGGCTAGAGCACCTCTCTTAAGAGGAGAGGTTGAGAGAGTTGGGGCTGTTCAGCCTGGAGAGGAGACGACTCCAGGGGGACCTTAGAGTGAACTTCCAGTCCCTGAAAAAGGCTGTCAGAAGGCTGGGGAAGACTGTTCTCAAGGGCAGGGAACAATAAGATGAGGGGTCATGGTTTGAAGGTGGAAAAGGGTAGAGTGATGCTGGACAGGAGAAAAAAGTTGTTGAATCTGAGGGTGGAGGATCCCTGGAACAGGCTGCCAAGAGAACGGGTGGAGGGCCCTTCCAAGAAGATACTCAAGGTCAGGCTGGTTTGGGCTCTGGGCAATCAAGTCTGGTGAGTGATAGCCCTGCTTTTTGTAGGGGGATTGGACTAGATGACCTTTGGAGGTCCCTTCTAACCCAACACATTCCCTGATTCTATGATATCTCTCATAAAAAAGCTGACAATGAGCAATGAGCTGCTGCAGCCGGGGTCAAGGTCTGCATACTCCATACAGCAAAAACCTCAGGGATCAAACCGAGCTTGAAAACACATTTGAACAGGGTCTTTTATTTTGAGGTGGAGTTTGCAAGTTGCTGTTGGCTGGCTTAACATGCGAAAAGCTACAAGTCAAGCAATAAAAGAAGAAAACTTATCCTTAGGACTGTTAAGTGACAGGACAGAAGCTACTAGTTATCTTTGAGTTAGCCATCCTGTTGTGCTCTTAAAGCAGAGAGCAGGTACTAGGGAGATGACTGTGTCCCTGAACTGTCCCATGAGTCCTGTGTCCAGTTTCGGGCACCTCAATATAAGAGAGATCATAGGATCATAGGATGTTAGGGGTTGGAAGGGACCCAAGAGATCATCGAGTCCAACCCCCCTGCCGGAGCAGGACAAAACTATCTAACACAGATCACAGAGGAACGCATCCAGGCGGGCCTTGAAAGTCCCCGGAGAAGGAGACTCCACAACCCCACTGGGCAGCCTGTTCCAGGGCTCTGTCACACTCACTGTGAAGAAGTTCCTTCGGATTTATACGGAACCTCCTGTTTTCCAGCTCACACTCGTACCTCACAGAACCGCAGAATCACAGAGCATTAGGGATTGGAAGGGACCCCGAAAGATCATCCAGTCCAAACCCCCGCCACAGCAGGATGCTCCAGATCAAGTCGCACAGGAACATGTCCAGGCAGGCTCCAAACCTCTCCAGAGAAGGAGAACAAACCCCCCAGGCAGCCCCATTCAGTGCTCTGTCATCCTCACTGGGAAGAAGTTACAGAATCATAGAATCAGTCATGGTT
>VXBP01010058.1:48222-91405 GCA_013400115.1 Rhinopomastus cyanomelas
GATTGTCACTGGCCTCCACTTGGACATGGACCCATCGACAAGCACTCTCTGGGTGTGGTCATCAAGCCAGCTCTTCAACCATCTAGTGGTCCACCCATCAAAGCCATATTCCACCAGCTTGGAGACCAGAATGTGGTGTGGGACAGTGTCAAAGGCTTAATGTTGTGACCTGTTCATAGAAGGCCACCAGGTTCTTCAGGAAGGATTTGCCCTTGGTGAAGCCATGCTGATTGTACCCAGTCATGTTTTCACTATTCTTCTGTCTCAGTAGTGCCTCCAGGAGAATCTGCTCCATGATCTCAGCAGGCACAGAGGTGAGACTGACTGGCCTGTAGTTCCCTGCCTCCTCCTTCCTACCCTTTTTGAAAATAGGAATGATGTTTCCCCTTTTCCAGTCACTGGGGTCTTCACCAGACTGCCATGACTTTTGGAATATAATAGAGAGGGGTTTAGCACCCTCGTCTGCCAGTTCTCTCAGTACCCGTGGGTGTATCCCATCTGGTCCCATAGACTTGAACACTTTCAGGTTCTTCAGGTGATCACGAATGTGATCTTCACTTATGACAGGCAGTTCTTTCTTCCAGTCCCTGCCGTTATCTTCAGTGACTGCAGAAGTGTGGCTGGAGGCCTTTGCAGTGAAGACTGAGATAATGACTTCTAGTCATTGAGAATCTCAGCCTTTTCCATGTCACTTGTGACCACATCATCTGTTTCCTTTCTGAGGGGGCCCATACCTTCCCTAGTCTTCTTTCTACCATTCATATACCTGTAGAAATTCTTGGTTTTCCCTTTGACCTCCCTGGCTAGGTTCAATTCAAACTATGTCTTGGCTTTGCTAACCAGATCTCTAGCTGTTTGGGCAGTTTCCCTATGTACCCCCCATTCTAGCTGTCCTCTCTTCCACTCCTTGTGGAGTTTCTTTTTGTGAGACAGCATGTTCCAGGAGCTCCTTGCCCAGCCAGACAGGCCTCCTAGCATTCTTCCCTGCTTTCCTCTTTGTTGGTGTACATTGCTCCTCCTCCCTCTATTAGTCTTCACAATCACTGTTCTACATAAAATTTTTAATCCTTGTTAGCAAGATGCCATATGTGTGTGGGAGTACGTAACTTCTCCTCAGAATAGGTCATCTTGACGTGATGATGTCTCACTACTCTCTGTGCACAAGTATAGACATACCTGTGCACACAAAGAAAGGGAAATAAGTACAACTAAGAAAAAAAAAAAGCTACAAGCAACATGCAGTTCATTGTAATGAACATCTGTTCATATTTCTGAAGACATCACTCGATTCAATTGTACTTTTCTAGGGGAAGAAACAATGCTTCCAGCATACGAACATATTACTGGAACTTACTCCTGAACAAATGCCTAAACCTTTCCTTTAAATAAGAATTACTTCAGATTAAATCACAGAGTGGTTTACACTGGAAGGGACCTTAGAGATCATCTAGTTCCAACTCCCCTGCCATGGACAGGGAAATAATTTTACGTTTGATTCAGCCCATACCACCAGTTCTTTAACGAAGGATGGGATGATAGA
Source organism: Rhinopomastus cyanomelas (assembly GCA_013400115.1). Lineage (NCBI taxonomy): Eukaryota > Metazoa > Chordata > Aves > Bucerotiformes > Rhinopomastidae > Rhinopomastus > Rhinopomastus cyanomelas. The sequence goes on from VXBP01010058.1 coordinate 49,763, forward strand.
TGCTTGCCAAGCATATGCACTGGTCTGCACGAACATAAGAATAAAAATTTTTAGGGTGAGGGTGACAGAGCCCTGGAACAAGCTACCCAGAGAGACTGTGGAGTCTGTCTTTGGAGACACTCAAAAGCCACCTGGGCTGTCCCTGTGAGATCTGCTCTAGGAGAACCTGCTCTGCAGGAGAGTTGAACTGGATGATCTCCAGAGGTCCGTTCCTGCCTCTAACATTCTATGATCCTATGAAATGCAGGCACATTCTACACACACCATGGTTGTCATCAGTTTTCTATTCCACCAAAAGTTATATATTTCACATAAAAAAGTCCACAACACTGAGGCTGCAATAAGTTTGTCCAGAGAATGCTCAGGCTTCCATGCATGTAGTAGAGGGAGAGGAATAAAATTAATTGCATTGCCGTGGGGACTGTTTACTACTTGCTTTACTAAGAGATTAATGCCTATTTTCAGCAGATATTTATTATAATCAGAATTTTGCATTTTTGTAATGAGGATGCATCACGCTGCTCACACACTAGAGAACACTTTTACTCTCATCACCAAGGCCTTTTAGTTCTAGATTTTATTTTACAGAATAATAGGCTATTTAGGTTGTGATTGGTCTGGTGGTTTACATTTTAAAAACACATTAAACAGACTCTTTAGCTCTGAGTTTTCTATGGCCCTAGAAAATAAAAAACTGCAGACTATGGCTATGGCATCAGTCTGTGACTTGATGCAAGAGAAGCAGAGGAAAGTGAGTAGTGCTGTAGACATTTCACCTACAGAACCTATAATTTAAAGCTTTTCTTTGGACTTTACATCCCCACAGTACACATGGTTCACAGCTGTGTGAGTGGTCAGTTACTCATCTGGATTCTTACATCAGTTTTTTGGGGAAGCAGAACATTTTGTGTTCACTGGAACAGGACTTCTGGTTTCATTTCTTTTAAAAGAACTCTCATTCACATGCACTCAAACACTCTGTACTAACCCAATATGTAATAAACAGAAAGGGTGGAAGGATTCACTTAAAAACTGTGCTGCAGCTACAAAGTATTAATTCTTTCTCTTCCCAAGATGAAATGATAAGAAATCTTCTTTACTGAAAGGGCCATCAAGCCTTGGAACAGGCTGCCCAGTGAGAAGGTTGAATCCCTGGATGGGTTTCAAAGTCATGGAGGTTAGCGGTGGCCTTGGGACAGTTGGGTTAATGCTTGGCTTTGATGATCTTAAATGTCTTTTCCAATCTAAATGATTGTGTGATTCTATGATATGTTGATAGAAATACATTAACATGATAGGTTTAACGTAAGAACATGCTCTTATACCATACAGTGCCCTCCTAGTCCTTATCTGCAGGTACCACATAATATCAAACTTCACCTTGAATGGCAGGAACTAGGTGGACCCTTCAGTTACTAGTGGTGACACACCCAGGAATGAACCATTCAGCTCCCCCCTTGTAAATTGGACATTTGGCCTTTTATTTCCCTCTGTGCTTTCAGGAATGGAAGACTCAGTGGAAGTGTTGTGTAACTCTGCTGCCGTGCTTCCTTTCTGGCAGCAGATGTACACATCTCTTTTCAATTGCAGAGGAAGCAGAAATTGCATGTTGGTATAGTCACTGCACAGTTTTGTGCTTACTAAATACATTTTCAAGGCTGTAATTCAAGACTAACTTAATTTCTGTAATTGATGACTGCCTGAGAAACAACTCCAGTCATTAAATAAATCAAACATCTTTTGGTATGTGTTGAAGATCCTAATTTTTACGGACAGCATTTTCCTTTCTTAATAATACAATAAAATAAAGGAAAGGAAAAGGCCAAGTTTGTGAAGAAAGGTGGTCTCTGTGCCCAGGAACATCCACAAGGCAATGCAAAAATGTGACAGACAGGCTCGGGCTCAGTCTGTAGCTCTGCCCGGATGTTTATAATTTTTCATTTTCTTAAGAATGAAGGCATTGCAGGAAAGGATGAATGCTGGAATTCAAGTCTGTAAAGTATTCATTTCTCAGTTTTCCTGAGAGGTGTTCCTGACCTTTTGCAACAGACAGCTGCTGCCCCTGCATGTATGCTGACACTGAGTTTGCGATAGCAAAAACCCAGGGGCTGGATACAGTGAAGTTGGTTATGTTTTAGTTAGTGTTCAAGGAATCACTGGTTCTGTCTGCATCTGCACTCAGTTTTAATTGCTGGATTGCAGATTTAATTGCAAGTCCTGTTGAAGACTGGTAGCATGCTTGCAAACTCTGATGTACAACCAAGGGCTGACAGCTGTGGGCAGTGCAGTCAGGTTTGGAGATGTGAACCAGGTACCAAAGCAGAGACAGCAGCATCAGGGACAAAGTCAGATCATGCCAGGCTGAAGGAGAAATGGCCCTAAAAATGAACATCAAATATCCTTTGTTCAATTCTTTGTTTGAAACAAGGAGTCATAGCATCATAGAATCATTCAGGTTGGAAAGACCCACGGGATCATCAAGTCAAGTAGGAAGTTCAGGAAACCAGGAGTGGGAACCTGGACCAAGCAAAAAGATACCAGAGCATGATCAAGACTGAAGAGCACAGAGAGACAAAAGAACCAGGGTCTAGAAAGAAGTATCCTAGAGACAAAACCTGCCAACTCTGGAGCTCACTGCTCAGAAAAGACTGCCCCACAGCACAGGGATTGGACTGACATTTAAAATAGTGAGGTTTGAACCTTCCCTGCTGGATGACCTCAGCTGAACCCATCTGTCCCCCAAGCAGGAAAGTACTTCTTGCCATGAAAAGCACTCTGTCACTTCCCACTGCGCAGTTTAAAGTATTCTGATGTTGCTGAGGGGCATCTAGCTGGGCTGTGCCAGGCTCCATTCCCTCAGAAAAATCAATACAGACCTCTGGCATATTGCTAAGCCTAGGAAATGCTACTCAAGTCCCAAACACTTGACTATCCCTGATAGTTTCCTGTTAGAGATGATAGTGGATTCAGCAGCTGCCTATGTGCTGGCAGTACCTGGTTGGGTTTTCTGACTGGGGTTCAGTGTTCATGACCAAAAGAGTGAGATCTGACTTACCCTTTGGAATCGGGGTTACAGATTAGAGTGAGGGTGAGTGTCTCTGCTTAAGGTTTCTTGTTAGCAGGAAGGGTATGCGTTAAATTTCTGTGGAGTTCGGATTAGGGTGAGAGGTTAGGGTTATGCTCAGGAGTAGAATTTCAAGCCCAAGAATCAGAACTAGTGTTTTGTAAGTTTGTTCAGCTTGGAGCTGGGGGTTTGGGATTAAAAGACGATTCTGAGGCAAGGGCTAGGGAAAAGCTTTAAAGTAAAGGTGAGGGCAGATGCTGGGACAGGCAGCCTGTACCTTGGCTCTTCTCTGCCGTCCTCATGTTCTGCTTCTCACAGGTTTTAAAAAAAAAAAAGGACCTCAAAACCCACACCCCCCATGTCACATTTACCTGCACCACACTTGACCTGCATCTCTCTCTCCCCTGCCTCTCATCAACCCTCTACCTATCACAGCCTTTTCATCCAGGACCTCTAAGCCCTTCTCCAGCCTTCTGGGTCTCAGACTGCTGAGGGCAGGGTCAGCAAGGGGTAGGAGAGGGCGATGAGAACTTAAGAGTTAGGGCTACAAGGGTGATGAAGGGACTGGAACAGTTGCCTTATGAGGCAAGGCTGAGAGACCTGGGGCTTTTTAGTCTGGAGAGGAGAAGACTCAGACAGAACTAATTAATGTGTATGCATGCATGAGGGCTGGAGGTCAAGAAGGCAGAGACAATGTCTTTTCTCTTGTGCCCTGGGATGAGTGGCAATGGATTCCAGCCTGAGTACAGGATGTTCCACCTCATCATGAGAAAGAACTTCTTGATTGTTCTGGAGACTTTCCAGCCCTGTCTGGATGTATTTCTGAGTCATCTGCCCTAGTTTAGGTGGTGCTGTGGCAGGGGGGTTGGACCAGATGATCTCTGGTAGTCCCTTCCAACTTCTGATATTCTCTGATTATGGTTCTAGGTTTGTAAATCAATAGACTTTCTATTAAACCAAGCTTAATGATTGTGTTCTTAAAATCCCTCAGAAAACTACCATCTTTTCAAAGTCTCCATCACATCTAATAATGGGTAAAGAATATTTTTCTGGCATTTTTATTAGACCATTTACGGTCAAACTTGAGCAATAAAAATTTGATTTACTGCAACCCTTTTATGGAAAATCAACTCAGCCATATTTTTCTTGGCAACAGAAAGTAAAGCTGAGTCAAAGTACTATGTTTTAGCAGTATTTCTTACAACCTGTATACATTTCATATTTATTTATGTCTGGTTCTGTTTATAATGCATGTAAATGCTGCTGCCACACATCTAGGAGAACCTGATTGACTGAACACAGGAGCAGGGATCAAATTCCAAAATCATAATCTCAGCTCTAATGTTTTTTTCTGCATCCTGTGCCACACAAACTCACTATATAACTCAGCTACATCCAAACTGCATTACAAAAATTTACAGCTTATAATAAAATGAAACCTCCAAAACAGTTTTTTTTAAGTCTTAGTGATTTTTTTTTTCCTAAATGTGGGTCACTGAAAATTTTTCAGTACCTCAGAGCTTGCTTATAGATCATCAGGGATTGCATGTTTGTTCTATCTATGGAATAAATAAATGAAACAAGTCCACTTATTCCATATTGCTCACCTCTCTTTGTACTATTTTACACTGCCTCATACCTCAGTTCCTCATATACCGCTTGCTTTGCCCAGCTGTATAATACAAAACAGGTAAGAAATTGTATACATAAAACCATCGTAACACAACACCGCCATATTCCATCACTCCCAGCACTTTCAGTTGAAATTACTGGATGAAAGATTAAAAATCACATCAGATTAACAGACAGAAACAGGTAATATTTGTTTCATTTGGATACATTTGAAACAAGCAGTGTGGTTTGGAAAAATGGTGGCAAAATCCTCCCAGGTGAAATCCACCCAGATAGTTTCCTGTAAACAGGTCCTCAGTGTAAACAACAAATCCAGCTCAGGGAATGATGTGCACTTGAAGCCCAAAGACCAATCACATCCCAGGCTGCATCAAAAGCAGTGTGGCCAGCAGAGCTTCTGCTCCTCTGCTCTACCTTGGTGACACCTCACCTGCAGTCCTGCATCCAGCTCTGGAGCCTTCAATGCAGGAAGGACAGGGACCTGATGGAGCAGGTCCAGAGGAGGCCACAACAATGTTCTACGAGAACAGGCTGAGGGAGCTGGGGTTGTTCAGCCTGGAAAAGGAAGGCTCTAGGGGAACCTGATAGCAACTTACCAGTCCCTGAAGGGTCCCTACAAGAAGGCTGTAGAGAGACTGCTTAAAAAGGCCTATAGTGATAGGATGAGGGATAATGGTTTCATACTAGAGAAAAGCAGATTGAAATGGGCTGTTAGGAAGAAGTTGTTTAGCAGGAGGGGCATTGAACACTGGAACAGGCTGTTCTGTTAGTAGAAGGCCCAATGCTGGAGCTATTCAAGGTGAGGCTGGACAAGGCTCAGGGCAACCTGGTCTAGTTGATTATGTCCCTGCTCAATGACAGCAGGAGGGTTAGACCAGATGCCCTTTGGAGGTCCCTTCCAATCTGGGCCATTCTACGATCCTACATAGGCAGTACTGTGAGAAAGACCAGCCTCTGGCTTGGTAGAAACCCAGGTCTGGATTCTACACTACATCTGCTGGTAAGTGAATGGGAAAGAGATGGGAGAGAGGCAAGTCATCTCTACCTAGCCTCTTAAGAGCAGTCAACGTTCTGAAGTTGGCCCCTCGGACAAGCTAATCAGTGCGGAATCTCTAAATCCAGAGTGGCTACTACATCAGACACTACTGGAAAATGGAGTAAACCTGAATACTGGACCTCTCTGAGTTTTGAAAACTTGGAGTGTGTGGGGTTCATAACCAAAACAACAGCTTAGTGTGATTCACTGCAAGCTGTTGGGCATGACAACCCTGCAATGAACTGATAATTTCAACAACCGTTCAATTGTTTTAGAACCATGATAAATGAAGGCCTGGAGAATAAATCTGATCAAGAGTGATTGAAGGACCTGGGAGTGGTTAGTTTGAAGAAGAGGAGGCTGAGGAGAGACCTCATTGCTCCCTACAGCTACCTGAAAAGGCATGCAGAGAGATGGGTGCTTCTCACAGGTGATTAGCTATAGAACGAGAGGGAAGGGCTTCAAACTGCACCAGGGGAAGGTTAGGCTGGGCATTAGAAACAACTTTTTCCACAGCAAGAGTAGTCAGACCTTGGAACAGGCTGTCCAGGGAGGGAGTTGAGTCCCCATCCCTGGATGTGTTGAAAGGTGGTTTAGCTGTGGTGTTGAGGGATCTGGTTTAGGGGTCATCTTTGTCGATAGGGTTAATGGTTACACTCAGTGATCCCAAGGGTCTTTTCCAACCTGAATGATTCCATGAGTCCATGAAAACAATAAAGTGTTCAAAGAAAACATGTTTACAGAATTCAGTGACATTCCAAACACTGCTTTAACAGCTAGAGACAGACGAGTAAAATCTGTACACACAGACATACACTGTTTATCAAGAGTTTCTGCTTCCTTTGTGCTTTTTTTCAGCTGATCACTAACAGTTCTTACAGAAAGATCTATACAGAGCACTTTCCAGTCCTGTTTTCTCTAGGCATGGTTACAGGACTTTTCTTGCTTTGTTTTCTATTTCCCCAGTTGCACAGCTGGTTTCCAAAGCAGTATTCATCGTGCACATTGGCCACTTCTCTACTGACACATTCAAACACCATAAGCTGTGAATTTGCATGTAAATTCACTTGATTTTTAAAGTATTAAAAACCAGTTTTTCACTGTCCACAGCCGAAGTTTGAAGCACAGATTGTCCACAAAGCTTCCCCAAACAACTGAGTGGAATTCCTCCCCTAGGTCCTCTGGTTACACTGGATCAGGTTCCAGCTGAAAGACATCACTAGATGCCTATTGAAAAGCCTAGTACCTCCTACTCTGCCAGTGTGGTGTTCAAGGAATGGTTTATAACACTGCACACATGTTACAACCCCTACAGATCAGCAGCAGAGGTAGTCTGATATTCCCCCCAGTCTCTTACTTCACTAGCCCTTCACTCAATAGGGAAACAGTGCTTCCACAGCAGTGTCTTTGCTGGGTGTTACAGGTACGGTGTTTAGCTAACACAGGAATGCTGCCTTTTGACTCCAGCTGCCCTCCCAGTTCACTACCCCACCTCAGTGTTATTCCTCTCAGAGGATGTATTAAGGCATGAAACAGATGGATCCTTGAACATGCAAGGTTGTCCCAACCGTTTGACCTGAAGAGAGATGTAGAAAATAGCTTTTTCTTTGGCTTATTCAGGCTGAAAAGGCTGTAGCTCACGTAATAACAGACTTCATTATAAAAACAGTGTCAGTCCCTTCCTATTAAATGCTCTTACTCCTCAGTGAGGGAAGTTGGAGACAAACCCAGAGAAAGAGAGAAACACTGCAAATTTGTCCTCACCGAGCTCCGGCAGTTCCAAGGCAGAAGCTGCCTGGGCCCACACGTCTCCCAGCCCACGGCTGGCTGCTCATCCCTGCTGTTCTGGCAGAGGTACCTACTCCCTCAGTCCTGCTGGGAGCATGGGCCCCCCCCCATCTTGTCTCCAATCTGCTTCAATCACAGAGAAACAAGTTTAAACAACAGCTTCCTTTGGCAAAAGGAAAAAAAAAAACGTTTCAGAAGAACTCCTACAAGTTACTCAGTCATGAGGTTTGTGAACTGGGAATGCTGTAGGAGTGATGATGGACACCAGGCTGACCACCTCAGCAAACACTGCCAGGGACAAACCGGGTAATAGCCCTTCCACTCACAAAACACAGGGTGCTTCTAGATATGCATTTGAAAAGCTGAGTCTTTATGGGATGGGAAGTCTGCACCAGCTTCAGAGTTCAAACAGATCCATGGACACTGAAGTGACAAACTGACAGAAAAGAGGCACCAAATGCAATATTTGCATGAGATCAGAAAGGATTTAGGATTTTGTGTAAGCAAACATAGAGCTGCAGCTGCTTCTAGACAGTAAATATTGTGTCCTCAGCAACACATGCCACATCAGGACTTGGCCAGAACCAGCAGGTGTGGCATCCTGGCTTGTATCAGCGATAGTGTGACCAGGACTAGGGACGTAATTCTCCCCCTGTACCGGGCACCAGTGAGGCCTCCCCTCCAGTACTGGGGACATTGCTGGGCCCCTCACTTCAAGAAAGAGATTGAGGGGCTGAAGTGGGTCCAGAGGAGTAAAAAGGCTGGGGAAGACACTGGAGGGAAAGTCTGATGAGGACAGACTAAGGGAGCTGAAGGTGTTTAACCTGGAGAAGACTTGGGGGGACGTTCTCCCTCTCTACAACTGCCTGAGGGGAAGATATAGTCAAGTGGAGATTGGGCTCTTCTCCCAGGCAACCAGGGACAGGAAGACAGCGCAGGGCCTGAAGCTGCACCAGGGAAGGGTTAGGCTGGATGTTAGGAAGCCCTTCCTCATGGAAAGACTAGTTCACAGAATCACAGAATGTTACATCGGCTGGGCTGAAAGATCTCACAGGGCTTTTCCAGCCTCAATAATTCTGTGGATGTTCCCAGTGACAGCCCCAGATTTAATCCCTCACTCACAGTCTTTCTGTGTAGGCTTTCCCCCAGCCTACACAGAGTTCTTAAATGGTGACGACGTGAGCTTGCACAACAGAATTACGCTGAACTTCTTAAATAAATGGGCTTTTTTTATATTTCTTCATACTCACCCCTGTCCTCTTGAAATCACCCTCCTGCTCTCCATCTTAATAAGGTTTAGGAATGCTTAAGAAACACATTGTAGAATAAAAGCTCCCAGTCTTTCATCCCTCAGTCTATGGAATATTTATTTTAGCCCATTTGAGGCTGTGTTTGGTTGGTTAATATTTCTCCCACTTATATGAAATTATTCAAGGAAACCTTCAGCAAAGCACAGAGTTACGGCTCTGAATACGTAACAATTATGGTTATTCCCAGCTCTTTGTCCTCCCTCAGTCCTCTGTCCATTGACTATCAAAACTGAACACAAAATGAAGCTCATGGCCTCCAGTGTTCAAGACAAAACCCTCATCTATAAAACCTTTGGTACCTGAGTGCAAACAGGCATCTAAAAGGCCATTCTTGTTAAAGATCCCCCAGATGCAGTTAGGTTATGTGTTTGAATTCCCAGATATGTCTCAATGGGGTACCCACACTCTACCAGATTTGTGTGTGTGTTCCCCCTACACTCATGTGTCTAATGAGTAGACCCAGGAAGACAGGTCAGAAACTAGTGATTAATCAAAAATTCATCACACCAATGCACTAAAACAAATTAGACACAAAAATTTTCACAAAATCACTGCATCACAGATCACTAAGAATTGGAAGGGACCTCAAAAGATGATCTAGTCCAATCTTCCTGCCACAGCAGCATCACCTGGATCAAGTCACACAAGAACATGTCCAGGTGGGGTTTAAATGTCTGCAGAGAAGGAGACTCCACAACAACCCTGGGCAGCCTGTTCCAGTGCTCTGTCACCCTCACTGTGAAGAACTTCCTTCTCATATTCATGGGCAACCTCCTATGTTCCAGCTCACACCCATTGTCTCTTGTCCTATCACTAGATGACATTGAGAAGAGCCGGCTCCATCCTCCTGACAACCAACCTTCACATATTTATAGACATTAATGAGGTCACACCTCAGTCTCCTGTTTTCTAAGCTAAAGAGACCCAGCTCCCTCAGCCTTTCCTCATCAGCGAGATGTTTTGTTCCCTTCATCGTCTTTGTGTTTGAAACAAGAAGTGTAAGATCTGTTGATATTTGCAGCAAGTTTTTTTTAGCAGCCTACTGACTCAGACATTTGAGCTCCAATCTGTATTTGCACATTTTGCATCATTTTGGCACTTGAATATTATTCAATAGCAAGCTCCAAACATCATAGTTTTAGGCCTTCAGAGTAAATTACAATAGCTTACTTAAGAAAAAATACATCTGTAGAGCTTCTGTTTCTGAGATGATCTTAATACTAGATTTTAATTTTCAGCAGACTCCAAAATGTCACTTAAAAGCAGACACACTTAAGCCCATACAGAACACAGTTCCAAGGCCTGCCTTGACAATGTTTCTGCTAGATGTCCTCAGACTCTGCTAAATCCTGTAAATTATTGTATTTTGTGCTGAAGAGATTTGATCCCACATCTGAAAAAGTTCAGATATTTCTCCATCTCACCCTGCTCACAGCCTCCGCAGCCCCACAGTTATCACAGATAACTGTGATATCAGTTATCCCCCAGATATCATGCATTTGGTATTTCTCTGCCTAATGAGAAGTGAATACCTGTGGGATTTGCACAACCTGTGAAGCATCCGACCCATTTAAGTCTGCAAATACTTTCACACGTTTCCTGAGGTTCCTGCCGATCACAGAATCACAGAATCATTAGGGATTGGAAGGGACCTCGAAAGATCATCCAGTTCAATCCCCCTGCCACAGCAGGATCACCTAAACCAAGTCACACAGGAACACATCCAGGTGGGTCTTGAATGTCTCCACAACCCCCCGGACAGCTTGTTCCAGTGCTCCATCACCCTTACTGTGATGAAGTTTCTTCTCAGATTGATGTGGGACCTCCTACGTTCCACCTTACAACCACTGCCCCTGGTCCTATCACTAGATGACACCGAGAATAGCCCAGCTCCATCCTCCTGACACCCACCCCTCAAATGTTTATAGACTTTAATGAGATCACCCCTCAGTCTCCTCTTTTCCAAGCTAAAGACACCCTGCTCCCTCAGCCTCTTTTAATAAGTGAGGTGCTCCACCTCTTTCATCATCCTCGTTGCCCTACACTGGACTCTTTTCAGCAGCTCCATGTCCCTCTTGAACTGAGGAGCCCACAACTGGACACAATACTCCAGATGTGGTCTCACCGGGGCTGAGTCACAGCATGAATGCATCACACTCACAGTTTAGCAATGTACAAGTTATTCAGATTTGTAGTAAAATAAGAAAAACAAGTATCAAATCTAGAGGGGGGAGTTCTGAAGCAGATAAGAAGTTTTACTTCTTAGATTTTTCCCTGCATACTACAAGTTTGGGTTCAAAAACTTGGCTTCAATACTAACTAAAGAATACACAGCTTAAAAAACCCATTTCTCATCAAAGGAGTCTTTTGAAATCAGAAATTCAGAGTGAGGAATGTTCTTTGTGCCCCATTTCCACTTTTGCAATTATCTTGCTATATAAATATTAATTTAATCCACCAAAGTCTTTAATAAACAGTTTACATAAGCAGCTTTTGAGTTGATGCATTATCTAAAACATTTATGTGCCTCCCTTATGTTACTTTGTTAATTTTATTGTAATTTAGTGTTAATTAATAACTGTCTTTATAAAGTGTTTAATCAGTTACAACCCTTAATTAATAGCACAGCATTGCTTAATAAAACAATACACCACTGAGATTAAATGAAATTAATTAAATTAATCTGCTGTCCTCTTTTATGGGTAATTTATTGCACGATAAAAGCAGTTGTGACATTGTTTTCACAGCAATTAGACTAAAATACTTTGCATACATTCCCTCCCTCTTACCTTGACTGCAGAGCAAAACTGTCATTGGTTTCAGTAGCTTTGTGCAGATCAGCACAAGCATCCTAAGTGTCTCAGAAACAGCAGACTCAGAAATTTAGTAGATTTATTAAGAGCAATCTTGGTTCTGTGCCTGGGTTGGAATAACCCTCACTATCAATACAAGTTGAGGGAGGAGGAGATAGAAAGCAGCCCTAATGAAAAGGACTTGGGCGTGCTGGTGGACAGGAAGCTGGTCATGAGCAGACAGTGTGTGCTTGCAGCCCAGAAGGCCAGTTGCAGCCTGGGCTACATCAAAAGCGGTGTGGCCAGCAGATTGAGAGAGGGGATACTTCCCCTCTGCTGTGCCCTGGTGAGACCTCACCTGGACTCCTGTGTCCCTGTACAGGAAGGACAGGGATCTGATGGAGAGGGTTCACAGAAGCCCATGAAAATGATCAGGGGGCTGGAGCCCCCTCTGCTATGAAGACAGGCTGAGGGAGTTGGGGTCGTTCATCGTGGAGAAGAGAAGGCTCTGGGGTGGACCTGATAGGAACCTTCTGGTCCCTAAAGGGGCCTGCAAGAAGTCTGGAGAGGGACTGTTTCTGAAGGCCTGGAGTGACAGGATATGGGGTAATGGTTCCACATTAGACAAGGGCAGACTGAAATGTGCTGTTAGGGAGAAGTTCTTTAGCAGGAGTGGGGCTGAACACTGGAACAGGTTCGCCAGGACAGGTTGAGGTCCCATCCCTGGAGATCTTCAAGGTGAGGCTGGACAAGGCTCTGGGCAACCTACTCCAGTTAAGGATGTCCCTGCACAATGACTGCAGATAGGATTGGACTACATGCCCTTTGGATGTCCCTTCCAACCAAGGTCAGTCTATGATTCTGTAATTTTATGAAGTAATGTTGAAAAAGAGAAGCAGTGTACTCAGCACCACTCAGTAGCTATCCTGCTGTGGTTTCTCTACCCAAGAGTGGCTCACAAGACACTGCTGTAGCACTTGTTGAGACAGAGGCTGTATCTGTGCCTGATGAGCTCATTGGAACCTTCTTTCATGAGTGTGTCAAACTGCATTCTAAATGTGCTGAAGCTTTTGCCATCTGCTGAGCTTCACAACAGTGAAGTTCACACATGCAGCTCTACGTAGGAAAGCACTCCATCTGGATTCTTTATGTGTGCTACAAGATAATTTCACTTAATATCTTCTAATCCTACTTCTGTTATTATGAGAATGAATAAACAAATTGCCTGTAACCCCCCTCTTCTCTCCTTTGGAGCTTTTACCTCTCCATGAGATTCACACCTCAGCTGCATCCCTCAGGCTGAACAGTCCACACCCATGCAACGTCTCCTCACATGATGCCATTCCATCCAATTGCCCTTTATTAGGTCTTTTGTAGTCCTGTCAGTTATGCACAGCCACTTATTCTCTGTTTGTCTGGTACTTGTGAATAAATTAAATCTTAATTATTTCAGATAATTTCTTCCTGTGTCAAAGTTATTTGGAATTCTAATTCTATCCTTGTTCAAATGCTTTTCAATCTTTTTGAAGCTGCTGTAAGTTCCCAATTCTAGCCTTTATGACAGTGCACAAATCAATGAATAAAAAAAAGTAAACTTAATCTTGTTTGTAGTTTGTGACAAGCTCACAGCAGACTTGCAGTCACTTTCTTCTGTGTTATCACTCATGCAAGACACCCGCATTCAACCATAGAATCATAGACTGGAGAAGTTACGGAATCAGAATCACTCAGGGTTAGAAGGGACCAGTTCCAACCCCCCCACCATGACTATGTTACTTGTGATTTACCCTAGAGTGTGATCCCAGTGTTCACTTGTTAGAACAGTATGTAGTAAATTTTTAAAAACAGGAAGTTAACATCAAAAAGCCTGCAATCCTTGTTCTCTCCCCAACTATTAAAAAAGTTATTTATGCAATGAAATTTCCTTTATCAGTCTTCTGGGACCTCTCCTGTCACTTATCAGTCTCAGGCATGGTCATAGGTAATGATTCAGAGACTGTTCTGCATAGTTCTGCAGATCAAAGAATCATAGATTCACAGAAGTGTTTGGAAGAGACCTTAAGACAATCGAGTTCAACCTTTTCCTAGGCCTATCAGCACCACTAAACACCAACAAAACATCTACACTTCTCTTCAACATCTGCAGAGATGGGGACTCAAACCCCTCTCTCGGCAGGTTGTTCCAGTGCCTGACAACCCTTTCAGGATGAAAAAGCACATCTTTCCTCTTCTGGGGAACTTCTTGGTACAGTGCTTCTTTATTTAGCAGGTAGTGTTAGGTCAAGACTTAGGACTAATTTCTTCTAGCCCACATATATTGTATAGAACTACTTAAAAGAATTTTTGTCCTTGCTGTGTCTTGAGATTTGCTGGACATTGTAGTGTGGCTCAGTTATATAAGAACAAGTGATTAATGTCTATATTTCTTCATATGGGATTTTTTAATGTGGTGTGAATTACATGTCTTGTTGTTTTTTTCCCCCAAATCAAGTTACTTTTGGTTTTGCCTGCAATTTATAAGTGGTTTTTGGACTCTCCTTGTTTTGTTTTTTTTCAGACCACTTGCACATTAACAAAATTAATTGGTTAATTTTGTTTCAAGGTTTCAACCCATGACAGTCCTCAGTAGGTATTATCATAGTAGGTATCATCATCTCAGCAGGTAGAATCATTATAGCTGGAAAGAGTTTTCAGGATCATTAAGTCCAGCCCTTGTCTCAGTATCTCCCTAACCCCTAGATCATGGCCTTAAGTGCCCTAGCTACTCGTTTTTTAAACACGTCCAAGGATGGTGACTCCACCACCTCCCTGAACAGCCTGTTCTTCTCCCAGCTGGGAGTAGAGACCAGTACCTGTCTTGTTACAACCTTTTAGGTAGTTGTAGAGATTGCTACTATATGTTTCAGTATTTTTACACAGCAACCAGAAGTTAAAAAGAGAATAGCTAGGGCATCATTAAGGTATTTTCTTCCTGTTACTCTCCAAATTTTTCCTTTTCTCCTTATATCCTGCTGTTATATTTAACTTGACATAAAGGAACACAACTTGCTGCATTCAAGTGACACATGCAAATCTTGAAAATCAGCTAGTCAAACCATTTGGTCTGAGCACTAATGGCATCGCATACACAGACACACAGACTAGTTAGAACCTGTGGGATTAAGAATCACCTGTGCTTTTCCCTGAGAATGGGAAACCCTGTCCCCAGAGCTCTCCGCACTGCACTGTGCACAAGGCAATACTGCTCCCAAGTGACAGAGCTCAGGCAAGAGAGTGAAAGGTGCTTCTATACCTTTCCTAGCATGGACTCAAAAGGTATCCAAGTCCAAACTCCAGGCAGTGCTACAGTGAAGTAGCATTGTTTTAAAGGTCAGAGAAAATAGAAAAGCATCACAAAATCCAACAGGGGAGCAAGAGAGTAAGGAGAAAAGACATGATGTAAGAACTTACAGCAGGATTAGGAAGGAGCTTCCAAAGAATAACTTGTTATTACACTCACATGTGGTACCCATTGGTAAAGCAGCCAGCTCCATCAAGGTAATTATTCAGAAACATTTTAGAACTTGCCATCATCGCTAACTGCAATTTAAAATTGGAATGTACTGAAGACACTGCATAACATTATACCTGTCCTATCCCTTATCTTATACATAAGTTGCTATTTTTGCTGGAAAAATTAACTTGTAAAAACAAATCTTAAAAAGTAGCTTGCAAGCATTTCAAGTTTCAAATACCAGTTTCTGTAAAAGGCCAGCAATGGTTCTGTGCTATGTAATGGCTACACGTGGCAAGAAAAATAAAAGACACAGCTCAAGCAAGGTAACAGGGCAACACATGACTGAAGGGACTTCTGGCTGTGAAAAGAAGACCTCGCAACTGCAAAGTGAGAGAAATACAAGGCATAGCAAAAGGAAAATTAATGCAGTGTTATTGAGCCTCTCCTTTCTGGAATGACATCTACGATGAACTTCTTAGATCTATCATAGGATCACAGATACCCACATGGTCTCCAATAAATGCAACATGCCACAATGTCACCTCGCAAAGACTGTTGAATTAAGTTAGTGAAGATAGAGAAAATATGCCTTCACTTCAAGGAAATTTTCCAGAAAACCAGCATCAAATAGCTTCAAGGTGTTCTTACAATCCCCCCAAAAAGAAACCTCAAGAGTCTGTGAAACCCCCATCCCCATATGTGTTAGAATGAAACTGACTAAATGGCTCCGCAAGCTTGAAAAGTTACCACAGCTGCAACAGTCCCTTACTGGATATTTCTTCCCAAACATAGCAAAAGAGCTCAAATAAGAAAATTCTCAGCCATCTTCATATAAAATACATCTCTACGAGTCATTCTTCAGTGATGCAGCAAACTTCATACAGCTGTAGAATGACCATAGAATGGGCTAGGATGGAAGTAATGTCCAAAGGGCATCTAGTCCAACCTCCTGCAGGGAGCACAGACTCAGAGCAGGGAGCTCTAGCCTCAACTAGAGCAGGTTGCCCAGAGCCTTGACTAGCCTCACTTTGAAGATCTCCAGGGACGGGGCCTCAGTTCCCTCCCTGGACAGCCTGTTCCAGTGTTCAGACCCCTTACTTGTAAAGAACTTCTTCCTAATGGCCAATTTCAATCTCCCTTTCTCTAATGTGAAACAACTGCTCCTCATCCTATCACTACAGGTCTTTGTGAACAGTTCATAGCTCCCTCTCTCCAGTAGCCCCAGGTAGAAAACTGCCAATTGACTACCCAACAGACATTTTAACTCTGATTGCCTGACAGTGACCAAAAGAAAGTTCAGACTAACAACCTATTTTATAATCTCTAACAGCTGTATCTTTTTCTTGTCTCCATCTCCAGCAGGACAGCACATGCTTGTGCCAGCTAAATATCAGTCTGAGCTGTCACCTGAGCAGCTGAACATTAGAAAATCTTAACATTTCTCAAGCACATCAGCCTCATCCAAATCATTTTGTATTAAATGCAAAATTTACTATTTAGGTGCTGGAGTGGGTGCAGAGGATGGCAGCTGGGCTAGTGAATGGCCTGGAGAATAAATCTTATGAGGAGACTTAGAAAGAGCTGAGGATCTTTAGTTTGAAGAGGATGAGAGGAGACCTCATCAATCTCTACAACTACCTGAAAGGACACTGTGGAGAGGTTGATGCTGGTCTCCTTCTTACAAGCAATTAGTGATAGAACAAGAGGGAAGGGGTTCACACTACAACAGGGTAGGATTAGACTTGACGCTAAGGAAAGTTTTTTCACTGAACGAGTGTTCAGGCACTGGAACAGTCTGCCCACGAAGAGGGCTGAGTCACCATCTCTGGAAGTGTTTAAAGATCATTTAGATGTGCTGTTGACGGATCTGGTTTAAGGGTGCCCTTTGTA
This sequence comes from Rhinopomastus cyanomelas, assembly GCA_013400115.1. Lineage (NCBI taxonomy): Eukaryota > Metazoa > Chordata > Aves > Bucerotiformes > Rhinopomastidae > Rhinopomastus > Rhinopomastus cyanomelas. The sequence goes on from VXBP01010058.1 coordinate 66,771, forward strand.
GGGTAGGGTTGATGATTGGACTTGATCCCAAGGCTCAGTTCCAACCAGAGTGATTCTGTTTAAAGGAGGCAACACCTCTGAAACCTCAGCTTAGAACAGTAACTGACCACATCAGAAGAGACCCAACATTGAACATGAAGTGTTTAGAAAACAACCGAATTGATCTTGTTACATCCACTTTGAAACTGCCTCTGTAGCACCCAGAGACAGTTTGCCCTTCAGGCAGGTTTTTACAGGCTCTCATGGCTTTACTTTGATTGCTGTTGTAGCTGAAATATATAGCTTTAGTACGAAGGGATTATCTGTTATCCTGCCCTTTGGGAGAACTTCATACTGTGACAAAGACTTGGCTCAGCTTAATCTCTTGAATTTCACAGGACTAACAAAAGAACAGCACATCTGGCATTACTTTTTTGTTTTTTTTCTTTCCTAATGTCCATCAGCCCCTTGAGGGCTAAGCAATCACTGAATGGTATTTAACATCACCATGTCCAATCCCTAATTCACTGATAAACTGAAGTTTGATGACACTTTTGGGTTTCATCTGAATTGCCTAATGTCACACTGCTCAAAATGGCCTTTTTGTACTGCATTTTAGGAGAGTCAACAAAGTCAGGAGGGACTAGATTGCAGCCCAGGAAATAAAAAAATCAAACAACCTCATTCTGTGCTTCAGGATCAATTGATTTTGGTGTCTTCTGTCAAAGCTTACCCACAAGGATTACCCCTTGGTATCAACAGAACCTTTTAATCCCTCACTGTGATTTGGTACATTGTCTCCTGGCTCAGACAAATCTTCACCAGCAGCTACTTTTTCCTAAGAGATTTAATAACCTGCTAGTGCAAATATATTAGTCTGCTTGAATCCAGATCATACAAACTAGGATTCTTTAAAGAACAGAGGGACAGGCAAAACCAGAGGGTTTAAGCTAAGCTACGTGTCCCATCCTCAGGCTGGCAATACCTTCAAAGCCCAAGGGCACAAAGGAGAAGTCAGAGTGTTGCTGACAAGTTGTGGTCATTTATCTTCACAGAAGTAGCAAGTCCAAAAAAGACAGGAAGGACAGATCGTGGACCCTCCAGGGGGATATAGGATTGTGAAAGCTGCTTTTGAAGCCAAGAACTATCATACACTGCCATCAAGAATTTTAAAGACAAGGACATCTGGAGACATAAAGGTTGTAATACTGCCTGTTAATTTGGATTAATTAATATTAATTAATATGAAATCAATGTCTGAAAGCAAACAAAACTCTTCTCCTGCCTGAATTCACTCGCTCTTGCATTCAAACATGAGTATGCATACAGGAGGTTAAAATGCTGTTCATGTGCTCTGACTATAAGAATATGTGCAATTGTTCTGTTTTAACATCTCAGCAGAATCTGCTTCATTCTTGTGTTTTCTGCAGAAAAGTTGGGGTTTACCCCCTCAGTTCCCCCTCTTCCACCTCCTCCAACAGATGACTTCCACCTTCTCTTTTCTCCACCTTGGTGCCTATTCAGAGCTGCTTTGCTGTCACTGAGAGAAAATGTTTACTGCTTTGATAACTGCCTCTTAACCTGTGGAATCTTCTTTGGCTGATCCTAAAGTTTAGAGATTTATGAAGATTGAGACACTCTCTTAAAATGTCTGTGGATACTGAGATTTTGGGAGTCAGATAACTGTCACAATTTCAAATGAAGATGTTCTGGACCTTTCATCTCAGTTGAGTGTGTCTGTGTCTATGGAGTGTTTTTCTAATATGTGGTGAGGGAAGAATTACAATGTCTTGTGGCCTTTTATCCCCAAATTGAGTCTGCTGTTTCACTGCCTGAGATCTCTCAATGGGCCTGTTAACCCTTCCCATTGTGTTTGCCACTTCAGCTAAAAGTTCTTGGTTGCAATATAGTTGGTGTCTCTAACCCACGACCTGAATGGTTCCCATGTGGAAAGGATGGGAACCCAGGTGGGACGGATATGGATCCAAAGAAGGACCATGACAGCAGTTCAGAAAACTTGAGCAGCCACCACTAATTCCTTTTACCAGTAGCACTTCCAGGCTTCTGCACTCATACATGGGAGGTGACTCCTTCAGAACCTCCCAGCAATGTCAACTCACAAGCAAACAGACTTATGCACTAACAAAACCCATACAGCTTCTTCTTAGAGGAAACATAATATTCTGTACCAAGTCCTACCTTCTGAACACAATGTTTCTACAAGAACAAAGCTGAGGAGGCAATAGAAAAGACTACTTGAATGTTAAGATGGAGAATTTGAGAGACAGAGCCAAAACAATACTGTATAGTACAATACTGGTGAGAGTATGTTCACTGCTAGGAAGTTCATTAGGTTACGTATTTCTATTGACCAAAACATACCCCTCCAGTCAAATCATTACATTTCTTATGCCTCCATCTTGGAAATGTAGCTAAAGATGAAGAGAGAAATTATTTCCAAAAACATATCAGAAAATGTTTTAGATTGGAAGTGACCTCAGACACCATCTAATCCCAACTTCCCTGCCATGGGCATGGATATCTCTCACCAGACAAGAGATATCCTGAATGTGCCTGAAATTGCCTAGAGCCTGAAGACCAGTTACCCAAAGAAATGTTTGCCATGATTTCAATTCCAGCCTTAGGTCCCTGCAGTCTCTCAACTCACAGCACCTGGGTGTCTAATACAATCCTCTTGTCCTATCTTTTCTCCTGAAAAGGTTCCAAATGATACAAACTCACCTCTGCCACAGCATGAGTGCTTGGGATGTGGTTTCCAAGTGAATGGGGCCTGGCCCTATTATAGGAAGTTGGGGAACTCCATTGCTTTCATCTCTCCAGTGCCCATGCACATGTTCTGTCATAGTGTTTCATATGTACATGGTTGACCTTGCTGAAGGGCCTCACCATGCCCAGACGGAATATTTGATGTGCAAATGTTCAGGAAGTGAATCCTATGAAACTATTGTGAAAGTGATTTCATTTATGCACCTGAACAAGAGCTCAAGTCATACTGTACTTCAAAGAGACAGAATAACTAACAAAGACTAATTATAAATGTGATTGTGCTGCGTTATCTGCAGGAAGGAATAATTTAGCTGGCTTCCCTGCTTCTTCACCAGTAACAAAATCTATTGCTTTTCATTGGCATGTTCATGATTCATCCATGAAACCTTTCAGGATAGTGGTATATGATACTTGTTTCTGTTTGCAATACAAAATTGAGATGCACATGTACCATGTCATAGCTTGTAGAACACCTTCAGGATCACTGAACCCAACTATTAGCCCAACCTTATCAAGCTCACAGGTAAACTGTCCTTGAGTTCCCTGTTTCCATAAGTTGTAAACATGTTCAAGGATTGCAATTCAACCACCTCCATGTTGGGCAGCCTGTTCCAAGGCCTGATGACCATTTAAATAAAGAAATTTTTACTAATGTTTAACCTAAACTTCCCCTAGTGCAGCTTGAGGCCATTTCCTCTTGTCTTATCCTTGTGAGAAGACACTAATCCCCACCTCTAGACACCTTCCTTTCCTGCTTTCTTTCTTTCCCAACCAACTTTTCTGTTGAAAGCGAGAAGGTGTCCCCTCGGCCTTTTTTTCTTCAGATTAACCAGCCCCACCTCCATTAGCCAATCCTCATAAGGCCTGTTCTCCAGAGTCTTCACCAACCTTGTTGTCTTTCTTTGAATCCACTCCACTCCACACCTCAATGACTTTCTTCCCAGTTCTTGACATGTGGCCTCACCAGCGTCAAGTACAGCGTGGTCTAGATGTAAAAGAACTTACACTCCTTCCACATCTCAAATACAACAGAATAATAATTGTAGGTGTTTGGTTTTGTGTTTTTCTTTCAGTCATCATGTAGTGAAATTGGGAACCAAATACCCGAGGAGGATACTTCAGGGGTTTTCATGTATCTATTCGTAATGCATTAATACATTATACATAGGAAGCAGCCCAGGCTGCTCCTTCCACTCTAAATCAGAGGGAGAAAGATTCCTTTTACTTGTCAGTGAACACTCATTACCCCCATGCCACACAAAAGGAATCTTTTGAAGCATCTGTAACTGATAGTGAAGAAAACTACGTGCTGGCTTTCAAAATCCCCCAAACCACCTGACACGTGACCAGCTGAACAAATCTCACTGTAAATTCCAGCATTTTCAGAAGACAATGACTTGATTCTTGTTACACCTATCCGCAGGCTGCCAGAAGTGGCAATTTGAAATCATGTTAATTAATAGTTTTAATTAAAGCATGAAAAATACAACCACATGAAGTGCACTGGAAGCGGAGATGTATTCATACATAAAACACTGCAAGGTATAATTACAGATTCTGATTATTAAAGATTATAAATCAGTTACAACTACATAACCATCACTGAGAGTAATTACAAACAAGTAATCTCCTTCTCATATCATGAAAGCTTTTATAGTAATCTGTTTCTTACCCAGAATAACTCACTTACAAGAAGCTTTTTGAAGAAAATCACATCCTAAAATATCTAAAAATTCCTAATAAGCTGAAACACAGGAGGTTCCATGGAAATATCAGAAGAACTTCTTCCTGGTAAAGGTGACAGAGCACTGGAATGGGCTGCTAGGGAGGTTGTGGAGTCTCCTTCTCTGGAGACATTTAAAACCCACCTGGACATGTTCCTGTGCGACTTGATCTAGGGGACCCTGTTGTGGTAGGGAGATTGGATTAGCTGATCTACTGAGGTCCCTTCCAGTCCCTAGTGTTGTGTGACTCTGTGATTCTGTGACTAACACCACTTAAAAACACTCAAAATAATCTTGAATAAAATCGCGTGTCTTTTTTTGTTTTTCATTACAAACATTTTATTGAGAAGAAAGGTCATTAAAAAGAGGGTGTAGAGGAGGGTAATTCGGCTGGTTGGGAGTCTGGAGAACAGGACTAATGGGGAGACTCCTATATGTACATAGGAGTATCCAATTCAAACATGCTTGTGTGAATTGCCCTCAGTGGACATGGAAATGTATATCACACATTCAACTCACCTTAATTTTAGTGAACCTATTTCACCTCTTTGAAGGTTATTGAAAGTAAACCAAAGTTCTCTCTCCTGATCACAGCTCACCCTTAGAAGCGTATGTCTCTCTTGTTAGACCATGCCAACACATGGCAGAATAAAATGAACAAGTTCTAGAGAGTTCTAGAGTTTCCTCTGAAGTAGTGAATAATGTTTCAGCAGTACAAAGCATCACTCCCACACAGGACACACCAAGGGTTCTGTATTGGTCTCAGTTCTCCATATCCTCCAGGTTCCCTTTTCAAAACAAGCCTCCTGCATTATTACAATTTGCTCAGTATTTTCCTGAAACCATTTTGGAACCTATAAAAAGGTGATGTAGTTTTTGTTGTTTAGACTCAGAATTCCTCATACAGCCCTTCTCATTTTGGCATAAGGCCAAGCGGAATTGAAATTATGACTTTATACAATAATGAACATTTTTCATATTTCTTCAAATAATGAGCCAGGATCCACACAGCATCTGAATGTTGTATTAGCTCATAAAGGAGAGGTGGAGAACAAACTTCATCAAATTATATCTGAAGCCATGAGATGAAAACAAGTCCATATTGAATTACAGCTATAATGGACATTCCTGCGTGGGTCTCAAAAAAGGCAAAAACTGCAATGAAAATTACACAGGATGGCGAGATGCGCTCTTTACAAAAGTGTAACAGTCTGGTAGATAAATACTGTGACTTTCTGACAAAAACCCCCCACCAAACACAAACAAACTCAAATTATTCTATAGCGTTGTGAGCCTTATAATTCAAATGAGACTACATAGGTAAAACAACAACAGGAGCTTCGTTGTGAATGTACAAATGCTATTTCAGACCCTTCTTACTCTGCACAATCACACAGCACTAGGGTTCATGTCAGTGACATGTTCCAGTGCAGGGGCAGCCTGTGGAGCAGAATATTGTCAAAATACATGAAAAGAGAAATGTAACTCACTAATGACAGGTGACTGGAACTAGATGATGCTTAAGATCATTTCCAACCTAAACCTTTCTGTGGTCTTATGATTCAGACAAATGTGACTTTACATTTTTATGGTCACTCTCTGCTGTGCTTCATGTGTGTTCCTCTGGAGTGACAGGTGATACCTTCAACCACTGTCCTCATTGCTGTTCTGAGAGAAGCCTTAGACCAAAGTGACCCTGCCTTACAGATTGATTGACTCCTGTCCTCAGGCTCTGGCTGAGTCTTTTGCAGATGAGCTGTGAGCAAGGCCCAGCCCGATGCTGCATTGCTGAGGCAGAACAGAGCTGTACATTTTCTGTTGAATCAGCACGATCACAGATCGCACTATCTATTTGCTGGGAAAACCCATAACAGACCTGCAGCTTACCTCTCCTGTCCCACTTACTACACCAGAAAAGACAGGTTTTTCCGTGGAAGAACTGGTTTCCACATTCACAAGAAGACTTGTATCAGAAAGGTGCAGCCTAGAACTTTGCCATGAGGGGAAATGTGCCTGTATCGGTTTTTAAGACAAAAGCACTATTATCTGGGGACTGACCTTTTGGGGAGCAGTGTAGGAGAAAGGGACTTGGGGGTCTTGGTGTACAGCAGGATGATCAGGAGCCAATGTGTCCTTGTGGCCAAGAAGGTCATCAGCATCCTGGGGTGGATCGGAAGAGGGGTGGTTAATGGAATGAGAGAGGTTCTACTCCCCCTGTACTCTGCCCTGGTAAGACAGCATCTAGAATTTTGTGCCCAGTTCTGGCCCCCTCAGTTCAAGGAGGACACAGAACTGCTGGAGAGAGTCCAGCACAGAGAGACAAAGATGATGAAGGGAGTAAAACACCTCCCTTGTGAGGAAAGGCTGAGAGAGTTGGGTCTCTTTAGCTTGAAGGAAAGGGGTGATCTCATTAGTGTTTATAAATATGTGAAGGGTGGGTGTCAGGAGGATGGAGCCAGTCTCTTCTCAATGTCATCTAGTGATAAGACAAGGGACAATGGTTGTAAACTGGAATGTAGGAGTTTCCACATCAATATGAGAGGGAAGTTCTTTACAGTGGGGGTGAAGCACTGGAATAGGCTACCTAGGAGGGTTGCAGAGTCTCCTTCTCTGCAGACTTTTAAAACCCTCCTGGATATGTTCTTATGCAACTGAATCTAGGTGATCCTGCTGTAGCAAGGGGATTGGACTGGATGATCTTTCAAGGTCCCTTCTAATCCTAATGTTCTGTGATTCTGTGATCTCATCGTGGTGACATGGAACAGCTTTCTAGTATCCAAAATACAGACTTATTTGAAAGTCTCAGTAGTTCAAAACATCTTCTTTGAGTATGACTGAACTCATGGACGTGTTTTACAAGCAGATCAACTGATTATTGACCAACAGAGTTCGTATGAGATAAACTTTGGCGTATACCCTTACGGCACACCAAATTATTTCTCCATAGATTTCATGTAGTTGGTGTGAGAAGAAGTATCACATATTCTCTAGGGTTAGAGCTGCACTGTTAATAATAACAATGATGTGATTTGCAATGATTAAATAATACCCATGTGAGGAAAAAAAGAGCATATTTTAAACTGTAAAGAAAAAGTAATGATTTGTTCAGGGAAATGATCTACACTTGGCAAATACATTATGAATCTCAGAAAGCTGTGAAGCCTTCTTGTGCAGCAGCACTCCAAGCTGCAATGCTCTGCACCTAATCTGTCAAACTACACTAGAATAATGCATCACCAAAGGTACCATAGCTAGCAAAAAGGGTGTGAAAGAGGCCATAGGGAAGGATCCAGCTTAGCACCAGTACAGCTGTATAGTTTGATGAATGATACTGGTACACTAAGCTTGTTTTACATGAGGAAACTCTTAGAAATACTGAGTCAATACCAGGATTACTGTGAACTAGCACCTACCGTAACACAGAGAAAAGCAACCACAATCCTGCAATGCATTAAAAAACAATATAAAGAGGAATTATATCATTCTGCTGACTAGAGATACTCAACAGCATTGCACTTCTGTCGAAAGAAGCACATTGGAGGCTACTGCCAGGATGGGGAAAAGTGCACCTCTGTTACAAGAACATCACCAGTCTGACACTGGATGTGGCTGCTGGCTCTAAATATTCCTGGACTAAGCAGTGGAGAAGAGGAAGTGCTACTCAAGCTCATCTTTCCTGTTTATTTCACAAAATAACAAACAGTTATAATGCGGGAATAATTCCACTGAGTCTGGAAATCAGAGAGCTGCACATTTAGGGCTAAACTTACAGCTACTGGAGGCAAAGATTTCAGAAACTGTAAACTAAAGAAGAAAACAAACAATTTTAAGATATACCATGATCATTTTATGAATGACAGACCCAAGAAGTCTCCCAGAACTCTGCATAAATTGTGAGCATCCTTTGAAAATGTTTTTCTACCCCTCAGCTGCTGAAGCAAGAGAGCAGTTTTCATTGCTGAACCTACAAAGATAATGTTATCTGCTTTGCTGCTTGGAAAGACTGAGGTCAGATATTAATTGTATATACTCTCAGCACCAACAGTATTGAATAAATCTTCATGCCCAGGGCTGACCTCAATTCACATCAGTAGTCTGTGCGTGAAAATAAGTGATATTAGTAGCTAGTTTAATTTGAAGATCCCCAGCCTTGGTGTGGCACATGCATTTTCAATCCATAGCTCCCCCTGTGCATAAAAGAGTCTGTAATAATGCGACTCAAAATTCTGTGTAAGAGCTGGGGTAAAAATAAGAAGATAAAAAGGGAAGACACCAGGATTTACAAGTCAGTACAGGGGCTGTAATAAATAAATAATATGTATAGTAGCTACACCTTATGGCCTTAAAAGACAGATGTGTTTACCAATATTTGTTTTCACAAAAGTAGATGATAAAATGCAATTTGAATGGTTTCATATCTGCTTCAAAGATCTGTAGAGAAGAAATATCAAAAGAGATCGTTCTGAAAATGAAAATGTTGCCCTAAGCTACATTAATGCTGTTCACACTTCCCTGCAGAAATGAACCCAGAACTTCAGTTACAGAGGTTGACTCTATAGGGGAACACTACGGTTTTTGTTGTCTTCATTGTCAAGACAGGGTGGGATTATGGTATTCGTGATCTTAAGCAACCTTCTCAGTGATAATATTTAATTACCTGCCACACAAATATGGTCATCCTAACCACAAAAACACATTGATCTGCTGAACTACAAATGGACAAAGGTCACAAATGATCTTTGCAATTACGTGAAGGGCAAAACTCCTCAGATGACAAATGTTTTAAAGCCAGGAAAAAACATTTATCTATTACAATGTAACAGCTATAAAGCAACGGGTTTTCAACCAGTGAATCACAGAATAATAGAATCATTAGGGATTGGAAGGGACCTCAAAAGACAATCTAGTCCAATCCCCCCACTACAGCAGGATCAACTAGATCAAGTCACACAGGAACACATCCAGCGGGTCTTGAACGTCTCCAGTGAAGGAGACTCCACAATCCCCCTGGGCAGCCTGTTCCAGTGCTCTGTCACCCTCACTGTGAACAAGTACCTTCTTATATTGATGTGGAACTTCCTATGTTCCAGCTCATACCCATTGCCCCCTCGTCCTATCATTAGGTAGGCCACTGAGAAGAGCCTGGCTCCATCCTCCGGGCACCGACCCTTCAAATATTTGTAGACATTAATCAGGTCACCCCTCAGTCTCCTCTTTTCCAAGCTAAAGAGACCCAGCTCCCTCAACCTCTCCTCATAAGGGAGGTGTTCCACCTCCTTCACCATCCTTGTTGCCCTACGTTGGACTCTCTCCAGCAGCCCCACATTCCTCTTGAACTGAGGAGCCCACAACTGGACACAATACTCCAGGTGTGGTCGCACCAGTGCAGAGTAGAGGGGGACAAGAACCTCTCTTGATCTGCTAACCACCCCGGTTCTCATCCGCCCCATGATGCTGTTGGCCCTCTTGGCCACAAGAGCACACTGCTGGCTCATAGTCATCCTGCTGTCCACCAGGACCCCCAGGTCCCTTTCCCCTAAAGTACTCTCCAACAGGTCAGTCCCTAACCTATTTATTATTCCTATTATTATTATTATTTATTTCAGAGAAGATGAACGCACAAAAATCTTACCATTAAAACCAGTATTTCACAGCTGACTTCTAATAGAATCATAGAATCATTAGGGATTGGAAAGGACCTCAAAAGACCATCTAGTCCAATCCCCCTGCCACAGCAGGATCACCTAGACCAAGTCACACAGGAACATATCCAGAGAAGGAGACTCCACAACCCCCTTGGGCAGCGATTGGAGGTAATTACTTCTAGAATATTTGTTCATTCACTGTCAACCCAACTTACAACTCTGTAAGTTTATTTGGTGTAAAACAGCATCTCTTGAGATCTTAAATGCACTTCAGCAAGGTTTATTCACAGTCCAAATCCTGACTAAAACTTTGCAGTTTAAGAAAAGTTTGGACTGGCACATCAGACAGACAGGAGCGATTTAACTAACATTGGTTCAGATATCGAATGCAGCGCTTAGGGATATGGTCTAGCAGTTAGACACTAGGAGAAAAGGTTGGACTGGATGACCCCGGAGGTCCTTTCCAGCCATGATGATTCTATGATTCTGTGATTGTACAAAAGCAAATCTTCAAGTAAGTACAAAGTCAGTGGCAGAAGAAAGAGGAAAATATAGGAATAGCTGCCTGCCAATGCATTTCTTGGTCATGCAAGTGAAAATGCCATGGACACATTCAGTCAGTGCAGACTTCTGAAGTCAGGAACCTCAATGTACATATTTGTTCCATGACAACTTGTTTCTCTTACCCCACAGCAGGCTCCTGAAACCTTCTAGAGCTGCGACAACTATGTGAACAGGGAGTTAAGAAATGCATCAGTCCCCTGGTGCTGGAGACATACCAGTGTAGTGCAGTAAATCCAGTTACTTCAGATGCAAGAACATCCCAAACAAGAGATGACTGCAAAGAAGCCACCATCAGAAGCACCTCGTTCACCATCTGTCCTCACAAAGAACCCACCTATCACTCTCTATCACACTGCGCTAGAGGAATTAATCTTTTTGTTGAATTTAGTGATGATTTTTTACAGAGCCAGTAAACAACCTTTATTAGAACATTTATGTATGATGCTCTGAGCTGGATTTTCAAGGTACCACCGCTATATCCAATGCTGTTTAGCCTGTGGTTTCTCTACAATGTATCCTGAAATCCTTGACCCTCTTTCTTTCACTCTGAGGCAAAGATGGAAGGTATCTTCTATTGTTTGTAGGCTGATCTTTATTTAATAGTCAAAGAATCACTGAATAAATGAGACTTGACCACTGCTTTAACAAAGCAAAACCACCAGCAGACAAGTGCTGTAATTTTTCCCCATCTCTTTTTTTTAAAAAGTGCATACAAATCCCTTTTCAAGCATGGGAGGTAAAATTAGTAATCAACAGGTATTTCTGCACATGCCCATATTTTATCAATAGCATCTGTAAAGCGAAGTAATGTCTTTCAAATGAACATTTCAGCAGGTGATGATCTCCATTTGGAACAAATATAATTTAGTGGTGCCAAAATGCTTCCTGAATTTGACTGCTTGGCTGTTGAATTCTGACATTTTCCACAAAACCATTAGATTGCAACTACCCTGGCTGCTATATAATGTGCCTAAAAATTATACTCTTCAGCAAAACTCACCTCAAACACTCTTATTAAGTGTCATTACCATAGTCAGTATGCGATTTCTATCTGTATACATGTTCACTGTGAGATGACGTGTAAAATTGGTCACATCCCTCAGGGAAATTACTGCTGGATAGCAGGAATAGGAAACAAGAAACCATATTGAACTTTTTGCAGCATACATCAGTCTACACTGAACACAGATATAGCCATCCTCTAGCATGTAAAGTCTCACCACACACAGCGGCTTTTGGCAGTCTCAGAAGACACACAGAGTTCCTTCAGCAAGTGCAATACCAAACACAATTTTGGCTTCACCTTCATAGGCTTCTGTCCTTCCAAAACATCACTGTTCTCAAAAACTAAATCTTTAGGGGGCAGGGCCACATCCTAGCTCCCATAGGCATACCCTATGCACAACTATATTCAATTATCTTCCCAAATGTGTTTCACAGAATCACAGAATCATTAGGGATTGGAAGGGACCTCGAAAGATCATCTAGTCCAATCCCCCCGACACAGCAGGATCACCTAGACCAAGTCACACAGGAACACATCCAGGTGGGTCTAAAACTTATCCAGAGAAGGAGACTCCACAATTCCCCTGGGCAGCCTGTTCCAGTGCTTCATCACCCTCACTGTGAAGAAGTTCCTTCTCAGGTTGATGTGAAACCTTCTATGTTTCAGCTTACAAACACTGCCCCTCATCCTATCACTAGATGACATTGAGAAGAGCCTGGCTCCATCTTCCTGACACCCACCCCTCAAGTATTTATAGACATTAATCAGGTCATACCTCAGTCTCCTTTTTTCCAAGCTGTAGAGAACTAGCTCCCTCAGCCTCTCCTCGTAAGGGAGGTGATCCACCTCCTTCACCATCTTCATTGCCCTATGCTGGACCCTCTCCAGTAGCTCCACATCCCTCTTGAACTGAAGAGCCCACAACTGGACACAATACTCCAGATGTGGTTGCATCAGGGCAGAGTAAAGGGGGACAAGATCCTCTCTTGATCTGCTAACCACCCCGCTTCTGATCCGCCCCAAGATGCTGTTAGCCCTCTTGGTCACAAGAGCACATTGCTGGCTCATAGTCATCCTGCTGTCCACCAGGACCTCCAGGTCCCTTTCTCCTACACTACTCTCCGACAGCTCAGGGATCTTGGATTCTGAAAGCCGTCAGTCATCCTAACTGGAGAAAAGACGCTGTCAGTGCTGGAAGACTCTAGAAATGGGGGAAGGTCCATGCAGCAAATATTATGAGATGTTCAGGGACCTTGTCTAGTAATGCTCAAGACTGCTAACTGAGCAACTGCAGAGCATGAACACAGAGTGCTTCTGCCCAACCTTCCCAGACAGCAGTGATTTGCCTAATGGGAAGGAAATGCAGGGCTGAAGGTCGCTTAGAGGGGTAAATACATAAGTAGGGTAAGAGCTCTAATCTCTTTTAGTTTCTTAAATAAACCCCAATATCCAGATACCTTATGAGCTGCTGTTTAATCAGTGACATGGCCAAAGGCAATTTTGCTTTTCTTTGCCACTTCACATCAGGTGCAGCATCATAAACCTTAGCATTTTCCCAGACGCTAGAGAAGGGATTAACTACCATCTGCCACTGCATCATAGAACCGTTCAGGCTGAAAAAGACTCTTGGGATCATCAAGTCTAATCATCAACCCCATCCCTAAACCATAAGCCCCAACACCACATCTGAATGAACTTTCAACACATGCAGGGACGGTGACTCAGTCCCCTCCCTGAGCAGCCTATTCCAGTGTCTGACTACTCTTTCATAAAAACCTCTTTCCTAATGTCTAGTCTAACCCTCTCTTGGTGCATTTTGAAGCCAGGGCCAAGGCACTCGCACTCAGGCTGATCCTTACTCCAGGAGTGCCTGCAGCAGCACAGCTACCAGGGATGCGCAAAGGAGAAGGCATAAACCCAGAATCCTTAGAATGCAGTGAGACCTTCCTTCTTTTTTGGCTTAACAGACTAGGTTTTCTTTGGAGTAATCCTGACATTTTGTAGCTGGCAAAGCAACTCTGTGCAAGAGTTGGATGTCACCCGTTTTTCTCTCTACCAATCCACAGCTCCATCTCTAAGGAAAGTCTATGCCCAGGAACTTACCCTTCCCATGCTCGTTTGTAACCCTGCACCCAAACATCTCCCACCTCTTTGCATTGCCATTATAGTCGATGACAGGGGAACCAGCAAGAACAGAAAGGCACTGAAACAAAGGGGAAGAACCAGTAGCACTGGAGGCAACGAGGCTGGACCTAACACTAAATGCAACGGCAGTGAGTACCAGCTCCACTATTTACACAGACAAGTTTTTGTTCTGTTCCAGAGGACAAGTAGCTGGTACTGGCAGTAAACTTTCAAGGAGCAATGGCAGATTCATGCTGATATTAAAAGCAATGGCAGCAGCTGAGCAACAAGATAAGGCAACTAATAGCACTTCTGACTTATTGAGGCACAACATCAAAACTCCCAGTGCTGTCCTCCAAGTGGCTGCCACTCCTTGACCCCTTAGATTTGGAGTGGTTGTGCTAAACCTGCCGAAACAGCTGATTACATTAGAATTCTCTAATTACATTAGAAATACCTGTTTCATTAACATTAAATTATTATTTATTATTTCCTATGTAGATCAACCAACCTGAAATATCAAGGAAGAGGGAAAAAGGTAGAATAAAAGAGATGGCATCTGTTGCTTTGTGCACTGCTGGTCACTGCATCCTTACCTCAACAGAGCACATGTTGCTCCAATACATCTTTTGTTTTTAAAAGACTGTTATAGCAAAAGACTTTGCCAATACTTTCCTTATTTAACATATTTATCAGAAAATCCTGTATAGTGATCCATGCACATTGTATTTAAATGGATAACAGCTCCACAATGAAAGATTTCCATGCTTATTGCTGACCATCAATAGTCACCTGATTTCCATCTAACGCTTGGGTTCACCCCGTCTCTTATTGTGATATTAACCACAACCACCACCCTCTTCCAGCTTTTATCTACCTTTACATTCTGATTATTTTTTTCCCACGTTGATGAGATTGAACCAAAGGCCACCTTGGAATGCTGTGATCTGGGGTTGTCTGAAACTCCTACTGCATAGCAACAGGGGAAAAAGCCCCCTCAAACCAATGGCAATATTTAACTAATGTTTGTACAGATGCATACACACACATGTTTTTGCATAGGAAATCAAAAAAAAGGACATTGTTGGAAAACTGATCCATAAAGGTCATGGCTGTAGCCAATTTTACATATTGATTGAAATTACATAGATTGAAAACTAGTTATTATAAGTAACTGAGGAAAGAAACAAATGGAAATAAGCTGCATAAAAAACTGAAGCCATGCAAAAAGATTTTGACTACTATTATTATTTATCATTGGTTCAGCACTACAGAAACCCAAACATCATTACTTGCAAACAAACTTGCTCAGCAAATCTGAGGTATGATGCAGTAAATTATAAGAACATCTTCTAAATTGTTATTTCAGCTCTACTTTTGAAGTGCACTGGAAGAATAACTGTAATAAGAAATACTGCTCATATAGCTTTTAAAGAACCTCTAATAAAAAACTTATTGAAGTAAATAACTTTAACTTGAAGCTAGTTGCTACAGTTTTTACCAAGACTCGTCAGAATCAGCAACTCATTCAAATGAAAGACAAGTACTAACCAAATTTAGCAATCAAAGACATACAAAACCCCAAAAGCTAACCCCACCCAAAAAGAAACCCCTAAAAAATTAGAAAAGAAAAAACCATTGGCAAGGCCTGTTTCAACCTGACAATGGAAAAATCCAAATCTCAGCAACCCTCAATACAGAAAATCGTGACAGCAAGTTACAGCCATTTCAGCTGTGCTGCTCCCAGACATTCTCTAGACAGACGCTATTTTCCAATCCACTCCAAACCAATGTTCATGTCCTGTCTTCTCCTGGATGTACTGAGATAGTAAAACGTGAACGTAGAAAAGGCTAAAGGCTGACTTTTAGAAACACAGCATTTTCAAAATTTAGCAAGCTTATTTTTTAAAATAACCTCTCTGTAAGACGTGCTAGCCAGAGGGAAGATTGGTTTGGATCTTTTTTCAGTAAAGGATTTTAAGAGAAATATGTGAAGCACACTAATTAGATGAACAGGGGCTGCACGGTGCACGGACAAGGGAAAGGCTGTAGATGTTGTCTACCTAGACTTTCAAAAAGCCTTTGATGCTGTTCCCCATGGATTTCTCATGCAAAACATGGCTGCTCATTGCAATCTGCTGGATAAAGCACTGGCTGGAAGAACAGTCCTAAAGAGTGGTGGTCAGTGGAGTTAAATCCAGCTTGTGGTGTTCCTCGGCGCTCAGTGTTGGAACCATTTCTGTTTAACATCTTTACGGATGATCTTGATAAAGACACAGAGTGTATCATCACAGAGTGTAATATCACAGAGTTTAAGTTTGCAGATGACATCAAGCTAGGTGGGACTGCTGGTCTGCATGAGGGTAGGGAGGCTCTAGAGAGAGACTTGGATAGATTGGAATGATGGGCTAACGTTAATGGGATGAGCTTCAAAAAGGCCAAGCGCTGGGTCCTGCATTGTGGCCACAACAAACCTCTGCAGTGCTACAGGCTTGAGGAGGTGTGGCTGGAGAGCTTTCTGGCAGAAAACGACCTTGGAGTTCTAATCAACAAGTGGCTGAACAGGAGCCAGCAGTGTGCCCAGAGGACCAAGAAAGACAATGGCATCCTGGCCTGTATCAGAAACAGTGCGGCCAGCAGGAGCAGGGAGGTGACTGTCCCCCTGTTCTGGACACTGGTGAAGCCACATCTTGAGTATTGGGTCCAGTTCTGGGCACCTCAGTACAAAAGAGATATCAAAAGGTTGGAGTGGACGCAGAGGAGGGCAACAAAGCTGGGGAAGGGCCTGGAGAATAAATCTGATGAAGAGCAACTGAAGGATCTGGGGCTGGTTAGTTTGAAGAAGAAGAGGCTGAGAGGAGACCTCATTGCTCTCTATAGCTACCTGAAAGGACATTGTAGAGAGGTGGGTGCTGGTCTCTTCTCACACATGGTAAGTCATAGAACAAGAGGGGACCGCTTCAAACTGCACCAGGGGAGGGTTAGCCTGGACGTGAGGAATAATTTTTTCACAGCAAGAGCAGTGAGACCTTGGAACAGGCTGCACAGGGTGGGAGTTGAGTCCCCATCCCTAGATGTGTTTCAAAGTCATTTTGATGTGGTGTTGGGGGATCTGGTTTAGGAGTCACCTTTGTAGAGTAGAGTTGATGGTTAGACTTGATGATCCCAAGGGTTTTTTCTAACCTGAATAATTCTGTGATTCTAGATATTACTGCACAAAAGACTGAGACAAGGCACATTGCTGCAAGAAGAACCTCAACTGCAGAGATTTATGAAGATTGAGATGTTCTGTAAAAATGTCCATGGACGCTGAGATTTTGGGAGTTGGATAAATGCCGTGATTTCAGAGAGAAGCAGGAACTGTCTACAGTGAAAATGTTCTGGACATTTTATCTTACTTCAGTGTAGATTCAGTGTGACAAAACTCCCTGTGTCTGTGTGTATGTCTTGTGTGGGTGTTTTTTCTGATGTGTTTGTGAGAGGAAAAGTAATTAAAATGTCTTGTGACCTCTTTTCCCCACACTGAGTGAGTTGTTTTACTGACTGCAGATTAGTCAGTGGGTTCGTTAACCCCTCCTTTTGTGTCTGACATTTGAGCTCAAAGTTCTTGGTTAAAATCAGGGTCTCTAACCCACAACATCAATGGTTCTCAGATAAGAAGGATGAGGTCCATCCTTCTACATAATGGTGACCCAAGGTGGGACCCATGGGGATCCAGACAACAATCCATGACACTCAACACTTATTTCATCTAAACTTCTCACACCTCTAAAAAGATTGTTAGAACAATCTAACTGTTCTAATAAGGAGAAACACATTTACTAAATCAGTTGGTAATATTGCTAAGACATTAAATGAATGCAAGAGCCACTTAAGCATTTTCTCAGAAGGCCACAAGAAAGTACATTTTTCTACATAAAAGTGACCCCAAAACATCTATTATTTATTCGTGATTCCTGTACAGAAACTTATTCCAACCTTGATAAAAATCAATGTTTTGTACTCTTCTGGATTCAACATGAAAAATAAAGGCAGAGTCTGAAGCTGTGGAGACAACATTCATTTCCTACATATCTTGTTCCAGGCACTTCAGAAATCTCTCATCTTCTCGGAGTTTCAGCTCATTAACAAGTTCCTATTAAAATGTTTTGGAGCTCAGTTGTTATTCCACAGGGTTAGCCCTCAGACCACACCATCTTTCCTTATTTGAAGGGCCTCTGTGACCTTCCTCACACACAGATGGGGGCAATGGTTTGGCGCTGTCAGGATGAGTGATGTGCTCTCAGCAGGCTGTCAGCACCTACTGAGCACAGGTCAGACCTGAAACCCAGCCACACACTCACAAGATAGTATCACCAGTTGTTGTTTAAGGGAAGGTTGGAAGTATTTGCTGTCCTTGCAGTTCAGAGGAACAGCAAATACATCTCCTCAGGATCAGGTAAGTCCAGAGGAATAGAGGCATCATTTAATTGCACAGAGTTGAAAAGTCTTTTAGCAATGACCACATGCAGCAAACTCAACCATTTTCGTGTCCTCAAATGAAAAAAAATAAAAATACTGTATGCAAACACTAAAGACGTTCCAGTCAGACTAAAGAGTTTTTAAATAAATTAATTCCAGAGCTTACTGACCCTATAGTCTTGTAATTTACTGCAGGGGTAAGGCCACCAGGCAGCAAATTAAGCCAGGCTAGAATTTCACTGATAGTCAAATATTGAGTAAACATGGATAGAAAAGACAAATTAAAAAAAAAAAAAGAAAGAACAAGTTCAAATTTTATGTGTTTTTTAAAAATAATGTTATTGCTGTGTTGTAATTCCAATCCACACTTCACAACCTGTATGGATTGCTATAGAATAATATATCCCTTTGCCTGAACACACCAAAAAGATATTAATCACAGAGCATTAGTAATTGGAGGGGACCTTGAAAGATCATCTATTAAAGCTCAGCTCTTGCCTAAATTGCAATATATGGTTACTCCTGGTGACAGGAGACAGCTCTGGCACTCTCTGCATTCATTAATTGGCCATTATGGTGTAGCAGAATAAATAGCAACATCCCATCACATGTGGTGAGTGTAGTGGGAGTAATGGATATCCAAGACTTTGGAGGAGACTCATCTAAGTGTCAGTCAGCTTTGGACATTAAACATTCTCTGAAGAAGGGTGAGGGGAGCTAAGGTCAGAGGGTTCACTGGTCCACCAGCTTCTCCAAATCCAAGTTAAGGCCCAAGACCATGACTGAACACAATCTGGCCCATGCAGTTAGGATGGAAAACCATAAGGGAAAAAACTTTATTTTGCACTGATAGAAAATGACTCAAGGAAAAGGCAATTCTTTCAAAGAATTCTGCCCCTCTACATGTAAGGAAAGCTCTGCAAATAGCTTACTGGGGATAGTAAGAGTGTGAGAAAATCACTAAACATTGTAAACCATCCTTAAAGTAAAACAGAGAATGCTAAGACTTGTGTTCTTCTCCAAAATGAAACAGACCATACCAGACATGATGTTCAGAATGTGGAGGTCAGCATTTTCAGTCAGTTGAGTGAAATTAAGTTTCCAAACCTCCAGAAAGTTTCCAGAAGCAGCATCACATTGTTCCATGGTGTTTCATCAGCATGATGTGAAGGAATGTGCCGTGCCTACTTAATAACACACAGACACACTGGAAGCATGCACAGTATTCGATCCCTTCAGGGAAGCTAATGCTTGTTATTCATAAGAAAAAGCCACAAACTTGTGGCACTGGGTTATTTTTAATAATAATAAAGCAACATATGGCCATATTACCAATACTGCACAAGTTCATTTTCAACTCTGATGAGAAGTAAGATGAAAACTACTGAAGAATAAATAACCTAAAAGCAATTTAAGTGGGACTCAGTCATAGGGTGTTAAATATGTCTGTTCAGCTCTACCAGCTAAGGAAAATGGATTGAATCTAACACAGCCTTAAAATGTCTACACCAGAAGGCACCAGGAGGTTGCTCTGATGGTTTCAGATCCATAATTTTTATGCATCCTTTCCATATAAATTTCTCTTTAAATGTATAAATTACATTAGCTACAGGTAAAACTTGCTCCTCAAATAACTTCTGCTATAAGGAAGTAAGAGAGTTTGATCAAAATTAAGTGGGATTCTAATAATAAAAAAGAGAAAAAACATGCTCACATAATCTGGGATTCAGAGACAAGTTAGTTAGAGAATTAATTACCGCCATCAAGATTGTCCCAAGGAACCACACCATAGCAGATGATGTTAATATACACATATTTATTAGCTGCAATCTAGCCAAGGACTATTCCTACTTTCTACTATAAGCTCTGAAGCTCTTTAAACGAATCTGCTATGAAATTTCCCTGAAAATCCAGAGATGGGAGAGAAAATAGGATTAGTGGGGTTTTTTTCCTGCTGCAACTTCTACTTCCTTTTCCATAGCATCTTATTGCAACTAAGGCAATATGCCCAGAGGGTGAGCTGTGTTGAATAAAGATGTAAAGTAAGTTTCAGATGAACAACTCCATAACCTTCCTTGGAGTAGCAGTGAAACCTGCTTAGTTCAATGGGTCTGGTTTTCCATATACAATAATAGCTCAGCTCTGGTTTGAACTAACAGAAATGTCCTGTAGGATAAAATTCCATGGTCTGTTTGACTAGCCAATGTCCTAGGAGACAAAACAGCAGAGGTAACATGCAGAAGAAACCAAACCAAGGACAGGAAATGAACGTTGCTTTCAAAATGTTCCTCAAGTTGCTTTCAAAATGGCCTCAAGGTGCGTCAGGGGAGGTTTAGATTGGATGTTAGAAGGAAATTCTTTACTGAGAGGTTGATTAGATACTGGAATGGATTGCCCAGGGAGGTGGTGATGTCACCATCCCTGGAGGTGTTTAAGGAATGAGTGGATGCGGCGCTTGGGGATATGGTCTAGTGGCTAGACACTAGGAGAAAAGGTTAGACTCGATGACCCTGGAGGTCCTTTCCAGCCATGATGATTCTATTTTTTCAGATGCATTACATACAAATCATGTAAGGAAAACATCATCTTGAGAGCACGGAGCAGCCTTTTGCACCAGCACAGCTGAGACCAGTAGGAATTTAGGGATCCACAGATTGCACGCTAGGCCAGAAATCCTGGAATTAGATAATCCCTGCACTGACATTGGTAGCAAGGACTCTATGATAAGTCTCGCAACCTGGACATTGTCCCTTTCTGTAATAAATATTTTGCTTTCTGGAGGAATGTTCACACAGGGACATCTCTACCCATTCCAGTATTTTCTGTGCAGTATTAATTTCAGTAGCGCAGAAGGGAGGAAAAGATAAAGCCTCCCAAATGGTGGAAAGTCGGCAAATGCCCTGACAAATCATTAATCTTCTCAGAGTTTGGATAACATTTATTCAAAGAAGCTGCAAAGTTAACCAAATTAAGAATGAGGGCAAGAAATGAATAAACTTACAAGGTCTGGACTATTGTCAAAGGCAATAGGAATTTTTATTATGGTCAATAGATCTTCCAAGTCCCAAACACAGTTTATGTTCCACTACAAAGTTTATGTCTGTATTTCTCACTTCTCACATGAGGAAAAAAGCCAGCCACCAAAATAAAAGCCATGGCACATCAGTGCATCGCCAGCATTCCAAAAAGACTGGGCAAGAACGGCAACTACATGAAATACTTGAACACCCTACCAGAAAGCAAGAAACTCCTGTGGATTCATTTAGTGCCTTGAATTTATCTCCCAAGGGAAGAAGGATAAAGTCAGAATAAAAACAGCAATGACATTAGACCCTCCATGCCATGTTTCTCTTTGAAAATACACGTATTCTTTGTGCTTGTAGTCTCTACTAGCCAGTTTTAAAAAAATATATTACTCTGGTCATGCCTTTCCAAGACATGGGCTGTTGCCAGACATGCTGGCCAACCATAGAATCATAGAATCATTAGGGATTGGAAGGGACCTTGAAATATCATCTAGTCCAATCCCTCTGACACAGCAGGATCACCTAGACCAGGTCACACAGGAACACATCACAGAATCACTATGGCTGGAAAGGGCCTTCAGGATCACCAAGTGCAGCCCTCATCCCAATAGCTCCCTAACCACTAGACCAGAGTCTCAAGTGCTCTAGCTAGTCACCTTTTAAATCCCTCCAGGGATGGGGACTCCACCACCTACCTGTGCAGCCAGTTCCAGTGCCCAACCACTCTCTCAGTAAAGAACTTCTTCCTAATATACAATCTAAACCTCTCTTGATGCAACTTAAGGCCATTTCCTCTCATCCTATCATTAGTAATATGACAGAAGAGACCAGCATCAGCTTTGCTACAACCTCCTTTTAGGTTGCTGTAGCGAGCAATGAGGTCTCCTCTCAGCCTCCTCTTCCTAGACTAAACAATCCCAGTTCCCTCAGCTGCTTGACCTACAGAATAAAACTCTATAATCCACAAAGAGTCATAAAGCAGGTATATTTTTTATTTTGGTGCGGGATACAAGAGGGATCTTTATATCTTGCACACTGAGACCTGTAACAGTTGTGGTTATAGGGGGCACAGTTATACATTCATTCATAGTGCATACGTCTGCATTGGATTGCCAAGAAGGGCTGGCCAAATTACAATTGGAAATCTTTCTCCCTGTAAACCTTTTGCTTCTAGCATGAAATTCTGAGTTGCAACCATGAAACTAGGTGAAAGCCAGTTCTTCCTTGGACGACTATCCTTACAGATAATAAGACTTCACTAATTGGTCCTTGCATCTTGTTATGGGTTCCTTCTACCTACTGCTTACATTTGCCAAGGTTCTCTTCAGACTTTTAACTTCCAGCCATAAAGTTAACTATTTCCTAGTTCTATATGATGCTATTCATAAGACATGTTTTCCAGACCTCTCCCCAGCCTTGTTGCCTTAATCCACCAATTCAGGTACTTAACAGTTCCTGGCACTAAGGGCCACAGCCAGTCTGTCCTTAAACACCTCCAGGGATGGGGACTCCACCACTGCCCTGGGCAGTCCAGTCCAGTGCCTGATCGCCCTTTCTGTGAGGAAGGGCTTCCTAACATCCAACCTAATCCTCCTCTGGTGCAGCTTCATGTCCTGCCCTCTCATCTTGTCACCAGTTGCCTGGGAGAAGAGCCTGACCCCCACCTAACTAGATTCTCACTTCAGGGAGTTGTAGAGTGGGAGATGGTTTCCTGAGTCTCCTCCAGCCGTTCCACTTCAATCCTGATTCAAGTAATTTATAGGATTTCATCAGGTTTCTCACATATCTTGTTAACACTTTGTAGAAAGGAAATGTTCTCCCGTTGCACTGCCTGACCAGAATCCTTCCCAAGCATCTCCATGAGATACAACCACTAACTTGCTGCATGGAAGGTGATTCACCTCTGCCATTTTGAGGTTTCAAGAAGTGTAGCCTCTTTATCAAAAAGAAATAGTGTGCAAGCTTGTGTGCAAGTCAAAGTTTTGGGGGACGATTTCAAACCTAAGAATGAACAGATGGAGAATTGCCAATACAGCATTGAGAAAGGACTGCTGTCCTTAATAGCTGGTGAACTTTTCTCCCTGCTTTCTTCACAGAATCACAGAATCCCAGAACATTAGGGATTGGAAGGGACCTCAAAAGATCATCTAGTCCAATCCCTCTGCCACAACGGGATCACCTAGACCAAGTTGCACAGGAACATATTCAGATGGGTTTTAAACTTCTCCAGAGAAGGAGATTCAACAACCCCCCTGGGCAGCCTGTTCCAGTGCTCTGTCACCCTCACTGTGATGAAGTTCCTTCTTGGGTTGATGTGGAACCTCCTACCTTCCAGCTTCAGACAAAACCAGTCCTTCAAGTGTCCTAGGTTTTAACTTTGAAACAGAATCGCAGTACTTGTAACCAGCCATGGGGCATCTATATGACCTTCTTTAATATGAATGCACATTATGGAGAGAAGTTAAAATTAATGCTAAGTAGTATAATAAAATATCTTACACAGCCCTACCATAATGCTAAGAATTCAAAGACAAACTCTGAGCAGGCATAATTATATACAGTAAATCATTTCACAAATATTCAAGGTGAGGCTGGGGAAGCCTCAGGGCAACCTGATCTAGTTGAGAGTGTCCTTGCTCAGTCACTGCAGGAGGGTCGAACTAGATGGCTTTTGGAGGTCCCTTCTGACCAGGTCTATAGTTCTATAATTCTATCATAAATCTATACATATACATTCTAATTAAAATATGAAAACCATCACACCAAGCTAATCAGTATGAACTCAGATATTTTATGAAGCCATAAAAACCAGTATTTACTGCTGGAAAATTCTCCAACACATCACACAAGTTGAGAATTTAATACAATTATATTCCTCATACTTTAGTAAAGGCTCTTCCCTCAGTGTATCAGCATTCTGAAACTGTTGGATTCAGAATTTGCTCAAATTAAGGATCAAATGTGTTAGCACTGAGCAAGCATTCTGGGTACGTGTGCTTACCATCATCTGAACAGTAAAACAAGTTTCTTCTCATAAGCAAGCAGAAACTGCTGCAAATTTAACCTCATGATCAGAAAATAAACTTGTGTTTTTAAAATCTAGCATGTGAAAAGGCTGATTTGAAAGCATAGCCTATATACCAAGGAAAAGAACTGCTGTGCTGAAAAAAAACTGAAGAGATGACAGTGCTTCTGAACAATTTCAGCTCTGCTTTTAGCTTCTTATGGAAACTTTGCATTTCAAGACTTGACTCTTTGAGTGTTAGAGATTTAAACTTTAATTCCCTTACTCCAGAGCTATGGTCTTTCCCCCCCCCCC